>CAHIKZ030003667.1:1510000-1597500 GCA_903632075.3 Acanthosepion pharaonis
GTGGGCGATGGATCGAGGGGGCGTTTAGGTTGGGTGTGGCAAAGTCTCGTATCCCAAGTTGTTGAATTTCCTCAGTCTCATCCTGTCAATATGTGGCTGAGCATTTTCCTGAAGCAGAATTGGACATTGCCGATTAAACAGTCCCGGTCGTCTTTTGCTTAACTGAATGTGCATTTCATCCAATCGCTGGCAGTAAACTACCTCTGTGATGCTTCTGGTTAGATTCCTGAAAGCTATAAAGATTAACGCTAATAGCAGACCAACAGACAGTCACTATAATCTTCTGTTGTTGCCATTTCGATGTTCGAAAGTGATTGAGTCCTTCGTCATAATAGAACCACTGTCAGATCGTTTACGATTGTCTAAATGATCGATTTCTCATCACAAATCACTATTCGATCAAGAAATGGGTCATTCGAATTTTGGTAGATGCAGCATCGAACACACTTAAAAAGCTTCGAAATTTTTCACTTCCACTGAATTCCTGCGGAAACCATTTATCGAGTTTCTTCCCTTTGCCAATTGTCTTGAGATATTCCGATATTGGAAATGCTGACACTATTATCTGAGAGATGCTGTCACTTTGACGTTGTTTTTTTTTTTTTGTTTTTTTTTTTTCGATTTCTGCTTTCAGATTTTTATTGCCAATTGCAGATAGACTTCCCCTGGCTCCTTTATCTTTAAGACTCGTATCCCCACTGCGGAACTTCACAAACCAGCGCCTTACTCTTCGATCAGAGGCGGATCCTTCATCCCATATTCTGTTAAAGTTGGCAGCAGTTTGAGAAACGTTATGATCGAACTGATGCCAAAAAAGTAAACACATCTCTTTGTTTTTCTTCTCAATATAAGATGTGTATAATAGTTGAAGATGAATTCTGAATGAAATTGATATAAAATTAACAAAGAGGATTCTTTAATCATTAAGAATGAGTCAGATATTTTTGTGCAACTATTATAATATTATATTAGAACACAATTAAAACGTTTATTCTAAAATCGGACATTATTTTCCGAACAACCTGATACTATTTTCCTGGGCATACACAGGGTGCGTCACGTACTTGGGAACAAAATTCGGTAAGGGTTTGATATGAAATTAACAAAGAGGATATTTTAATGTGCAAAAATTTCAGATTGTATAAAGACAATATGATTAGAGACAAAATAAGAACTCAACCAAAACGTTTCGTCCTCTAAGGGACTTTATCAAGGCAAATGCAAGTATTTTATTTGCTAACAAGTATTTATATACCAGAGAAAAACTCTTAAGTTTTCGAAACTTTTACATTTAAGAATCCTCATAAATATTCATCAAGTTAGCTGAAAAATCAGGCAAGCTATGGAGGACGTGAAGTGCGAACAATTCAATATCTATTATCAGGGTATATACACTACAGCTCAAAAGTCTGAAGAAAGCCCTGGTATTTTTTTTAAATTGGCAAAAAAGTAGTTGTTTTGTACTTTAAATAAGAGACAATTATTACACATGGTTAACAAAGAAAGTGAGACATGATTTTTATTGGAAATTTTATTATAACAAAAAGAAAAAAAGCATGTTTTGATTAAGATTTGCTCCCGTAGAAATGTAAATGTAAGTTTGATAAGTGATTCCATTTTCTTTTCTTTTTTTTCTTAGCGACTCTAAGAGCTATTTTGAATATTTTTCACTCTTCTGTTAAGTTCATTCCATGCTAATTCTGATGGTGGCTTCAAACTTCTGAACTGTCGAGTATATGAACAACTTCATATATATATATATATATATATATATATATATATATATATATATATATATATATATATATTATGAAATGGACAAAGTCCGACAATTATTTTTAAGACATTTTTATGTTTATACGTTCTTTTTATAGATACAAATATTTAAGGTAAATGCTCTGTTTATAATAAATAGTATTAACAACATTTACCGGCCTGAATGTCCGAGAAATTTTCATAGAAAATATGCGTCCTCCGACAGGAAACGAATCTATAAAATCGGCTCTCCGATTCCTCAATCCATATATATAAACGGAAGAGGTTATAGTTGTTCCAACAAGAGAAATGTGTATATATTTAAAAAAAAGAGAGAAACCGCAAACTTTTTTGTTGCAATGTGGATTTTTGTAAAAAGTATATATTATGCTTTATTTTCCATAATTTTGCAACACGGGTTTCGCTTCTCGCGACCTTCTTCAGGCAAAAAGTGTATATTTCCACATATTATTAAAATAAATTAATTTTCCTTATGTTTTTCGATGTTAAACATTCGCGATGTTAAACATTATCTTTTTTTATCTGGTAGTGACAAAAATGTCTTTCTTGAACTTGCAGAGAGAAAGTTCTTCTGCTTGAAGGGTATTAAAACAATTAAGATTGGTTCGAGAAAGGTTAAAGAAAGATATCTCTATTCTTATCTTTTAATGACTTCTGTGTGTTCCATTTTTTGTATTGTGTGTGTTTTTGTTACTATGCGTATGTATATGTATTTCCCTCTCCATACGTACACACTGTCTAATAAGGAATTAGTATACACATATATACATACATACACACACACACACACACACACACATATATATATATATATATATATATATATATATATATATATATATATATATACACACACATATACATACATTTCTATGTTGTGTAGGGTTCTTGTGTTTATGCATGTGAGTATTCTATTTGTTTTTTCTAGTGTGTGTGTATATGTATTCGTGCTGCACGGTTACCCGCGTGTGAGTGTGTGCGCATGCATGTGAATGGTTCGACCACTGTATTTGGCCATTTTGTATGCATTTATAGGTAAGAATAATTGTCTGTTTGCTATACAGTGGCCTATGAAAAGTTTTTAGCCAGGGGAAATAAACTACATCCAATTTCAAAATTTAATTATGTAATCCCAACTCAACATGAACAAACAATATTTGGAACTAGTATAGAGTAAGTCCTCCATTTTCTAGTTTCAGTGCATGTATTCGATTTTTCATAAATTTGATCAAGTTATCAACAATCGGCTGATCCTTATTTTGTCACTCCTTTAGCAATGTCTCTTTAAGGGTTGCCACTGATGTGATTTTGGTTGCACACTCTCAAAGTTTTCGGTGAAGGTGCTCCCAAACGTGCTCTATTGGATTCATGTCAGGATTTTGGGCTACCCATGGCAGTGACTTGATTCTTTGCGATTCCTTCCAGGCCTTTGCTACTTTGCTCATATGACATGGTGCTCCATCTTCTTGAAAAAGGTAGACATTCTTGTCAATCTGTTTGGTTTGAAATACTGGGAGTAGTCCTTTCTCTAATATTTGACAGTATTTGGGACCATTGAACTGCTTGTCAACAAGAATCAGCTCAGATTTCCTTCCAAACCAAACAATGCCCCACACCATTTCTCGACGCATATGGCGACATTTCCATGCTGTTGGCGACATCTTTGACACTCTGACGACAGTTTCTGATGACTTCCCTCTTCAGTCCCCTTTTCGTTCACTCAGACACGATGTTTGGTTTTCCTGAACGTTGTTTCACACGACAATGGCCCTCTTTATTAAATTTCTTGACAATATTATTAATCGTTTTATGGTTAACCTGGAAAAACCTTGCAATTTCTCTATTTGACTTGCCACACTGATGTCATCCTATTATTTGCCCTCGTTGAAATTCACCAATTTCCTTACTTCCACGAACTTTCATTGCAAAATATAAGTCAACTATCGTTCACAGATTAGAGTAGCTTGATACTAACACGATATTGTCTGGAAAAAAGAAGAGACATTATTACACAAGTCAAAATTGCTGTAATTAAGGGGGGGGCTAAAAACTCATCATAGCCCACTGTATTTTAAATTCACGCTGGTTACATTTATAGATGTGCTGTGATAGAAAGGGTTGTCTGGTAATTTGATGTTGCTTTTGTGGAGGGAAACTCTGTTGTTTAGTTGTCGGCTGATACCTCTATATGACTTCTTGCATTTGTTTATAATGATGTCACAAACCCCACATCTTTTTTGTTGCATTTTGTGACGCCCTGTATTGTGTGTGTTTTTTAAAATTTGGTTGAGGTTAATATGTTTCAGGTTTTTAGATTAGCGTTTGCTTGTAATTATTTTGGTTGTTTTTAGTATATTTTTCATTTTGTCATTCTTGTAGGTCTAGATTTTTTGTAATTTCTGTAAATAGTTCTGGATTGTTCTTGTTGTATGTTGAGCCATATGCTAGATTTTGTTCGACGTTACGTTTCTTTGGATTTCGTAGTTGGTCTAAAGGACTTTTTTGCGAGTTCGAAAGCTTTGTTTATTAGCCTCATTTTGTTAGTGCTCCAAGTAGTTCTTATAGGCGGATTTTTCTGAGGTGTTTGTCAGTTAGTACAAACCCTACGTACTAGTGAATAGGAGATGGATTTCAGGCAGCTTTTTGGGTGATGGCACTTGAAATGAAAATAAATTTGAGTGTCTGTATGTTTGTGGTAGATATCTGTGTTTATGTAGTTGTTTTTTTTTTTTATTTCTAATAAGTATATCTAACGAAAAGAATTTTTATTAGTTGTACAATGGATTAGATGTGCGGTCCATATTGCCTGAGGATGGTAAATGTTTTTACCGAAAGTACTTGCAAGCAATATTGACCAAACATATATAAATATATATATATATATATATATATGTATGTGTATATGTGTATGTGTGTGTGTGTGTCCTGTTAATATTTAACAGCGCCCCCAAGAGGGATGCATGTGGCACAAGGCTGGGTTTACTGCGGGTTCTCCGAACCCATAGTAAAACTATTCCCTTAGAACCCGCATAAGCAGAGTCAGAGTTTTCGGCAAAGCCTCGTCCGGGTTCCTCTCTGCCTCGGCAGAGAGTCTGACAGTTGAACAGACTGAAGCACTGTTCCCCTGTATATGTTCTATTTATACGTTATTTTTATAAATACAAATATTAAAGTAAATGCTCTGTTTATAATAAACAGTATTAACAACATTCACCGGCCTGAATGTCCGAGAAATTCTCATAGAAAATATGCGTCCTCCGACAGGAATCGAACCTGTATCCTATACGGAAACGTCCTATAGCCTGACGTGCCATAACCGATTGGGCCACAGAGGAGCGTTCGGTTAGCAAGGTCGATTTTACTGCTTTTAAACTACGATTCTCCATGATTTTCTCTTATACATGCATATCTGCTCAATGCGTATCCAAATGTAAACACGTCAGGCTATATGACGGTTCCGTATAGGATACATGTTCGATTCCTGTCGGAGGACGCATATTTTCTAAAAAAATTTCCCGGACACTCAGGCAGGGAAATCTAGTTGATATTGGTTATTATAAACTTTGCTTAAATATTTGTATCTATAAAAAGAACGTATAAACATAAAAATAATTGTCGGACTTTCTCCATTTCATAAAATATATATATATATATATATATATATATATAATGTCTTTCATATTATTAATGATATTTAACTTTTTACTAATTTTTAGAAAACCAATCACGCTATTCACGAATATATATGTACTATTAATGTGCATGTTATTTTACTCAAAATGATGGCATATAAGTTTTACGGTGTCCCATCGCCTTTATGAAATTTTCAGATTCTCTTATCCTAATGAGATATACCGATCCGCAGGTAAATAATTTTGTCATTTTTATGGGTACTCTGCGACTATATATTTAAAGCCCTTGTATATTTTATAATAAATCTACGGGTATATATATATATATTGAAATTCCAAAACACACGCACGCTCACACACACACACGCATGCACACACATATATATATATACATATATATATATATATATATATATACATACATAATGTCTTTTTAAAAAATATACATGTAAACATTTGCAGAACACATGTTTTGGGCCTGTTCGTTTATCTTTTTATTTTTCTTGTCATAAAATATCCGCTAACTCTCTCTCTCTTTCTCGCCTTCTCTCTCTCTCTCTCTCTCTCTCTCTCTCTCTCTCTATCTATCTATCTATCTATCTATCTGTCTATCTCTACTTCCGCTGTGTGGTCAAATAACAACCGTATCCTTCCGCAAATTCGGTCTGAAGTACTATAAATAGTTCTATTACTATTGCGCAGTTATTGCTTCTTTCTTTCTTTCTTCTTTCTTTTTTCTTTTTTCTCGTTCGTTCGTTCGTTCTTTCTTTCTTTCTTTAATTTCTTTCGTTCGTTCTTTCTTTCGTTCTCTCTTTCGTTCTTTCTTTCGCTCTTTCTTTCTTTCGTTCTTCCTTTCTTTCTTTCTTTCTTTCTTTCTTACATGACCGCCCATTCAGAATCAGCCTACACTCCTCATTAAATTCGCTTTCTATTTTTAGAATCTTACTAATTAAAAAAGGAAACAAAAAAACGGCAATGATGAAATCACTGTATGTACTCATGTAAAAGTCGACAAATGTCTAAACCAATTCGTTGCATCATAGATAATTTAGACTTTTGGCAACATCCGTATTTAAGACTCATAAGGAGCTTAAGTGGAAGAATATCAGGGACCATCGGCTGCCACTACTACTGCTATTATTAACACTACTTGCAACGAACAAAGATAATATTTTTCGGGTGTTACTACATAAAGTGCACCATTCTTCAGTGGAAATAAATTAAACACTATAGACCCGATGGCTTTCAAAACTATGAAATTGCACCATGACAGGAAAAATTAAAACCTTTTGCTGTAAACCGAAAAGTACATTCTTTCGATAAAAATATGTATGCAATTATCGTCAAGAATTTACATACCAAGTCATTCATCATTTCTAAAATGTCACGTCAAATATATATATATATATATATATATATATATATATATATATATATATATATATATATATATATATATATATATAAATGGATTAAGTCCGATAATTACTCAATTTTCTGTTAAAACGTTATTTTTAATAAATACATTTTTTTTAAATAAGCAGTATTAACTACATTTACATTTTTCTCAGAAAACATGCGTCCTCTGACAGGAATTGAACCGGTGTCCTATACGAACAGCCAGTTAATCTGACGTGCTATACCACTCAACTACAGAGAAGCGTCTGGTTAGCAAAGTCCAAATTAATGTTTATAAACAGCAAATCTTCGACGATCTTTCCTGAATGATCATATCTGCTCAAGAATCGTAACTTAACGTAAACATTGACAACATAATAAATTGTATCTCTTAAATATAACGTATAAATAGAAAATATATTAAATAATTTTTTGACGTTGCATTTCATAAAATGTTCCCCATATTACTTATATTATTAAAACGTAGAAACAGAATATATATATATATATATATATATATATATATGTCGGCAGCATATCTTCATTCAAACATGTTTCATTGAATAATATAGACATATTGGGTTATTTTTATATTGATTCTTTGCAGTTGTCTAATCAGTTTTTTTTTTTTATGTTAAGATGACATTCATCAAAGAAAGATCTGGAGTTTTTCTAACTCAAGTACTCTCGATCAGAGAATATATATATATATATATATATATATATATATATATATATATATACAGTGTAACCCGGATATAAGAGAGTTGTCGGGACCGGAGAAGAAGTCTCTTATATCCGAGTTTCTCTTATATCCGGGTTTGGTCTATTTTATATACATTAACACAGGCTCTAATTTGGGACCAGAGAAAATCTCTCTTATATACGGGTTTCTCTTATATCCGGGACTCTTATATCCGGGTTACACTATATATATATATATATATATATATATATATATATATATATATAACAGAAATAACGTCATGGTAATTACGATAAAATAACAAATAATAATTTGCATTCCGTTGTGATGGTGATTTTTTAAAAACACTTTCGAACTATGTCGTATATAGGTTGCACAAGCAGGCTAACAAGCCATTTATCTAAATAAATATAATGAATTCTTATCACAAACATGTGCTAATTTATGCACCGATCAAAATTTTTATAGCGAGAGAGAAAGACAGATTTCTTGAGATAATATTGATTAACGTTACTTTTTGAGTCGACTATTACAAGGATACTACCTTTGAGAATTTAATGTCAATGTGATATTCAAAATTATTATTATTACTAGAAGGTCGATTTGTTGAGAAATATTAAATCGGTGTCGCTTGTTTTGTGTCGACTGTTACATGAATACTACTTAGAAAGTATGATGTCGATATACGAATCAAAATTATAATCGTCCTGGGTATGACGATAAACTACATCCAACAGCAAGGCCTCTGATCAGGAGGTTTTGAGGAGCTTAGAATTACCCCTTAATTGATATCATCTTTGCTGGTGTTCCCAGGACAACCCTGACCCGGGTTGGTAGCTTTTTAGAGTCGACTAATACATGGATACTACTTTTGAGAGATTAGCATCGCTATGTGAATCATAATCTATACTAGCATTAGTATAACTGGATAATAATAGCTTTGTTCGCTTATGGGGGTCGACTATTGCATTTGAGAGATGGGTACGTGGCCGAGTGGTTAGAACATCCGCTTTCTGACCATGAAACCCGGCATCGAATGTCAGCATAGTCGATTTGTCAGGATGTTATCGGTCTGGAGGAGGCGATACGAGCACGCGGCACCTTTGGGAAGTGACAGAGGCTTGACGGCGGTCATTTCGTATTATTATTGTACATGTAGTACGCATTAAAATGGAATTGACTTAATTTTAAGTGTTTGATAATAAATTCTATCGACGTGAGATTTTAGTTACGATAATGCTTGTCAAGTTTTTTAATAAAGTTCTCCAAAACGTAACATATACCTTATCTGCGGCTCTGTCCGTATAATACTGACCACAGTATAGAAAATTGAAAGATAACCTACGGTCAAATGAAATAATTAAATTATATATATATATATATATATATATATATATATATATATATATATATATAATGATAATATTTGGTAATCCGTATGGATAATTCTAAAAGGATATAGATCCAGGAAAGCTCAATGTCAAACACAGAACAATAATAATATTTGTATGTAAGGAGTCGGTCTGAAGAGTTGAGATCGATTTTAACGAAATAAATCTCACCATGATCTTTTAAGAGTTCGTTTTATATATATATATATATATGCTCTCTTTCACCGATTGAAGTGAAATTTTTGAGCTTCAGTTAGGAATTGAGAGCTCTTACCTTCTGATTTGGCGTTTGTATACATCAAGTATATAATACGTTAAATGGTTCCCTTTTTATACTGTGCGCCGATAGCTTAGGGGTAGAGTCTCTCACTGATACCAAATCTATCGAGTTTCGATCCCGGCTTGAAGCAGGCAGATGTCGAGTTACACTGATTAGCTGTGATACATCGAAACAGGCCTGTATGTGGATTTCTATATATATGTATATATATAAGTGTTACCTCTTTTCTGAAAGTTAAATGGGTGGTATAAGATTAGAATTAAAAATAGACTTGGGGATATGTCAAAAGTTACGCTAAATTGAAAAGTAAGCTAAGAGGGTGGAGGTGGGTGAATTATTTTTTCATGTCATTTTAAACCGGGACCATGACCAGCCATCATTGACGATTGCAGAAAATATGCCGGCGACAAATGTATCATTTAATTCTGGCCGTATGTTTCCATCCCATATGGGGAATAAGCTTATATCGGCAGTCGAAGATATAAGTCGACTTTCTTATCAATCCCGGTGTGGGCTGAATTTTTGTCAGAAATAGAAATTTAATTGTGAAAAGTAAAAAAGAAAAAAATTATCCATTTCAGTGTTTCAGTCAGACGAAAGGCAGTGGTCAGGGAAGGGTGGACGGTATTTGTCTTAAAGGCAAGAGGTTTTATAAAAGTAAACCCGGATATTAACCTTATGATATTAAATTGATGTTATCTGAATAATGAAATATTAATTTAAAATTATATATATATATGTGTGTGTGTGTGCAGTATGTTTTAGTAAGGATATCTGATTCACAATATGTAAGGTAACAATTGATGTTGCCGTTTTTTACGTCGTGTGGGAAGAAGTGATCCCTTATAAGCAAACGACAATGTCACGTGCCGAGAAGTGGAGGTGAGGCTGGGGGCTTTACTCTTGACCAATTCAGGTGCGTTGCACACACACACACGCACACACACATACACACACGCACACACGTAGTTCAGTCATCGCTTGAGCAGCAGCGAGGAAACAAGGCGGTGTCGAAGCAGTTCGTTCGGGTTTGTCCGCTATATGATTTTAATACGTCAAACCTCTTTGGGGATAATGCTGTGAGGGAACGCGCCGTCGGGCATTGGTTCGGGAGATTTGTCCCTTTGGGATGAATCCCGCAGTGATAAGGCCCTGATGACGACCATAAGACGTGGACATAGAGGAGGACAATAATCAGACATGATGAACGCTTCCAGAATGAAACAGACTTCACCTGAACCGCAAGTTAATTAAGGTATCCCCAAACAATGTCGGAAGCCAAGAAGCGACAACAAGTGACAGCCTGTTGCTCGTTTCTTTCTTAGCAAACAATGTACACATATTTGATCTAGTGTTAACCAGTGACGAAATGTGGGTTCTTCATGACACTCCTAATCTTACCAGACATTAGTTATCACTACGGCACACTGCCCTTCACCCTAAAAAATCACCTCTACACCCACGCAAGATCATGCTCTGTATCTAGTGAGCTAGTCAACAAGTGGTGCACTATGAGATGCTACCAGCATCCCAAACCATGAGTGCGAACCTGTATTCGCAACAATTGGAACGCCACTGAAGCAAAAGGAGCCACCGTTGGTTAAACGCAAGGGTGTACTGTTCCTCCATGACAATGCCAGGACTCATGTGTTGCGGGTGGTCAGAGGATACCATATGGCGACTTAGTTGGGAAACACTGTGCTATTCTCCTTACTCTCCAGTACTTCTGACATCCCTTCTATTATCGGGACAACCACCTTCGTTGGGAAATCCTTCGCTAATGAGATAGACTTGTGATAGGCATTCACAGACTTCTTTGTGTCCAAGACACCTGATTTTTACCGCCAGACTATCACGCAGCTAGCAACAAATCGGCAAAAGTTTCTCTGAGGGACTTTATCAAGGCAACTGTAGGATTTATTTTTGTTGCACGCGTTTATATACAAAAGCGAGGACCTCATTGTTTTATCAAGGCTTTTAAATTTAGGAACGTTCATGAATATCAATTAGGTGGAAGGTGAAGGTTCATGAACGTTCTCAAATTTAAAAGCCTTGATAAACCAATGACAACAAGAAATTTTACAATTGCTTTGAGAGGACGAAAAGCGTTGGTTAAGAATAGGTTTTCCTCTTGTCTCTTTCTATTCATTTTGTTTCTTTAAAGATAACCTCAAGATGATATGAAAGTTCTTAATTAACAATTGTTCTATCTTATTAACATGACTGCAAGTATACCGTCTACCGGCCTAGAATGTTCGATAAATCTTATTAAAGAAAAATATGAACACTCCGGTTAACGTAACCGTCGTTAGATCCAAAGTGCTTTAACCGACAGATTGGCGCAGGTTCGAATCCTGCCGGAGGGCGCATTTTTTTTTTATAAGATTTCTCGAATATTCAGGCCAGTAGATGAAAATAAATATATTGTTTAATAAATAAACAAAGCGTCTATTTAAATACGAGTATCCACTAAAAATAACGTTTAAAGCAATAAAATCTGTCAGATTAATAAATTGAAAGAATCCATTACTTCTTTAGAAATTGCTTTGTTTACGTTCAGAAACTAGGCTGAGGGGAAAAATATCGAGAGTCTATTACGTGAGGGAAGACCTTCTCTGCTCGTGATTGACATTAGCTTCCACATTTATATTTATATAAACTCTATGATATTGAGCACTTCTTTAACGAATAAAACTGGTTTCCCTGATGAAGAGAAAAGGATCCAGGTTCGAGTCCTATCGGAGGTAAAAAATTTTCTTTAGACGGATTACTAAATATAGGCCGGTTGTCATTAATTTCATTGCTTAATAAATTAAAAAAAGATAGTAACTTAACCATATCTAACTTTTTATAAATAAAAATAAAAAATAAATAAAAAAAATATATATATATATATATATATATATATATATATATATATATATATATATATATATGTGAACTCGAAGTTATTTTATAGGATTAGAGATCTCATTTATTAATCAACCCACTTCATTTTGAAGAGGGACAAATTTCATTTTGATACCAAATTCATTCTTCTAGCAGCTTTAGAGGATGAGAAACCTTATATATCAATCAACACTCAACATTTTCAGGATAAATTAACCTCATTTTCATGCGATTTTCATTCTAGTTTTTGGTTTAAAATTGTATTATATAATTGGATAATTGATTTATGAATCAACACTCAACATTTTGAAAAGGAATAAATGGACTGCATTTTGAGACAAGTTTTATTTTTCCATCTGGTTTAAAACTTGTTTTATAAGATTAGAGATCTTATTTATCAATCAACCTTCATCATTTTGAAGAACGAACTCCATTTTGAGACCTGTTTTATTATCCAATCTGGCTTATAGGATTAGAGATATTATTTATCACTCAATCGTGTGTTATTGGATTTCGTGAATTAGATATTATATCGTGATGGATGTTTGTCCGATTATATGAGATGAGGAAGTGATGACTATTAATAGAAGTTAAACAAATCATATGAAACTAGACGATAAATATAACTTTACTTTGTAATACATAAAAGGTTAATGGTCAGAGTTGAATTGCACCAGGAAACAGTAGTATTAAAAAGTGCTCAATACACATATGAAAAAATAAAAATAAAACAACAAATACATTAGGAGGCACGGTTTGAGGAATCGGAAAGCCGGGTTCAAATTCCACTTGCATCCATTACATTCACTTACGTACCTTGGGAAAGGTATGAATCCTCTTATTCTCATCATTGCAGCAGGACTGGCCGGGTTCTTTAGCCTTGGATGGCAACTAGTCTACTGCGGGAGAAATCTGGCTCGTCAGTCCACATTTCAACCTTACGGTATCCACAGGCGATTTTTATCAATTGACCTCCCAATGTTTTATTTAAAACAATGAACTCTATATATATATATGTTGTATATATTCGTGTGTTGTATTATGCTTTTCTTTTACAATTTTATTGTACTGTGACTTTTTTCTCTACATTGATTCCTATTGGAAAAATAGTTTCGGTTTACGAATACTTCGTGTTACGAACGGCCTACACGAACGAATTAATTTCGTGACCCTAGCTTTCACTATATATATATATATATATATATATATATGTGTGTGTGTGTGTGTGTGTGTGTGTGTGTGCGTGTATGTATATAAAATGTGTCTGCGCACGCGCGTGATTGTGAACTGGCGCGAGTCACCAATCTTCGTTAAAATCTCCACTTTTGAATACTGACTTTTAAAGCAGGAAGACTTTCTTTTTATTAACCTTATGCCAGACTAGACTAGGTTGAATCATATAAATGAGAACATTGCTGTCGCCATCTTTGCGAGAATATGTATATGCCTGTGTCACGGACAATAATAATGTCTAGAACAGGGTCGTTGGGGTAAGAAAATCGACCGTCTGCTAAAAGAGAGGAAGGCAAGCCCAAGTCTTTTTTTTAAAGCGCCCGTGGGTAGCGGCGGAGAGTCGGCGTTTGATTTTGAGGGGAAAAAGAAAATGGCAACTTTTTTCTACTCGTGATTATTTCGAGTCGGAATGGTGGGTAGATGAGCGGGAGACGGGGGGGTGGCATTGCCGTATAATGAGAACCATATTGTCTGCGTGTTCTTGCCGAATCTTATCGCACCGGCGTTCCCCGTTATATCACCATTAAAATGAGCCGCCCCACTGGTGACACATATTACCGTAACCGCCCACTCATCTTCAAATCCTGTCCATATATATATATATATATATATATATATATATATATATATTTGAAGTAATTTTTTTTTTTTTTGGCCAAGCAAAGCAATAACGTCCCTAAGACGCAAGGAGTTATCGGAAATAAAAAAGAATAAGAAGATTTTAGCAAGCGCAAAAGGCAGTAAGAGAGCAGAATTCAAGAAGGCCAAAGATAGCAATAGACGATGGATTTAAATGTTTTAAGGTCAAAGGTGGCAAAACAGAAAGTGATGGGGGGGGGAAGACGAGAAAAAAGAAACTATTAGAACAGAACGGTTATATCTCGCTATTTCAACAGTAAAACGATGAGACCTAATTGCCAATCGAGTAGAGCGCTTAAATTCATGAGATTGAAGGACCAAAGACGAAAGCTCATCAAGAATGGTAAGCTGCGGAAGTGTCTGAAGTCGAGATGCCAGGTCAGGACTAACATTACAGTCCCTTCTTTGGATCTGGTCAACAATCTCGAGATACACAATAGGAACACAAGATGTGGCAGCAATATTCAATGCATGTGCGAATGGTAGATTTATAAATATGTAAGATGGATTCTGACGAGTGGAGTAATGGATAGCGGCTGGGATTGAGAACTGAGTTCGAATTCCAGTCGAATCCATTAGATTCATTTACGTGCTAATACGCTTACGAAAGATATGAATCGTCTTTCTTATCCCTCCAGCTATGGGTTAAATAGCAAGACAGACTGGGTTCTATAGCCTTGGATGGCAACTGGTCTAGGAGAAGGACAACTCTGAATTCAAAACATGCGGAGGGTCGTTTGAGGACCTTGTGACATGTAGGGCACCAGGTCTCTGTAATCGGCCCTTCAAAAAGTGTGTATGGTCCTGCACGAAGCCATCACCACGATAATCAAATCTCGTGTGCTATACATGCTGGTTGGGGACCGCTTGTGAATTCCAAATTCCCATGAAACTCCAATATTGGAGCCGGCTCAACCCACCCCGGGTGGATGCCGTTACAAGAACAAAATACAAACTTTGTGAGTACCATAATTGTTGCTCATACTGTTTGTTTTCATTTAAATCATTATTTACATTGTTCGAACAAATGTCCTCATCTTTATTGTCATGTTCCCGAAGTTTCTGCCGTTATACGCTTCGGCCTTCTTCAGATGTTTGGAATTTTGAACTGAACTACGTCGTGAACATGACAATATAGATGAGGAAATCAGTCCGAAAATTGTAAATAATGTAAATAATTACATATAATAACTACAATAACTCATCTCAGAAATAGAGACAGATCCTGAAGAAGGCCAGAGCGTACAGGGATCGAAACGTCGTAGATATGACAATACAGATGAGAACAAAAAACCGAACATTGTAAATAATGTAAATAATTACAATACCTCGTCTCAGAAATAGAGACAGATCCTGAAGAAGGCCAGACCGTCCAACGGCCGAAACGTCGTGGATATAACAATAAAGATGGGGACAACTGTATATGAATCGTCTTTCTTCTCCCTCCAGCTTTGGGAAAATAGCAGGACAGACTGGGTTCTATAGACTTGGATGGCAACTGGTCTAGGAGAAGGACAACTCTGAATTCAAAACCTGCGGAGGGTCGTTTGGGGACCTTGTGGCACGTAGTGCACCAGGTCTCTGTAATCGGCCCTTCAAAAAGTGTGTATGATCCTGCATGAAACCGTCACCACTATAATCAAATCTCATGTGCTGTTGTCGGGCTGACGGTCTCCTAGGAACTGATCTCCTTGACCCTCCAGCCCTCCATATATATATATATATATATATATATATATATATGTGTGTGTGTGTGTGTGTGTGTGTGTGTGTGTCTGGAAAGTACACCTGTGACGCGTTTTCTCTGTTTGTTGACGTTGTTGTGACTACACATGCGATGGAACGAGAGACACTGGTAATTTCAAAATTTTTTGAAAGAATTTTTTGCAGCCTAGCCAAATTCATCTATATTCTTTTTCTTTTTCTTTCCATCATCATTGTTTTTAAATATCCCACATTGTGATAAGAGAAAATCTGCTAACAATGGTGAAACGTTGTAAGAACCTGGACGTAAATTTACTCTGGCTGAAACCTTTCTAAACATTTTTGTCTTAGTGAATTATTTTCTTTTAATTAGAGTAGCATTTTTCATGTCAAAATTGGGTTCAGTTTCGTTTCGTTATATACACGGAACAATAATGAATGTTGAATGTGAGAGACGCGGCTTGAAAAATTCTTCCTCGTTTGAGACAGATAATTGGGAAGCCGTTGGTATAAACCCCTCTGTTACTTTAACATCGGTTGATATATTGAAAAAGTAATTGTCATTTCGTAAGCCGAACCGAGGATTTAAACGTCGATATGGATTTCCTTTAGGTTCAATGTATGTTATTTTTTCAGACTATCTATATTATTTAATGAAACATGAATCAATGAAAAATTGCTGTCAAAGTTAAATTTTAAATATATAATTTCATTATATATATATATATATATATATATATATATATATATATATAGATAAACGTTGTATATAACAGTCCGTTCAACGGGGTTTGAATAACGTCATTCTTTATATATGACCGATGTTCTTCCGGGTTGAATTGGCTTCTTCCCTTTTGAAATAGACTTTTATCCCCAGCGTCGATATGAGTAGGTTCCATATGAGTTAAATTTTAAATAATTTTTTACAGTCCGTTCAACGGGGTTGAATTTTCTTGTTTAATTTATATATATATATATATATATATATATATATATATATATATATATATATATATATATATAAAACCCTAACGTTAAAGTATTAAATAATTATTATAACCAAAGTTCGTTGTCAAGTTTTTGAATTCTCATATACTTGTATTTTGATTGGTCGTTCCAGCTTATGTAACAGCGTTTCCCTTAGCGAGGGGGCGTTTGATTAATACCCTTTATTCTACATTCAACATCATCACTTGATAAGACACCAGAAGTGTTGAAACAAAATGGCTTCTTTTGTAGTGATTTTATAACATTTTTCGAAAAAATGATTTTATATATATATATATATATATATATATATATATATATATATGTGTGTGTGTGTGTGTGTGTGTGTGTGTGTGTGTGTGTGTGTGTGTGTGTTTGTTTATATATATTTATATATATATATATATATATATATATATATTCAAGGAAGAAAATGTGTCACTAACACATAAAAAAGAGAATGTCTAATATCGAGAATGTTTAACATCGAAAAACATAAGAACAATTAATTCATCTTAATGATATATGGATATATCCACTCTTTGCCTGAAGAAGTTCGCGAGACCAGAAACTCGTTCAGCAAAATTATGGAAATTATTTTAAAAATATATATATACATTACAAGCTAAAACGTTTGCAGTTTCCCTTCTTTTTAATATATACACTTAAAAAAGAATCTAAATAGAAATGAATATGTACCTAAAATCGCTCGTGCGCATGCGTAGTTGCGTCAACGTAAAGAAACTTAATCAGAATAAGTCCTAAATGACGAAACATTTCCATATTATCATATATCTCTCCTCAAATATATATATATATATATATATATATATATATATATATATATATAAATATATATATATATATATATAAAACTATAAAAAAAAAATTATTTTTATTATTACCCCTCATGATGATAATAAATAAAAAGTAAAACTGCAAAACGGGCTACTTAGACAACATATTACCCCCCCTATACGTATTCATAGGTACGGTATATCACTTTCAATTAATGTAATTTCCATTATTCAATCATTTTTGGTCAGTGACTTTTGCCCTATCATTCTGTTTCAAAAATTGTGAAACACCCTGTATATATACGTAGAAATATGTATCCACCAATCAATGATCCGACGGGTGCTTGCGTGTGTAGAAGCAAGTGGAAGACATTTTGAACATTTGTCATGAGTTTCTGGGTTGAGGTAGAACAATGGCCTTTTGAACGTATGTTTTTATGCCATTTTACCTTGTTTTGGTATCAGGAACCCGCTCCCAAATATTTATAAAAGTATTTTTGATACACACACTATATATATATATATATATATATATATATATATATATATAGTAAAGGTAATAAATCCGTTCGTATATAATCCAAGTGGTTCCTAGTAATATAAAATATTAAAACTGATCCATAAAAAGAGCTCATTGTATTTATTATAGCAGAGACAATGAATACGATTACACGACAAAATCAAAAATTATCTCATAATTCAAGCGACGAAAACTTCATCAGTCTTATTCAACCCCGGTGTATAGACTGAGTTCGTGTCGGAATTAGAAATTTAACTGTGACAGCCGTCGAAAAATTAATATAGAATTTATCCATTACAATGTTTCAGTCAGACGAATTGCACAAGATGGTGGTCACAGGAGGGTGGAAGGTATTAGCCTTAAAGGGAAGAGGTTTTATAAAATTAAACCCTGACATTAACCTTATGACATTAAATTAGGGTTATATGAAAAATGAAGTAATGTGAGTAAAAGTTACTTAGCTGATTGATGTTACGGTCAGCATCCCGACTCCAAAGTTTCCTAGACGGCCCTGCCTGTCCACACTTCATTTCGTATCAGCAATTGACTGCTTACATTTTTTTCGATTTTGTCCTTTTTATATACATTTAACATTAGTGTAAGTTATTTTTTATATTTAATTTTCATGAGAGTATCTACGCTAATGTTCGTCAAAGATCTATTTACTCTTGGATCGAATGAGATCCTTGCGGGAGTTTCTCTTGGCATAGCACCAGATTACGCTACACTTAGATATATGTTTTTCTACAGAAAGCTGCTGAGAATAACATGGACAGAGCATGTGAGCAAAGAAGAAGTTTTAAAGGGAAATGAAAACGAGCGTTTTTGTGTAATTTCAGAAAAAAAATCTCTTTTTCCGATTTAATCTAAACACCGTCGCACTGCATCTTCTTCATGGCTTATAGTAGAGTAGCCAGATGAAAGCCATAGCTCAACGAGCTTAGCATTTCGTAAAGAAATCAAGACTTGCAATTTTGGGGAAACGGTGATCTTTTCGAATTTGTTGTTATTAGCTCAATGTTTCGAACTTGGGATATATATGAGCTTCGATATTTCAAGGTGAAATTTTCTGAATCGCCTATCGTCCAGTATCTACGAGATCTGATCAAAAAGTATCGAGAATGTTTCTACGGGGCTAAAGTAAGACTTTGAACTCTGTCGCGCATGCGCACTGTTATAACGTTCAGCGAGAACGTTATAACTTAGCATGCATGCGCGACAGTTCCGTTGTTTATAGCAGTGTTTGGAAGGAAAGTGTGCAGAGTGTGGTCGTCTCACCCCCACCACGGAGGTTCCATCAATAACCATGGCTTGTGAAGCAGTTTGGAACGAAATACAACATTCCCTATACTCCAGATCCCGCCATTTTCTTCTTCAAAATTAAATCCTTCTTGAAATGGCCGTCCTGAGTATGACGATAAACTACATCCGCGTCCAGGGTAAGACGCTAAACTACGTCCAACAGCAAGGCCTCTTATCAGGAAGCTCTGAGGAGCGTGGAACCACCTCTTAATTGTTGCTGTTCCCAGGTCCACTCTAACCCAGAGTGGTAGCATTTGATAGGGTCCCAGCTATGGGCAAATAGTTAACACCGAAACTGAGGTAACAAATATTATAAAAGTGTAAAAATAGGTTTTAATGCCAGAAATACTTTGTAAAAAGTTATTACCAGAAATAAATTTTTGAAGTAAAAAAAATATTACCAGCAATACGTTTTGGAAAAAAAATTACCAGCAATACATTTCTTAAAATAATATTAACAGCTATACATTTTTCGAGGAAAAAAATATTACCAGAAATAGATTTTTGACAAAACAAAAATATTATCGGGAAAAAAGTTGTCGGCATTAAATGACCCATTGGGGTTGATATGCCGTAAAATGAAGCAAAGCAAACCAAACCCTCTTGAAATGGACAAGATTTAAAGACATCGAGGCAATCCTAGAGTATGCGATGTGGCAGCTGCTGGTTATTCCCTAAAAAAGAGTTCCAGGAATGCTTACTTCAATAAAAACTACGCTGAATAAAATATTTCGCTTCAGACAGGGACTATTTCCTAGGAGGTTGAATGTTGAATTGATATATGTTGTAGTTTTCTTTTTATAGCCCCATTCTATATCCATTTTTGATCAGATCTCGTATATAATTAGATATCTCTACCGTGATATTTTGAAGAGAAATAAACAGAGTCTATTTTTGTACCAGATTCCTTTTTCTGTCTGGTCTAAATCTTGTTTTATTTTATATGATTGGAAGCCATATTTATCAATCTGCCTCGTAAGTTTGAAAAGAAATAATTGACTTCTTTTTTTTAATTCCAGTTTCGTTATTCTTTGTCTCAAACGGGTTTTACAGGATTGGAGACCTTCTTTATCCGTCAACCCCCTTCACTTTGAAGAGAGATAAATTGACAATTTGAATACTGGTTGCCTTATTCTATCCGGTCTAAAATTTGTTTTATAGGATTAGATTCTGTATTTATCGATCAACCCTCATCATTTTGAAAAGAAATAAATTGACATCATTTTCGTCCTCTTCTATGTGCTGTTTCCTTTCAAGAAATCGATCATGGCTCTCCGCAACTTCCTATCCGTCACAGTTTTCGTTCTGCCACCCGTTTAATCAAGCACTTTACATGGGTTACTCGTTCTTTCCAAGTTCACCACTTGCCTTCAACAGGTCTTGTGATTGTTCACGTTTCTAAGCCCTCTTTTTTCTCATTGTGTTCAGGAATGTTCAGCTGCCTTTTTCTTATCCTCTTTTCGTTATTATTTTTCTACGAACTTCCTTGCCCTGTCTATAATATTCTCATGATCCTACTGTAGCGCCACGCCTCTTTTGATATTACATAGCAGGTTAGCACTTTTTTTGCTGTTTCTAACGTAATTTTCTTATTACTTAATACTTTATTTGGAAGGCATATTTCTACATTCCATCGTGTCTTCGGATTTCTGTGCCACATCTTCTGTTATAGATTTATGTTAACGTTACGTTAATAGCTGGCGACTCATATTCGAGGATACCCACCTACTAGAGTGGCTAGCTAATCCCTACTGCAGACGCTTACTCGGGTGCTTTTTGTGTTTATTCAACACCCACAGAGCCCACCTGTGGTTTATAATGCAACTATGCTGAGCAGACCTTAGTTACAGTTTCCGCGTCTCGTATACACGAGTTAGTCGTTGCTTTGAAATTTTTCATGTAAACAAAAACAGACTATCATTAGTGTCCCGTGTATTGGTTGATATATTGAAAAGTAATTGTCATCTTTGATAATGGCTTATGTAAGCCGAAAGCTTAGATTGAATTTAAACATGTATCAATATGGTGATTTCCTTTCGTCCTTCAATGATAATGTTATTAAGATTATCAGACAATATGAAAGGAACTTACTTAAAATAAATAGACAAAACTTGTCTATATTATTTAATGAAACATACATCAATGAAAAATTGCTGCCTAATTATATATATATATATGTGTGTGTGTGTGTGTGTGTGTGTGTGTGTGTGTGTGTGGGTGTGTGTATTTACGCCGGGTGTCACAGGAAAATTGTCCAAATTGTGTAACAGCAAAATTGTCCAATTTTTAGATGAAGCTTTGAACCGTTGTATCTTAGAAATGATTAAAGATATCTTACTGGAATTGTCCGAGACTGTTGGACTCTACTTTGAGCAATAAAAATGTGTTTAACTCTAAGTTAAATTATGATCCATCTTCAGACTTTAGTTACAGAGAGAAGCGCGTTATCTATCGTGAACAAGGCCAGCACGCTCAAACCCTCAGTCACGATGACTTGTGACTTCGTGCTAGCACAGCCACCGACGGCTCCCAACGGTTCCGTCTACCCAATTTCACTCACAAGTATGGTTTTTAGGCTCTTTCCAAAGCGATGAGATAACATAAGAAGTCACCTTCCTGACAAATTATGGTGAGATTCGAACCTTCTAATCACTTGGCCACGTGCCCATTCGTTAGATTTGTGTACTTGATTTTGACATCCCCAATTTGTAGCCCACATCGAGGGCTATCCCTCTTGCTAACGACATACCAGTTTTATTATTCTACCTGGTCTAAACAAAATGACTTCACAACGATTAAACAATGCCTCATATTCCAGTAGCACAAATACTCGATTCCTTAATAAAGGAAAAGAAATGAAAAGGTTAGATCTCTTCAGCCATAATGAGAGACGTTTTAAAACAATTAAAAAAAAAAAAGAAGAAATCTGTGTCGTCGAAGTGAGTTCGAGTTAAACCAAATACCGTTACGGTATTTCCATCCTTATGAGACTCCAGTAGAGAAGCCAGAAGAAAGTCACTTCTTAATAAAAGCAATAAGAAATTGAAATGATTGACGAGCATGTGATTTCTTCAAATGTGTTGTAATTTGCTCACGATATATAAGTCAGAGAAAACAGACAGTCAAGATAATATTTTTGAATTGTCTGCAGCCTAGCACCAAAATCCTTGGAGATCTTTCTATATTAGACACTCATAAGACAAGTGGAGACGTTGGAATACCAGCCGTTGTCCAAAAGAAATGTGCTTCTAAGCTGACCCAAGTTCTCTCCAAACTATAAAACCATTGCCTTGATTCGTCCTGCTTTCCACCTTGTTAGAAGTCCTCATCTCTAGAGCCTGTTTTAAAGAACTCTGGTGAACCTTCTGACCCCTCTAACTACTGCTCTGGATGTCTCCTACTGCTTTTCGGCAAAATCTTCGAGGTTTTAATCAATACCGAAGTGGTTAAGCATCTTACCTCTCTAACAAACAATATGGATTCCGCTTTGTCCGGTCTACCGCTGATGTAATCACGGGCATAACAGAATATATATATATATATATATATATATATATATTTTTTTTAAATATGATTCCTTCGCGACATAAGAGTTCTCATGTTTCAAAAACAAGAGCTGAAAACTTCAATATAATTATTAGAATTAAATTGAATTAAAGTATCAAGCTCTGTTTCATCCTCAAACAAACTTTTAGGAATGATTAATCTTGAAATTTACGCGTCTTTATAAGCATATTCATTCGTAAAATTAATTACTGTGCAAACGACTAGCGCAATTATTTAAATAAGAGGCTTAAGGGTTAATGATACAAATTGTTAACCCTTACGCCCCTTATTTAAATAATTGCTCAAGCCGTTTCCACAGAAATATATATATATATATATATATATATATATATATATATATATATATATATATCATGCTCTTGATAAGAACAATGAAGCTAGAGTTGTGGCTCTAGATATTGACATGCTGGTTTTCTGGGTAAGCTTCAAGACTACAGTATTACAGAACGACTATTTGATTTAATCAAATTATACCTTTCAAATGAAGGTCGCTCTGAACGGGCACGCTTCCAGATCCTTCCTTATGAATGCGGAGGCCCACCAAGGCTCTATCCTGTGTCCTACACTGTTTCTGAACTTCATCAAAGATGTTCCTGATGTCACCAGCTCCCAAATAGGCATTTGTGCAGATGACACTACCATTTACCCCAGTCACAATAGTAAACCAGGCAGCGTTGACAAAGTCAACATGACCGCTGCTCTCGAAAAGGGCCTTCAATCATTGATTAACTGGGGTAGGAAATAGTTTTTAAATTTTAATGCTTCCAAAACGAAACTGCTCATATTTAGCCACCACAGAGATAATTCCATGTCAGCCATGGCCCTACGCTTTCGAATGACTTGAAATGGAACAACTACATTGAATCAATAGATGCATCTGCTGCAAAGACAGTTAACCACTGTGTCGTGCCAGAAGTTTTTTCTTGTCAGAGTCCATCTTACATATCTAGAAGTCTGCCATTCATCCGTGCATTGAATACTGTTGTCATATCTGGTCTGCTGTCCCTGCTGTTCATCTCGAGGTGCTTGACAAAATCCAAAGAAGGATCTGCAATGCAATCTGATCCTGACCTGGCATCTCGACACCAGTAGCTTTCTCACAGACATCCTTCCTACAGATATTTCCATGGCTACTGTTCTGACCAGCTCTCTTTCCCTGGTGCCCCGACGACATAAATTTAAGCGTGCTACTAGACTGGCAACTTTGTCCAACCATTTTACCGTTGAAAGAGTTAAATGTAACCGTCACTTCTACTACAACAGCTTCTTCTCTCGCACTTCCCGCCTGTGGAATTCCCTTCCGTTTACTTGCTTCCCTGGTGACTATAATCTTCAAAAATTTAAATGCAACGTCAATCGCCATCTTATGATGTTTGAACCCCGTTCATCTTTTATTATTTCCTCATTCCTCCCCCCTCCTCCTATGCAGATTTTTCTCACTTTCACTCTATGTAACCCCCTGCGAAACAGTGGAACCCCGCTCTTCCTTGAAGGAATAAACTCCGTTTTGATATCAGATTAATTATTTTATATGAACTCGAAGTTATTTTATAGGATTAGTGATCTCATTTATTAATCAACCCACTTCATTTTGAAGAGGGACAAATTTCATTTTGATACCAGATTCATTCTTCTAGTAGCTTTAGGGGATGAGAAACCTTATATATCAATCAACACTTTCAGGATAAATTAACTTCATTTTCATACGAGTTTCATTTTAGTTTTTGGTTTAAAACTTGTATTATATAATTGGATAATTGATTTATAAATCAACCCTCGCCATTTTGAAGAGGAATAAATGGACTGCATTTTGAGACAAGTTTTATTTTTCCATCTGGTTTAAAACTTGTTTTATAAGATTAGAGATTTTATTTATCAATCAACCTTCATCATTTTGAAGAACGAACTCCATTTTGAGACCTGTTTCATTATCCAATCTGGCTTATAGGATTAGAGATATTATTTATCACTCAACCCGTGTGTTATTGGATTTCGTGAATTATGGATTAGATCGTTATGGATGTCTGTCCGATTACATGTGATGAAGAAGTGATGACTATTAATAGAAGTTAAACAAATCATATGAAACTAGACGATAAATATAACTTTACTTTGTACGCTGCGTATATATATATATATATATATATATATATATATATATATATATAATCAAACAAATGCTTTTATCTCATATGGTGAATAGACTATTTCGGCAGACGACAAAAGTGGTCGACTGTGTTTTCATCGAGATCTTTGTATGGATCAGTTCTAATATTTTCACATTACTAGGATCCACTTGGATTATATACCAATAGATTTTTACCTTATTATATATACGATTGCATATAGCATGAAACAGACTGTCGCCTCTAAGTGTTGACTTCTATGTTCACTTTTTTATATATATATATATATATATATATATATATATATATATATGGTGTATTAAAAATACTTTTACAAACTTTGGGGGCGGGTTCCTTACACTAAACCAAGGACAAAAGTCCATATAAACGTGTCCGCAAATCCTTCATTTTTTTGAGTTAAGTTTAAAGTATAGGGTAGACACTGTTAAATCTATATTTCAAGATACAATCCAAAAATACTTTGGGATTTTTCCTGACACCAAAACAAGTTAAAACGTTCACATATACATATATCCAAAAGGCCATCGTTGTACCTGAACACAGCAATGTTCAAAATGTCCTCCAATTGCTTCTACCCACGCATGCAACCGTCGGATCATTTCAAATATTACCAAAAGGTTTCTAGCACCCCCCCACCTAACCAAAAGACATGTTGATGAAGCGTCTGTACATTATTAATGATATGGATAGAGGAATTGCTCTTGAAGTACCCTCCCAGCGGTACTATGAGATGTATGACATGATAGGGCCTCTTGATGTGTGCTGATACCCGGATTGTCTCTGACAGCCTGTAGAATATGTTCTTCGTGGTGAGGCGTACGATCGAATCTTGGTCTTCTTCGAGTCATAGTTTGTGGTGCCACGGATCCTATCACAGCAACGCGACGATAAACAACAGCAAAGGTTGAATGATACGGCTGCTTTCGGTCTGGAAAAGGAAATCTGATACAGCCGTGCAGCCTCGCGTCCATTACAATTCGCGCGGTCGTATTTAAAAATCATATCTGCCTTATCAAGATATGACTGTCTTGCCATTGTTAAACGGAACACTTCTCAGTTAACTCACTACTAGGCAGGTTAAACGTTGAAGACAGACTGGCCACAAATGGTTTGGTTTATTTTGTTTTACGGTATATCAATCTCAATTGATTATTTAATGCCGACAATATTTTTAGGATAGATTCGTATGAATAGAATGTATTCTTTGGTTTAGATTGGTTTATTTTGTTTTACGGCATATCAACGTCAATGGATTATTTAATGCCGACAATATTTTTAGGATAGATTCGTATGAATAGAATGTATTCTTTGGTTTAGATTGGTTTATTTTGTTTTACGGCATATCAACCTCAATGGATTATTTAATGCCGACAATATTTTTAGGATAGATTCTTATGAATAGAATGTATTCTTTGGTTTAGATTGGTTTATTTTGTTTTACGGCATATCAACCTCAATGGATTATTTAATGCCGACAATATTTTTAGGATAGATTCGTATAAATAGAATATGTATTCTTTGTTTTAGATTGGTTTATTTTGTTTTATGGCATATCAACCTCAATGGGTTATTTAATGCCGACAATATTTTTAGGATAGATTCGTATGAATAGAATATGTATTCTTTGGTTTAGATTGGTTTGGTTTATTTTGTTCCACGGCACACCAACCCCAATGGTTTACTTAATGCTGAGAATATTCTTTATTGCTGGTAATATTTTGTCTTGTCAAAAATCAGTTTCTGGTAATATTTTTCCTTCAAAATTGTATTGCTATAATTTTTCCAAAAGAAAGTATTGCTGGTAACAGTTGACTATTGCCCATAGCTGGGACCGGTGCTACCACCCCGGGTCAGGGTGGACCTGGGAACACCAGCAATTAAGAGGTGGTTCCGCGCTTCTCAAAACCTCCTTGCTGTAGGATGTAGTTTATCGTCTTACCCAGGAGGCGAATGTAGTTTAACGTCTTACTCAGGATGGGAGCCACAGATGTACACGAATGACAAATGTAACCTAGTCTACATGGCAACACAGCGCCGTCTACCGTAAACTTTCTTTAAACTTAATAACTTAAAAACGAAGGATTTGTGGAGATATGGTTTTGGAAATAAGCAGTATGGACGCGTAGGCAAATTCTTAGAACGCTAACGTTCCGACCACGAGATCTGGGTTCATATCTTACCGCGGGTGATTCGTCCGAGAGGCAACACCTTGACAATATCGACATGATGAAAACGACCCCAATATGCTTCACCATTGGTAAGTGCCTACAAGCCATACCATTGGTGCTTATACGTTTGTGCCAGCACGAAATCGCAAGTCAGCATGACCGAGCGTTTGATGAACTGGCTGCGCTCAATTACTTCTTCGGCTCTTCGATTAACAATTCCGAGCCGTTATCCATTACACCACCCGCACATCCCAGCACCTGGTATTCCTAAACAGTCACCCATCTAGGTAATGACCAGGCTCGACGTTGCTTAACCGTACGGTGTTTCAACATGATGTGGCCATAAGCCCTTCTAGGGGGTGGGGATCATTATTTAAATGCGAACAATTGTTGTTATTATCACAATGTTTCGGTTTTTGTGTTCTAAGGTCTTCATCAGGTGTATCCGTATCGATATGCACCTGATGAATGACAGAAACACTATAATAACAACAACAAATATAAGGAGAATAAAGTAAACAATAATCTTTCTTATATTTAGATATTACCACCGAAATTTCTTTGCAAGGGATAATGGTCAATTTGATACCCAAAAGTAATTTCTAACATCTCAGCTAACCTCACCCATTCCAACACCCGGCCTAGATTTAGACACCGTAGAAAAAAAAAAGCCAGCGAGTTCAAGATTGTGTTAATGGGATTGTCATTATTATTTATTTATTTTTTTATTGCTGCTTGTGTTTTTACCGTTGAAGGGCTGGCGTGCTGGCGTACTGGGTGGGTGGAGGGTTTAAAGAAATCGGGATGAATAAGTTTTTTAAGCACTTCGGCGTCTGTTCGAAATCAGTGTACGGTTTCTTTAGATAACTTACGATTTCTCTACTATCAACTAATTATCACATACACCCTACAAGCCCCCCCACACACACACACACTTTTTTGTTTGTTTTTACTTTCCATCGGGGTTTCTTCTACCATCCTTTGTACGGCCAAGTGACCAACTCATTTTTTCCTCAAAGTGTTCCATTCTCGCGCACACACACCACCTCACACTACAAATCCCCGAAAAGACAGAGGGGCGCTCAACACACCAAAACTTATATTAGTACCCCTGATAAGAATTAAGATGAGATCATTGGCGCGTTTTTATTTATTTATTTATTTTTATCTTTTTTGGTTTTTTGGGGTGTTTTATTTTATTTTTTTTTTACCCAACCCGCTCCAAGTCAGAAAAAAACGACCAAAAGTTGGCACGGTTGGTTACTTTAGCTACCCCTGGTGGGCTAAGCAATCTCTATTCGGCCATCCGTTCTTTCATTCACTCCCGTTCAGTTCGCTTAATGGGTGTAATGGTATGGTTACCAGCTAGGACTTTTTCATCAGTGAATTGAGAGAATGGGTGGTTATGAAAGAAAGTTCAAGGGGTCCGATATGCCAATATCTGGGTGTTTCTAAAAGAATATATATATATATATATATATATATATAAAGAACAGTAAGATATGTAATCCGGTGTTTTTTTTTATATTTTTATTTTTTACAAAATAGTGCTCAATGTAAATTTACAAAGCATTAATATTATAAATTAACTGAGTTAAATATGTTTTTTCGCTACACAGTAATAACCATGTTTCAAAAATGGAAGCTAAAAACTTTAAATTTAATTTTGTAATTAAATTAAACACACACACACAGACACAGACACACAGACACACACACACACACACACACACACACACATATATATAGGCACCTCTCAAAATTAAAAATCTTACTTGAAGCTTTTATTTTAGCTTTAATTTCAAGCTAATAAATTAAATTTAATATTTACAATAATCCAAATACATTTCTAAATTTTTTTAAAGCTTAAAGAGTTGTGAGTTCAATACCCAGTTAAGGCAGTTGAGAACTTTCAGAGGGAAATTAACAGGAGATAACTGATAACTGACATCCATTAAACATGGAACGTGGAACTAGAACAGTCTACCCCAGTGAGCAAAATAAAGTGTTCAGTTCGACATTCCAACCACCTGAAGAAGGCCGGAGCTTACAACGACCGAAACGAAGTGATAAGCATGGCGACAGAGACGAGGACAATAGTCCGAATAATGTAAATAGTGTACATAATACCTCATCTCAGAAATATAGACAGATACTGATAAGATTTTCATCTACTTAAAAGGGAAGTTATACTGAACAATTTAAGTATATTATGATGTAATAAAATGTTATACAATGCAGCAGTTTTATTGTAATTTTGAATAAACAATGCAAATTTAAAATATTTTGTCTTATAATTGGTGCCCAGGACTGTAATGTTGTTATATACACTTTCATGAAAGTCCGACAATTATTTAAAGACATTTTTGATGTTTATACATTCTTTTTATAGATGCAAATATTTAAGTAAATGCTCTGATTTTATAATAAACAGTATTAAACAACATTAACAGTAATAAACATTTACATAATAACATTTACCGGCCTGAATGTCCGAGAAAGGTGGAGAATTGTACTTTAAAAACAGTAAAATCGACCGTTACCAACCAAAACGCTCCTCTGTGGCTGAATTGGTTAAAGGCACGTCAGGCTATATGACGGTTCCATATAGGATACAGGTTCGATTCCTGTCGGAGGACGCATATTTTCTATGAAAATTTCACTCGGACATTCAGGCCGGTAAGTGTTATTTATTATAAACAGAGCATTTACTTAAATATTTTTTATCTATAAAAAGAACGTATAAACATAAAAAGTGTCTTAATATATAATTTTATCTATATTTTTTGTTTTTATTAATTATGATTGAACAAATTTTATTCATTGAGTAGAATTTTTTTATATTATTTTACAATTTTTTTTTTAGTTTTTACTTATTGAATACAGGAATAAAATTGCATATTTTGTTTGTGACGATTCATAATTAGAATTCTGGTTTGAATATATTTTCCATTCAATCTATCTAATACAAAAAAAATATCAACTTTACTTCGACTTATTCTTGAAATTGTAGCGTTTTGTAAGCAAAATGTGACAGTTTTGGTAAATGTAGGATTGGATGAAGAGAGATTCACATTTTTCAGACGATCTTTAAAACTAAATGCTCAAGAATTGGTGAAAACTATGATTCTAATTTTTGGTGCCAGCACTAACCAAGTCAAACCCCAGCTTTCACACTGAGTGCAATGTTGACTGTCAAAAATCAACCTGACTTATTGCAGAAGTCTCTTCACTGGGCGAAGTTGATATTACATATTGGCAAACGTGCAAATTTTGTTACATTCCTGGCCAGTCGTAAGCGTCGCTAGTCTAGCAAATTTCTTTAAAAATTCCTGGCGGATGCCTCGACGTATTATAATGGTAAGCAATCTTGTCTTACTAAAACAATTACGACTGAGTAGTGAGTTCGATCCTCACGGGTTGCCCCATATTTTCAGGTTTGTGCCATAGAAAAACTCCGCTTAGAAAATTAAATTTAAAAAAAAATGATATAAAAACTGTAAATATCTATAAATTTTTATATCATCGGGTTTTAGTAGTTTTCTTTGTGAGTATGTGGCATTTTGGTAAATGTAAGATTAGGTGAAGAGAGATGTGTTCTTGTGGTAACTGAGTAAATTGTAATGAATAAATGGGTCGTGAATCAGATTCGCTAAGTGCAGGATAGTCAGTGATGAGCAGACTCACTCCACTTCTCTTTCTGACTTGTCCTAACATTGTATGTAAAAATAAAATCTTTATAAAGTTTACAAATATGTTAGATATATTGCTCATTACAAGAATCAAGGGCCAGATCTAATGCAATATTCCACTCTGTCATCTGTGGTTTGAAAAATATATAAAAGTTAAAGTGTTACTTACCTTGAAACCAGCGGCGATACTGGTGTAAATGAGTAGAGATTTTGTTTATAAAGAAAAGCCAGAAAATTGTGGATAACACATCTCTATATAAGAGAAGTCAGTGTTGTTTTTCTTTGGGAACATTTTTTTTTTTTTTGTGGAGTAATGTATAGCGGCTTGGATTGAGGAATCGGAGAGCCGAGTTCGAATTCCAGTCGAATCCATTACATTCACTTACGTGCCAATACCCTTGGGAATAGTGTGAATTCTCTTCTTCGGCCTCCAGCTATGGGTAAATAACAGGACTGACTGGGTTCTATAGCCTTGGATGGCAACTGGTCTATGAGAAGTAAAACTCTGAATTCAAAACCTGCGGAGGGTCATTTGGGGACCTTGTGGCACTTACTACACCAGGTCTCTGTAATCGGCGCTTCAAAAAGTGTGGATGGTCCTGCACGAAACCTTCACCACTATAATCAAATCTCATGTGCTATACATGCGGGTAGGGACCGCTTGTGAATTCTAAATCCCCATGAATATTGGAGCCGGTTCAACCCACCCCGGGTGGATGCCGTTACAAGAACAAGATACAAACTTTGTGAGTACCATAATTGTTGCTCATACTGTTTGTTTTCATTTAAATCATTATTTACATTGTTCGAACAGTTGTCCTCATCTTTATTCTCATGTTCCCGAAGTTTCTGCCGTTATACGCTTCGGCCTCCTTCAGATGTTTGGAATTTTGAACTGAACCACGTCGTGAGCATGACAATATAGATGAGGACAGCAGTCCGAACATTGTAAATAATGTAAATAATTACATATAATAACTACAATACCTCATCTCAGAAAAAGAGACACTTCCTGATGAAGGCCGGAGCGTACAGGGACCGAAAAGTCGTGGATATGACAATAAAGATAAGAACAACAGTCAGAACATTGTAAATAATTTAAATAATTACAATACCTCGTCTCAGAAATAGAGACAGATTCTGAAGAAGGCCTGGGCGTACAACGGCCGTAACGTCGTATATATGACAATAAAGACACGGACAACAGTCTGAACACTGTAAATAATTACAATACTTCATCTCAGAAATATAGACAGAGTTTGTTTCCATTGACATGATTAATATCTTTCTTGTTGATAACAGCTTCAAAAAATTTAATGGTGGCAGGAAAGATAATGAGAAAACTCCGCCGTGGCGTAATGGTTAACAAGCTTGTCTCGCTAAATACATTACGACTGAGTAATGAGTTCGATTCTTCATTGGTGCTCCATACTTTCGACCTTGTGCTGCACCTAAGTTACGCTTAGAACATCATTTTGGGGTAGGACGCTCGCCTGGTGCGCAGGATATGCTGTTGTAGTATCTGTTTCGTTCTGGGCACCTTTCCCCGCTGTTTGGGCAAAATCCTCGAATCTGTTCCGTAGTGTGGGTTTGGACTGGCTATGACTCCCTAAGACTAGAAATTGACCAGTGGCCCAAGTGGAGACACTCGAGTTCCCCACGTTAAAACAAACGAATCATGTGTCGCATCCTGACTTAGTAGAAAGTCGAAAGTCAATACTTGGCAGTAAAGATGTTTATGAGACCGAAGAAAGATCAGCATTCTTTTACAGGGGGCATAAACTAGATATTTTCCTTTGGAAACATTTCTTCAGGTTTAGATTGAAGATAGTTATGGACCAAGCTTCTTGTGAAGAACTACAGGGATTTTCTACGGACCAGTAACCTTCGTAGAGTCTAGGCTTTTGATAATCTCCCGAGCAGAGGCAGAGATATCACAAAGCTTGTACTCTGTAAGGTGAAGGAACTCTGATATTGTATGGTCTTTGTTGTCTTTTTTTTTAACATTGATGCTCACCCGAAACAAGATTCGAGAGCCACGCAAGGTAGAGGGTTATGGGGGATATGTGGAGAAAGATAACTGTTAACCCTAGACTTCTACAAGTTAAAATTGTAGTGATCGGGGAAGCATCCTCTTGGGAGTTGGTTCCACAAAGCAACGGTTCGTGGGCGATCTGGCGGAGATAAGATAACCTCAGGATTATTTCTGATGGTGGGTACTGACGGTCTGCCTATATTGAGAATTGCGGTTCAGACTTTCCAGAATGCAAGCATTGCTGATAGAATATGGAAAATGGAAATGCATTATTAATGATTTTAAAATAGGAAAGCATTAAAAGTCAGCAAGAAATGGTCAAAAATTAATGCTGTGTGTCATTGGCAAAATGCGAATTTCACAAGGATGGCCTGAAATTTTTTCCGCCCGCACAGGAGGTAAATGGCTACGCAACCATGAAACCTTGGTGTGTCGTTTCTTTTTTGCACAAAGAAATTCTAGTGTTTAGTCCCTCAATCAATCCAAATCTTTTACGGCTCTGAAACAAATGAGATGCCAGCTCATGACCAATAACATTGCAGATTCCTCTTTGGATTTTATCAAGAATCTCTAAATATATAGCAGGAGCACCAGACCAGATGTGGCAGCAATATTCAAAGCATGGACGAATGGTAGACTTATAAATATGTAAGATAGATTCTGGAGAGAAACATTGCAGATTCCTCTTTGGATTTTATCAAGAATCTCTAAATATATAGCAGGAGCACCAGACCAGACGCAATATTCAAAGCATGGACGAATGGTAGACTTATAAATATGTAAGATAGATTCTGGAGAGAAACATTGCAGATTCCTCTTTGGATTTTATCAAGAATCTCTAAATATATAGCAGGAGCACCAGACCAGATGTGGCAGCAATATTCAAATCAAGGACGAATGGTAAACTTATAAATATGTAAGATATTCTTCTCGCGAGAAAAATTGTCTAGTAGGACATGGTGAACCAAATTCAGCAATTGATTCAATATATTCTTTCCACTTCATATCGACTGAAAATGTTAGTCATTCTCCTGGAGGTTAGCATCAGCCATGCTGATGGAAAAAAAGGGTTCTCTCAGACAATTAAAATATGTTATATATATATATATATATATATATATATATATATATATATATATATATAATATACATTCAAATGAAAGAAAGAACAAATGGTGTAAAAGAGATTATAATAAAAAACATGTTGAAATCGCTACACAAAAGCTGTCATGTTTCAATACTATGACCAGACTTCTTCAGTCGATGGTAGTTAACTGCTTTACGTAGGTGTTTTGTTATCTTCTTTTAAGTATGAAAAATATTTAGAAAGGGACGTTCTATTTCTATATACGTTGTTAGTCAAAGATAAATGTTGATACTACCTCGTTTTAAAGTTACCTTTCATTACCTGAAGAAGAACAAGCGATTTAAAATGTTTTTATAATCTCTTATAATAAAAATATCATATATATATATATATATATATATATGAACATTGAAGTCAACACTCAGAGGCGACAGGCTGTTTCCTCGGCCTTTTATATATATGGGTCAGTGGCGCATTGTGGGTAATTTATTCTGGCGGTTAATTTTTGGGAGTGGCTTGTTTATTTATTTTTATTTATTTATTTATTTATTTTTATTTATTTATTTATTTATTTATTTATTTGCTTGGGTTAATTTATTTTACTTGTTTTTCATTTTCATTTTGTATTATTTATTCTTTTTGGTTTTTTGATGTTTTATTAACGTAGTAATATTATTTTGTGCGGTGGGATCGTGAGGGGGTTGTTTACGTCGCTAATTTAATAGTTTGTTTTCGTCTGGGAAGATAATTAAAGCTATTTATTCGTGCAATGTTAGGATTGCTTGCTGTAGTCTGTTCTGTTATTTGGGCGGAGAACAGTTTTTAATTTATTTATTTATTAATTTGAATTGATTATTTATATTTGTTTTTGCTTTTAATGGTTATTTTTATTAGTTCTATTTTAGCGGTGGCGATTTGTTACTTTGTTCATTTATTTATTTATTTGGATTGATTTTTATTTGTTTTTTTATTTATTCTATTTGGTTTTCAATTTTTGATTGACGTAGTAATGTTTTGTTTTTGTTTTTCGTTATATAGCAGTTATAGCTAGTTTTACGTCTAATTTTTGGATTGGATTTTTTGGATTGGTTGTTGTACTCCACGCTATTACGTTTCCATCACCAAATTTGTGGTGTATCTTGCATTGTTTCTTTCTTCCACTTATATTTTGACATATTCTCTTGCATTAAAATGTAACTTTATTCTGCATTCATTGCTAAAAATTACTTTTTGACACTTGCCAGCATCCCATGTTATATGTTCTGTTGACCAATTCAATCTTTTATTCCGATGTATTTTGGTTAATAAAAGTTATTACTCGTTCAAATTTTTTTTAACCCTGTGTTCGGTATCATCAGAAACCTCCCAGCATTCACTCATTACTTGTGTAGCTATTAATTTTGATGTGGCATTCAATGTAACACGGTCCAGATTTTCTCCCACGAAACTTTTTCTCCATTCTTCTTAGCAGTAATCTCAAAGTTCTTGAGGATTTCGTGGTTTACATTGGAGCACTTATTTCTTCAGTTCCCACCACAATTGCGCAATTATATTGAAATCAGGACTTTATTCCCACCAGCCTTCCAAAAGTTTAAACATCTTCATCGGCAAGAAACTTCTTTCTTTTTTTTTTGCACGTGATGTGCAGCAAGAAGAACCGTCACGCTGATAAATTTCTCCATCTTAGAATTCAGGCAGACGATTAAACTGTAGTTAACTAATATAGCTTCCGTTGTTTCTTCTAGCAACGGTTTTGATGTAACTCCACGCCATTACGTTTCCATTACCAAATTTACGGTGTATCTTGCATTGTTTCTTTCTTCCACTTATATTCTGACATATTCTCTTGCATTAAAATGTAACTTTATTTTGCATTCATAATAAAAAATTACTTTTTGACACATGTCAGCATCCCATGTTAAATGTTCTTTTGACCAATTCAATTTTTTATTCCGGCGTATTTTGGTTAATAAAGATTATATTATGCTATAATCTCGTTCAATATTTTTTCCCTGTGCATTCACTCATCACTTGTGCAGCTATTAATTTCAATGCGGCATTGAATGTAACATAATCCAGATTTTCTCTTGCGAAAGATTTTTCCCCATTCTTCTTAACAGTAACCTCGAAGTTCTTGGGAATTTCGTGGTTTACGTTGGAGCACTTATTTCTTCAGTTCCCACCCCAATCGCGCAATGATATTGAAATCAGGACTTTATTCCTACCAGCCTTCCAAAAAATTAAACATCTTCATCAGCAAGAAACTTTTTTTTGTTGCACGTGATGTGTGACAAGGACAGTCAAGCTGATAAATTTCACCTTCTTAGAATTCTGGCAGACAATTAGACCATAATCAACTAATATAGTTTTCGTTGTTCAGGTTTCCATCAACTTTTACCAATTTTCTTCTAGCAACGCTTTTGATGCCCATGCCATTACGTTTCCTTCACCAAATTTGTGGTGTATCTTGTATTGTTTATTTCTTCCACTTATATTCTGACATATTCTCTTGCATTAAAATGTAACTTTATTCTGTATTTATCACAAAGAATTAGTTTTTGCCACTTGCCAGCATCCCATGTTAAATGTTCTAACCACTTCACTTTTCTATTCCATTGTTTTTTCGGTTAACGATGGCTAAACGCCCGTTTAAGTTATTTTATTTTTCGTACTATTCTGCGTAATGTATCAAATGAAAATTCACTGTTAAGACTCCATTCACTCATCACTTGTGTATGGCTATTAATTTTGGATTGCCTGCCGACCGAGACACTCACAATATTTCTTTCATCTCTCTTGTCTAACCTTTGTGGTCTTCCGGTTTTCTTTGCACTTAAAACACTTCCACGTCTTTTGAATGGTTTGAACAGAAATTCTAGAAAATTTCCAGTCGTCTGGCTATTTTTTGTTGAGTCATCTTCTCTTCAAAGTCACAACTTTCATCTTTGTTCCAGCTGAAAGTTTAGCAAAATTTGTGTTTAAAAAAAAAAGCAGCTTAATTTTCAAGTACATTGACTTGCCAAGTTAATAGGATGGAATAATTCATAATTAAAATTTTGCATATTATCACACTATCACTAGAGATCTTTCATTGAACCAACAGTTTTGCCCGCCGTTTTTTCAACTTCTGTTTAGAACGGTGTATATTTTGTTCCACGGCACTACGTCAACGCGACAGCTTCTTTTCAAATCTGCAAGATCTAAAAACACTAGAACCCTGTTAAAAAAATCTTTATTTTTTTTTAATCAAGGCGATAATGCCTCTAAGACGCAAGGCATTCCTAGGAGTGAAAGAGAATGAGAAAACTTTAGAAGAGGAGGATAATAAAAAATAGTATTCATGAAAATAGAAGATTAGCGTTGCATTTAAATTTTTTGAAGGTGGTAGGAAAGCAAGAAATTGGAATAGAGTTCCATAGGCGATAATTACAAGAAAATAAACAATGAGAATAGAAAGGTTCGAAAAAAGGTGAGACCTACTTGCCAATCCAGTAGCACGCTTAAATTCATGTAGTCGAAGCACCAAGGAGGAACGCTCATCAGAACAATTACCATGAAAATATCTGTAGAAAAGACAAAAGGAAAGCATGTCACATTGGTGCAGGACAACTCAGCTAACGACGCAGCTTCACTAACTCAACGCCGCCGACTCAACTCTGCCAACTTAACTCCGCCAACTTAACGCCGCCGACTCAACTCCGTCAACTCAACGCCGCTGACTCAACTCCGCCAACTCAACGCCGCTGACTCAACTCCGCCAACTTAATGCCACCAACTCAACTCCGCCAATTCATCGTCGCCGACTTAACGCCGCCAAATCAACTTAAAACCTTAATTAGTGAATGTTTTTACTTTATTAAAAAATAAATTTCTTTACGATTTACCTTATTAAGAATAATTTAAAAAATATTCACTAATTAAGGTTTTAATCCTTAATAAATTACTTTTATTCGGTTATAATATTTTTTTCTGGTGCTGAGTTGTCTCGATCCTAAGTTGTCTCGGCGCTGAATCGGCGGTGTTGAGTCGGTGCTGTTGAGTCGGCGGTTTTGAGTCGTCTCTTCCCGACGTCCACGTCGGTGATAAAGTGACTGAAGTCGAGATGCCAGGTCAAGATCAATTACATTACAGACACTTTGAATGATCTAAAGAATCTCAGGATATAAAGCAGGAACACCAGACCAGATATGGCAGCAAACGAATGGTAGATTTATATGGTGTATAATCATTTTTTGTAATTGTTACAAAACTTTTGCCCGTCAATGTATATCTCAGCCTATTTCTTTATCCGTCTTTTTGTTATTATCGCAGACTGTTCGTAACTGTCTATCTTCACATCTCTGTATGTAATTACAGTTTGTCCTATCTCGGCCTATCTGTACGAGTAGTATGACACAAGGCCAGGGCAAAGAGTGAAGTTCAAAATTTCGAGACGAACATGGGTATATGGCTTGGCGTCTATAGGTTCTTACAAATCTAAGCTTAGTTTGGTAGAGTCGCGGGGCACATAGTGAGGAGCAATTTCACTACATCTTCGAATTGGTTTGCTAATAGGAAGTATATGCTTCGAATCAGGAAGAAACAGTTGGCATTCCTTGAACACATAAGAGGAAGGAAGGCTTGGAAAACTTACCACTCACAAGGCATAGTGGGGACAAGAGAGATAAGAGGAGGCGGTGAGCTACCTATTTGACGAACTTATTTGAATGGATGTCGGTACGTGGTGTGGGAGCCTTAGCATCAGTAGAGAAAAAAAGTTTTGTAGAGACATGATCGCTCTATTTCGTTTTTGAGAATACAATTTTCACCAATGGCTGTTTTGCGCTAATAAATATTGATTCCTTTTCTATTATCTTACTCCAAGATTACCGATAAGACATTACATTCATTAAATTTCTAATGACTTTTAATCTGAAGCTTGCATCTTCAGTTATACGCTGTTAAAATTGGCTTCTGGTCTCGTAGCAGATGAAACGGAAAACTGGCAAATTTTGAATGGTCGTAAATTTGTAGCTAACACTAATAGAAATAGATAAGTTTACCTATCGTCCGGTCCACACTCCTCCCCGGTTTTTGGAAGAGGAGTAGAGGTTTATCTCCTGTTTCCTGTTTAGGATTGAGTTTCCGGTTCCTTCTACTTTAACTCTATACTTTTAACGTCACCACCTGAAATCTGAAAGTAGATAGGCTCGCCTATCGTCCGGTTCACACTTCTCCCAGGTTTTTGGAACAGAAGTAGAGGTTTATCCCTTCTTTTCTCTTTAGGATTGGGTTTCCGGTTCCTTCTACTTCAACTCTATTTTTCTAACGTTTCCATCTGAAATCTGAAAGTAGATAGGTTCACCTATCGTCCGGTTCACACTTCTCCCCGTTCTTTTGAACAGAGGTAGAGATTTATCTTTTGTTTCCTGTTTAGGATTGGGTTTCTGGTTCCTTTTAAATTCTCCTTCAACTGTATACTCCTAACGTCTCCGGCTAAACTCTGAAATTTTATTTCCTAATTAAATCTTGATCTCTTTAATTCTAGAATTAGCTGTCTTTCTTTCCTGCTATCATTCCCTTTCTTACGCTGATACAACTCTGCACTGTAACTCTCTACCTTGAGTGGCTCTTGGGCTTTGTATTGGGTGGCCATTAGTAAAAAAAAATGTCCTGAATGGAAGCGTTCCATAGAAGAGGAGAGATTATAATATTTAATAAAGGTCAATAATGTCCGCTTTAGGATCTTAATAGTCGGACGCACAGATTCGAACTCTCTATGTTGACACTTGCCTACTAAACGAGGTAGGTTTTCCTTACTCTACCTCAGGCGTCCATGCCCCGCTTTCATTTTTTTTTTTTTTTTTTGGCTTTTTTTCGGATGTGTTTACAACTAATATCTCAGTGTGAGATCCCGATTTACGTCGAGTCGGGTAAGTGTTATGGTGGGTGTGTATTTAAAAAGAGTATATTTTACATATGTGTTCTTGTTATTAAGGGAAAACATTTTGAGGCTTCCCCTTTTTTTTCCCCAATTTTTTATCAATTATTTTTTTCTCTGTATCTGTGTGTGTGTGTGTTTATTTAAAAAAAATGGCAATTTTTTTTTTTTTTTTTTTTTTTTATCGTCAAGTGAAAAGTGAAAGAGAGTCCGGGTCAATTCTTTTGTTTCCATTATCCCCACCCCCGACTTCGACACACATATTTTTTTTTTTTTAAAAACTTTGTCAGCATTTTCCTTTTTTTTTTTTTTTTTTTTTTTATTTTGGTGTGTAATTACTTTAACAGAAACTCGTGTTTTTTTTTTGTTTTCTTTTCTTTTATGTTTGTTTTGTTTTTTTTTTAACTTCCTCCATATTTTTTAAGTTCTTTCTTCTTTTTTTCCTTCTCCATTTTTTTCAATTTTTTTCATTAAATTTTTCTTTTTACTTCTATTTCTTCCTTTATTTCTTTTTTCTTTCTTTCTTTCTCATTTCTTTCTTCGTATTTTTCTTATTCCTTTTTCTTTTTCTCGTTTTTAGTCTTCATTCAATCGACTGTTTTCTTTTCTCTCTTTCATTCTTTGCGTTCACTTCGTTCTTGCTTTTTTTTTTCTCCTTTCAATTTGCTTTTTAATGAGCTTTTTCTTTTATCCTCTGGTTTCCTTCCAGCTTCATTTCTCTTCTTTTTCCTTCTTTTTGATCCATGTCTTCGTTTTTATTCGTTTCTTTCTTTCTTTCTTTTATGACCTATTTATTCCTTACTCTTTTTTTTATTTTTTCTTCGTTTTCTTACATTACTTGCCTTCTTTCTTTATTTATTTCTTCCTTACACTGTTTGTTTCTTCTTTTTCTTCACTTATTTTATTACCTTCTCTTCTTTCTGTTTTTCTTTCCTTTCTTTGTTTTTCTTTTTTCTTTTCTTTCTTTGTTATTTTTAACTTCCATTATTTTCTATTCTTTATGTTTTCCTTTCTTTCCTTTTTTCTTCCTTTCCCTCCCTTGCTTCCTTCTGTTTAATTTCTTTCTTTCTTTCTTTCTTTCTTTCTTCCATCCTCTGTTTCTTTTCATTCTTTCCCTTCCTCCCTCCCTCCCTTCCTTTGCTTTCTTTCTTTCTTTCTCTGTTTCCTTTTTTTACCTTCCTTCCTTGTTTTCTTTATTTCTTTCTTTCTTTCTTTCTTCCAATCTCTGTTTTTTCTTTCCTTCCTTCCTTCCTTCCTTCCTTTGTTTTCTTTCTTTCTTTCTTTCTTTCTTTCTTTCTTTCTTTCTTTCTTTTTTTTTCTTCACATCTCTCATTTTCCTTTCCTTCTTGCTCTTTTGTCTCCTTCTTCATTTTTCTTTCCTTTTTTTATCTTTCCATCTTTCTTTTTCCTTTCTTTAATATTTCCATCGTTCCTTCAATTTCTAATTCGATGATATTCCACTTTGATTCGCCTATTGTAAATTCATGTGAGTTGTCGGTCAAATCGGTAACTGCCTTCTCTTCAAACGGTTCAGTGTCATTCTGTGTCCATCCTGTTATAAATTAAATTTGAAATTAAGTACCCAGGAGATGGGGGACATGACATTGATTAATATCGGTATCATTACGTTAATTATTTATGACAATATTTTTGGCCGATGTGGTCTCCGACCGTCAAACTGAGTTAGACTAATTCTGAACAAATAGTGACCTTGAACGAGTCTTAAACCAGCAGCGAGTCCGTGGTAGAAAATGTAACAAAGGCTACTTCTAAAATCATATCATTCAGTGATTAAATCATCAGATTTCATTTTCTTTTTAAGGGCTTATATTACTATTATGATTTTGCTGTTGTATAAAGGACCTTGGCCTTTCTGTAGCAAAACCAAAAATCTCATGGATTCGGTTTATTACCTATTTTGTGTGAGGAATTAAAATGTTTTCTTTCTAACATAGATAGATAGATAGATAGATAGATAGATAGATAGATAGATAGATACGAACAGACTGAGATAGATAGATAGATAGATAGATAGATAGATAGATAGATAGATAGATATTAACAGAGATTGACAAAGAATCCTTTAATAAAACCTTCTTTGGTCATTTGGTTTTATTTTGAGAAATGTGTAGAGGCGAGAATTATATGGTGGAAATCCGGGGGATTTGACTCCGTGGATGTAGCCTGTCGAGTCATGGCCGTGAAGGCCTGAGCTGGTCGTCCTAAGCAGTGGTGTACATCTGAAGATTTGCTATAGAAATAGCGATGAGATTGCAATTTTTCATCTGTGGGGAAAGAGACTGTAGAATTGAAAATAACTCATCCTCTACAAGAACACGTAAACGATTTTGAATTGTATCGAGTCTAGAATGTGAGAATCGAGCGGCTCCAGCCCAGATATGTGAGCAATCTTCAGTTTTTGGTCTTATCTGACTCTTATAAAGACAAAGCATGCCAGAAGGAGTCATGGGATTTCTGGAGAGAGAGAGAGAGAGAATGAACCGACCACTTTCACAACTACGTCAAACATTTCTTCACTGCTGATCTAAGGAATTTTTTAAAATATTTTTCAAACTTTTCTTATATTGATAACGTTTTAATAACGTTTTGATAACGTTAATGTCATCGTTTTTTTTCTATACCTATGTTCACTCAATACAAGGCTCAAGAGCCACTCAAGGAAGAGTGTATAACGGCCGAAACGTCGTGAATATGACAACAAATATCAACACAACAGTCCGAACAATGTAAATAGTATAAATAATTACGGTACCTGATCTCAGAAATGTAGACCTGAAGAAGACCAGAGCGTACAACGGCCGAAACGTCGTGAATATTGCAACAAAGATGAGAACAACAATCCAAACAATGTAAAACAATGTAAATAATTATGTACCTCATCTCAGAAAGATAGACAGATCCAGAAGAAGGTCTGTGCGTACAACGGCCGAAACGTCGAGAATATTGCAACAAAGATGAGTACATCACTCCGAACAATGTAAATAGTGTAATTAATTACAGTACCTCATCTCAGAAATGTAGACAGATCCTGAAGTAGGCCAGAGAGTACAATGGCCGAAACGTGGTGAATATGGCAACAAAGATAAGGACAACAGTCCGAACAACGTAAATGGTGTAATTAATTACGGTACCTCATCTCCGAAATATAGATAGATATGGAGAATCTTACGACTGATTCTTAACTTGAAGAGGTTAAGATTTTAGCATTCGAGTAAGCAACCAAGCGGGAGCCTGTTCCACAAAGTAGTTGTTCTTGTGGGAGGGAAAGATGTCTGAGTGGGACTTCCTTCGCACACTTGGAATATAAAGAGGATGAGGTTGGTTTGATTCCTTGGATGAAGAATGGCGAGTTTTCGCGAAACTGGTCAGAACCTGTAGATCTAAAGAATGGATATCGTTCTAAAATTTGCAAAAGACTTGAGACGATGTGTCTGCGATAAAAGGGCGGAAATGTCGTATAAGTGCCTCGAACTCTATCAAGGCTAGAAATTAAACGTTAAGCAGCTCCATGCCAAACACGATAGTAATACACATTTTTGATCTAATCTGTCTCTTGTAAAGTTTCTTTTTGTTTCTTGAGGGTTTCGAAGTGGAATTGCTAGTGCAACGAGTTTGTAATTAAAGAATTGTTCTTTTCTTGGACTGCTTGCTAATCAAGTCTAGATGTACCAGTCTTCCCTATCATTTAACCCATAGGTGGTTATAGATGGATTCATACCTTTCTGAAGGCCTTTGTGTGAAAGTATCTAGCCACCCCCCCACGAGGGTTGCATGTGGCACAAGGCCGAGTTTATCGTGGGATTCCCGAGCCCGTAGGCTCGGCCAAAAAATGCCCGTATAACCCGTAAAAACGAGATCGGGTTGGTCATTTCTCCCCGAACGAGATTCTGCCCTTCGGCGGAACCTCGTCTGGGTTCCTTTCTGCTCAGAGGCAGAAAGTTCGACCGTCAAGCCGAGAAGCTCGGCTTTGTGTGAAAGTGATCGCAAAACCCTTGGCATTAATTTGAATTGGTCAAAGCGAGTCGACCGGTCAAGGACCAGTTCAGAAAAAACCTTGCCGGGGATAGAAATCGAACCGGTCAATTGGGAGACGGAAGCTGCAGAAAGAACATCTTGGAGAAGAGCAATCCACGAAAGAAAATCCTTTGAAAAAAACCAGAAGACAAATAGAAGAGACGAAGAGAGACACAAGGAATGGCCCGAGCTCTCCATTCCCTACCTTACTATGTGGTAGATGCGGACGTCTCTTCGGATTCAACATAGGATTTATTTCACTCGGAAGGAAATGTCAATGAGTACCCTAATACTCGGCAATGTGTTCCGCCAACGACGCAATGTGCAAAGTGTTCTGTCAAAAGGCATGAACTTCTCTCTCCCTCTGCTCTATCATCAGGTATCATAATACAGACATTTCAACTTCTATAGAATGCGCAGGCGGTTTAAAGGGGGGAGCAGCTTACAGTGAGAAGCCAAAGCTAAGTTCAAATTCCATTCGGGCTTGGTGTATACATAAATATTCTTAAGAAAGTTATGAATCCATATAAGCCCTCCAGCTATGGGTTAATTATTAGGACTTGATATGGAAAAATCATTGTTATTCTCAAAAAAAGAAAAAATATTCTTACAATCCAAAATATGTTTTGGTTTTAAATAATCCAAAAAGGGTTGATAAGACATAAAAAATAAATCAAGGACAGAAGGAGTCAACACCTTACTGAAGACAGAGATTGATCCTGTCAATTGGGCGATGAAAAGTAAAGAAAGAACCAATTCGAGAGGAGCAATCCACGAAAAAACAACAGAAAAGAAATAGAAGAGACGAAAAGAGATCCAAGGAAAGGCCAGAGCTCTCCATTCCCTGAACCCTTCTACTTTACTATATGGTAGATGCGGACGTCTCTTCGGATTCAACATAGGACTCATTTCACTCAGAAGGAAATGTCGATGAGTACCTTAATACTCGGTAATGAGTTCCGCCAACGACGCAATGTTTTATTCATTTTAGCTGTTGAAAGTCTGTTGTCGTTTCTGTTATTTGGTACAGCTCTTTAAGATTATGTAGCGCCAGTCCATGATGTTCGAAGAAGAATGGTTTTGTTGAGAGAGCAAGAAAGGATAGAATACTGTGATAATGTTTCTTCATCAGTTTTGGGTTCTGAATATTCCACAAATTTGTGTCGCATGTTTTTTCCCGCTTGAACAAAAAATTGCATCGGGCGCAAATTCAAGCGGAGGTAAAAAAAAAAAAAAAAAAAGTGACACTTGCTTTGTTTATACGTCCATTTGTTTGACAAACTTTCTTTATTTTGACATCAGCCTAGACAGAAACAATGTTTTCTCTCTCCACCTGCCCACGTTCTCTTTCGACAGATAGATATCTAAGTCCACGATGAAACAGGCGGAGGTCTTAACCAGGGCGTTGGAATTCCTACTCACCGGCGGGGGGTATTTCAGGGTTTTAAGTGGGGAGGGAAAAATCTTTTACTTTTTCACAAGTTTCTCATTGACTGTAATTTTAATCAGAATAAAATCGATTTAAATACCCTGATCTTTTATTAAATATTTTGCTTAATGAAGCATAATTCAGTTTATTTTATTAATAATTAGTTATGAATTAAAACAAATTACTGTACATGTCAAGTTTTCAAATCTATCAACATTTTCTATTGTTAGTAAATTTGTAAAACTCCTCTATAAAAATAATCCCTGTAAATGTATATGAACTAATGTGGAAAAGAATGAAGGTTTTCAATATATGTAGCTGTAACTTCTATCCTGACAGTCGCTTTTCTCGCAATTCTCGCTTGAGGAACTTCTTTCCGGGTCTGTGTTTTCCGACCAACTTTAATCTTCAAAAATTTAAGTGCAATGTCTATCGCTATCTACTGTCCTTCTGATTACTCTTTCCTCTTCCTACTCATTATTAATGTTTTTTATACTAATTTTTCCAAACCCTGTAACCTCTTGTGTCTTAGTGGCTTTTCTGCCTTGCATCGGGTGAAACAAATTTAAAAAAAAACAAAAACTCCAGCCAATATATCAATACTACGTTTTGGAGAGGTGCACCCGTGTACCATATATATATATATATATATATATATATATATATATATATATATATATATAAGACATTTCATTGAATACGACAGACAAGGTGCTTTTATTTAGTTTTTTTTATACAATTTCTCATGCGATCTAATTTTTTTTTCTTTTCGGATGATAAATTAGATAAAAACTGTCCGAATGTTATTTTTATCCGAACGCTTTCGGCTATACATTTAGCCATTTTCAAGGACTAAATATTTTAAATATTTTAACTGTTAAATAATATATACAAATATAATATAAATAATTATAGGCCACACTACAACATGTTTGACACGCAGACTCACTCTACACCTTTCTGACCATAGCTCAATTAGGTCTCATTTTAATATTCATGGAGACTACTGGACCTGATTCGTAACATGTTGACAACACAAATATAATAGCATCATCTACATGCAAAAAAGGCAAAAAATAATAGAAAGCCTTATGAATAAAAACAAAAAATACCAACACTTAATAATATTAACTTTGAACATGGACACAATATCTTGACCGTGTTTTGAAAATTGGAAATATTATATAAATATATACATGCAAAAAACTATTTCTTATTTAACAGTTAAAATATATAATCCTTGAAAAATGGCTAAATGTATAGCCGAAAGCGCTCGGATAAAAAGAACATTCGGACAGTTTTTATATAATTTATCATCTGAAAAGAAATAAAAAATTAGATCGCATGTGAAATTGTATAAAAAAAAATAAATAAAAACACCTTGTCTGTCATATTCAATGAAATGTGCATGAAAGAAGGATTGCTACCTAAATACACAACACACACACACACACACACACACACACATATATATATATATATATATATATATATATATATATATATATATATATATATAAGACAATTCTTTATTGGTCCCACAAGAAAACCGCATGACTGAAATTTTTGAACGTTGGTAACAACAAAACCGGTTTCGCCTGTAAGTACGAAAGAAAATAACGATATCTATTAAAATCATTTCAGGCCAAGTAAAACGACAATGCCACTAAGACGCAGTAGGCGACAGGCAGTAAAAGAGAATGAAAAGTATTTAGGAGAGGAAATCGGAAATCCAATCCTAAACTGGAAACAACGGATAAACCTCTACTCCTATTCAAAAGAGCGAGTTGAAGTGTGTGAACCGGGCGATAGGCGAACCTATCTACTCCTGTTGCGAACTGCGCAAAATGTTGACTTACCACACACTACCTTACACAAACGGTGAAGAAAGAAACTCACATCAAAGATAGGCTTACGGTCACATCACGTTGAAACATCAGTTCTCGTACGATCACCGAAGTTAAGCAACTTGAGCCTGGTCGGGACGTAGATGGGTGACCGCTTGGGAATACTAGGCGCTGTAAGCTTGGATCTGCGGGAAGTGTAATGGATAATGGCTCAGAATTGTTAATCGGAGAGCCGAGTTCCAATTCCAGTTTGGATCATTATATTCACTTATGGGAAAGGCATAAATCCAACTCTTCTCCCCCAGCTATGGGTTAATTAGTAATACTCGTATCAGTGAACCATTATTATTTCCAAAAAATATTCTTACAATATGAATAACCTGCAAAGTGTTGATAAGCCGTAAAAAACGAATAAATAACAATAACAAACAATATTAGAAAAGGGTATAGCAGATATGAATATAAATAAGACATATTTCCGAGAAAAACTCAGGAAAACCATTTGTACGGATACAGAAGGCGGTTATCTCCCTTTGATGGAGATAAGTCACATGGGTAACGTGATGGTCGCTTAGTGACGTCACTTCATACAGTGACCAGAGTGGCCAGTCATTCAGTTTGTTTGCAGCAGCCAAACCGAGAGATGTATTCCTTTAGACCCCACCCAACCGCCAGGCCCGGGATGAGGTTCAATCTGCTTAAAAATCCATGGTGCTGTTTCTCTTTGGGAATATATATTTCCCAAATATAGAAAGAAACTCTGCCTAGCAATCCTCAATTTGGGAAAAGCCAAGTCTCACCGTTTCCCCTTCGTGGAATATGTGCTCGACTGAGAAACAGTTTATGAAACCGGCCCGTTTGAATATGGCGTCCTAAACACCCCTTCTCCAGACACAAGAGTATCTCCATATCATTCTTCTTGTTTCTTACACTCTATTTTGCTATGTAGATATATATCACATATTAATATCCGTGCGGGACATATATATATATATATATATATATATATATATATGTGTGTGTGTGTGTGTGTGTGTGTGTGTGTGTGTGTGTGTGTGTGTGTGTGTGTGTGTGTGTGTGTGTGATAGGATAAAGAACAAGTAGGAAACAGATCTTAATCTAACATGTTTCACTATATTAAAGCTTTGTTAGAGATCAAGATAGAAATGTTAAAAATGATAAAAAGCTAAGAGATGCAGATTAATGGAATATTGTGTTAGGTTATTTCTTATTGGTTACATACGTGTCACGTGTAATGAAGTAACAGATAATATTCAAATATGTGTGAGAAACTTTCTGGGTGCTATATATGCATACATAGCTTTGTGAATAAAAGTCTTCGAGAACAATCCATGTGTGGCATTCTTTTATTTTCAGCCATTTCGTTTCGTCCATGTAATACGATTTTATTATATAATGGATATGATAATGCCCATAAGGGGGGGAAATATATTGGGAGAATAAACCAATCTTTCATAGCTCCCTCCCGTTCGAGATTCAATAATTTTCAACCAACAGTAACGTTGTGTGTGATCAACGTAAATGGTAAATGTTTCCTGAATGGAAACGGCTATTTTTTTTTTCACTATTTATGTGCTACACTGTCTTCCCAGAAATGTAAAATTAGATTCCATGACTTTCACTGTTGAAAAAGAATCCAGAATGTATTGATGTCAACTTTGGTGACAGCGAACACATTTCTCACAGAATATAAGACATTAAAAGTAAAAGCGGGTTTATGTGTCCTTAAACAAATCCTGACCTCACAGTGAATGGATACCACAACACTTTTGATTGCTTAAAGCAGAGAAAATTACACACACACACACACATATATATATATATAGGTAGCAGGTGACATATTGCAAACATTAGAAATATATACGACAGGTTTTCTTTCAATGACAATAAATTATTTGCTGTTGAATTACGTAAAGCAATTATTTTTCGGAGTTCAGTTCATTTATAACGATTCATGAAACTATCTTATTTCATTCATATTAACTTTCAAGGACAAATCGCAGACTGCCAGACCTTATGTTTTCGTTTGATGACCACAGCGATTCTGGGTAAAATTCAATAAAAATGTCTCAAATCACATCTGCTTATTGGATAAACTTGAATATAACACTGATCGTCGAATTTGCGACAACGCTGAAATCCAAATTTTAACCAATTGGAACTGGGTTACATTTTATTTTTTCTAACCCTGGGTGTTTTCTTTTTATTTATTTATTTATCTTCTTTTTTTTTTTACAAATGTTACTGAAAAAAATGTCACTATTCGCTCAAGGGTCCCCAGGGCCGGATTAAAATAGTGTAGGGATTACAACATGTGTTATTTTAAAGGAGCCTAATTTTTTTTTTAAAAATACACATAAAAATTACATCATAAATTATTTAATAGCATAGAGTTTATAAAACAGGTAAATATTTAGCATCTATCAACATAATAAACAACTTCCCCTAAAAAATAATATATGAGATATTTGATTCTAACGAAATATTTAAGAAAATTTCATGGCTTCGATAAAATGTTATCTGAAGAACTGAAGACACTGCTGGGTCTCCGAAAATGTACGCACCGTAGCATTGGCTTAAATTATTAAGTTAATTTGGCACCGTCAATCAGTTATGTGCCATACGTGATACACGTTTAGGCGACCATGTATCTTTCGATACATGACTGGCGAGGCAATTTTTCCCGCAGTAGATTGCCATTTCTTTCTGCGGTAGACCAGTTGCCATCCAAGGCTTGGTGTGTCCTGCTATTTACCCATAGCTGGAGGGAGAAGAAGATGATTCATACCTTTCCCAAGGGTATTAGCACGTAAGTGAATGTAATAGATTCGACTGGAATTCGAACTCGGCTCTCAATCCATGCTGCTATCCATTACTCCACCGTGGTCTCCTATATACAATCAATACCAATATGTGACATGTTGACACAATATCTCATTAACCGCAACAGGACTGCTCTTGCAATTATTATATCCATCAGCATTGAAGAGTTGTCTGTCGCTAGTACAACGAATTTCATTAGAATTACAAGCATTCAAATTATTTTTATGACCTCTGACATTTGTAAGGGTGTGTGCCTCGATGTTGGTTCGTGATTCCTGTGACTAGCCTGCTTGACCATTGCTACTGAACTGGGACTTAGATCCTCACTGCGTGCCACAGATAAAAAGCGACATTAAATATAACAAGGGTGGCAGGGTCATAGAATCTACCAATTAGACGCGACATTTTTAGATTCTAAAAGCCTGCTATGAAGGGTTGCCATTACTACCATAATTATTTGAATGAACAGCCTGTTACATTATTTCTATCAAAATGTTTCGACGGGTGAGTTTTTTTAATCTTTTTTTCACAACACACGTATATATATATATATATATATATATATATATATATATATTGAACAACAAAAAATACTAAAAATTAAAATTTTTAGACACATTAGGTTTATATTAATATTCTTTCGTTTTTATTATTTCATTTAGATTCCTCGACTAGTTTCGGCCAACATGGCCATCATCAGGAGAAAAAAGATTTTCTGCTTGCTGGTAGAAGTGAACTACAGAAATGAATGTCTTGATGGAGAAAATTCATATATATATATATATATATATATATATATATATATATAATTGCTAAAAAATTTTATAAGAGATTATAATAAAAAAAAACATGATGAAATCACTACACAAACATTATTTCGTATTTCAATACTATGATCGCCTGAAGAAGTACAATCATAGAATTGAAACATGTAATCATGTTTTCTTTTTCTCATATTCTCTCACACCCTTTGCCCCTTAGTTGCTTTATTGCCTTTGCTTGGGACGAAATGATGCAAAAAGCAGAGAAAAATAGCGATGGTTCGGTTTGATGATTTTGAATAAATGGAAAGGAAAGAACGAGAACCAGGAAAACAGTGGGGACAGTAGTTCTTTCGAGCAACAAAGAGGGGATGCTGTGGAGAGCTATGATCTCAGGAAAAAAGAAGTGGATGCCTAACAGGTCTTGACCGGCGGCCACGGCGAGTGTAAAAACAGAAAACAATTGGGACGCAAAATGATAGGGAATATTCCCGCCTTTTTTTATCGGAAAAGTGAAATTATCGTTTTTTTCTAGAAATCAATAAAGCATTAATGACTCCATTGGATGAGATCAATACCAACGCGGTATGTTACAGGATTTGTCGCAAGATTTCTCACCCACCCTCTCTCTCTCTCTCTCTCTCTCTCTCTCTCTTTAATTGTATTCCTTTTATTACCCTCTATCAACCTCTCACACCTATTATTCATTCGCTCTTTTTCATTCTCTCTCATTTTTTCCATCACCCTCTCAGAGCATCTATTATACTCTCTCTCTCGCTTTTCTACTTTTTTTATCATTCCTGTCACCCCCTCGCAGCATGTATTATCCTCTCTCTCTCTCGCCCTCATTTTTATTCTCACACATTCTATCTATCGCCCTCTTACTGAATCTATTATACACTCTCTCACTTTTCTCTTCTCGTTCATTATTTCTGTCACCCCCTCACATCATCTATTAGACTCTCTCTCTCTTTCTCTCTCTCCCAGGTTCCCTCTCATTTTTCTCGCCCTCTTACAGCATCTGTTATCCCCCTCTCTCTTTCGTTTTCTCTCATTTTCTCTATCAGATTTTACAGTATCTACCCCCCTCTCTCTCTCTCTCATTTTCATTCTCTTTCATTATTCCGTCACCCTCTCACAGCGTATGTTATACTCCCTCTCTTTAATTTCTGTCTACGCTCTCGCACTTTCACACTCTCTATTTCTCGCTATCTTATTTTCTCTATTTCTCTGTTTGATTTTCTCACTCGCTCTTTCTTTTTCGTTTGTTTTTTTTATTTCCTTATTATCTTTCTCTCTCTCTCTCTCAAACACACACAGACGCACATTCCCTTCTCTTTCTTATTTATAGCAGACTTTCTTTCATAAGAGTTTTCCCTTTATCTAGCCTCTCTTTATCTCTCTCTCTCTCTCTCTCTCTCTCTCTCTCTCTCTCTCTCAGACACACACACATTTCCCCGATTTTCTCTCATACAATTCCTATCTGTCTCTCTTTCTATACTCTCTATCTTTCTCTCTCTCTCTATATATATATATATATATATATATATATATATATATATATATGTATTCATGGAGACCTACCGGACACTATTCGTAACATACTTGTTGACAACACTAATATAATAGCATCATCTACATGGAAAAAAAAGGCTAAAAATAATGGAAGACTTATTAATAAAAACAAACTAACACTTAATAATATCAACTATGAACATGGACATAATATCTTGACTGTGTTTTGAAAATTAAAATATTTTATAAAGCATACATGCAACAAACTATTTCTAATTTTAACAGTTAAAATATTTAATTATTGAAAATGGCTAAATGTATAGCCGAAAGCGCTTGAATAAAAAAAAAAACATTCGGACAGTTTTTTGTATAATTTAACATCCGAAAAGAAAAAAAAATTATTAGATCGCATGAAAAATTGTATAAAAAATAAATAAAAGCACCTTGTCAGTCATATTCAATGAAATGTGCATGAAAGAAGGATTGCTACCTAAATACACAAATGTTAAATATATATATATATATATATATATATATATATATATATATATATATATATATATATAATTTAAATAAAAACATTGAACTCTCTGGATTTTATCTTCCTTGGGTTTACCCATACGGATTACCTAGTTTTTCATAAACTAACTAACTAACTAACTCTCTCTCTATATATATATATATATATATATATATATATATATTATAAATGCGCTTTAGTTACTGGAAAGTGCTCAATATCAGTGATAGAGCTAATATATTCTGTTGTATGGATATAAGTTTGCGATCTCTGGGTTTCACGCTTTGGCGATCATTTGTTGTTTGTTTGATGATCGCAAAAGCTACGGGTGACAAACTAATATCAATACAACTGAATATATATATATATATATATATATATATATATATATATATATATATATATATATATATATATATTTTAAACATATATTGTTATATATAACAGACAACGAACATCGAATGTCTATTATCTTTGATCATGAGCCGTTCTAAGCTTCGTATGCTTGCTGTAATTTTGGATAAAAATAAATACAAAAAATTGTCCAAGATTTGAATATTTTTTATTAAGCTGTTCCTTGATCTAACCTTTCGGCTCACATAAGCCATCTTCAGAGTGGTTATATGGACATTTATACAAAGATATTCATCATCAAAGATTCTGTTATGTTGAAATAGAAGATTGCTATACGACGATAACGGTCATGGAATAGCAGACGCAGGTCGTAAATTCATGATGCTGTTCTATGACGTCATACCACGTGAGAGACCGAAATATTAGCAATAGAATCATATGTCTAGATTCAATATATATATATATATAAAGATATGTCTGATTAAATAAATTAGAAAACATGTCTTCTCTGTCATTTAGTCGGTCTGGTGCACGTTGTATCAAACGACGGTTCCCTATTGACAGAGCAATATATATATATATATATATATATATATATATATATATATATATAATATATATATATATATATATATAATGAAATGGACAAAGTCCGACAACTATTTTAAGAGATTTTTATGTTTGCACATTCTTTTTATAGATAAAAATATTTAAGTAAATGGTCTGTTTATAATAAACAGTATTAACAACATTTACCGACCTGTATGTTCGAGAAATTTTCATAGAAAATATGCGTCCTCCGAGAGGAATCGAACCTGTATCCTATACGGAACCGTCATATAGCCTGGCGTGCTTTGACAGATTTTGCCATAAAGGAGCGTTTCGGTTAGCAAAGTCAATTTTACTGTTTTTAAACTACAATTTTCCATGAATCTCTCACGTACATTCATATCTGCTCGATGCGTATCCAAATGTAAACAAATGACGTCACACATTATGAAATGGACAAAATCCGACAATTGTTTTAAGACATTTTTCCAGACTATATGATGGTTCCGTATAGGATACAGGTTCGATTCCTGTCGGAGAGAGACAGAGAGAGAGAGATAATATTAGTGGTCAATACACACACACACATATATATATATATATATATATATATATATATAAATTCAAAAAGCTTTTTGAATTTGTAGGTCTGATGAATTTTGTTTGAGCCTTTTATATTATACATACATATATATATATATATATATAAAATTGAACATTGAAGTCAATACTTAGAGGCGACAATCTGTTTCATGCGAGACGTAATCGTCAAGCCATTTTATATTTACACACGCTCTATCTCTGATGTTGAGCACTTTATCCCATAAATATAGCACACCTTAAGACGATATTTCTTCATATATATATATATATATATATATATATATATATATATATATATATATATTATCCCATGGCCATAGCACCATCTGTACTGCAGTAGAAATGGTGTTCCTTGGGCAAGATAGCCTAACGGAGCCCAACCCTTTACAGGACTGCTTTGAACTCAGTTTTCCTTCTCCTAGACCAGTCAGCAACCAAGGTTTATCTTCTTCTTCTTCTATATATATATATATATATATATATATATATATATATATATATAAAAATATTATATTATAAATTAATTGATTTAAAAATATGGTTATTTTCGCTACACAGTTCCAACCATGTTTCAAAAAATAGAAGCTAAAAACCCTAATTTTATTTTTGCAAATAAATGTATATATCTTCAAAAAGTAACTTTTAAAATTTACCGGGTTTTAAATATATAGCTAAAATACGTTTCCATGGTTATAGAATATTATCAAATACGGGGTATCTAGATTTTCCTTATGACAGTATCATAATCAGTATAAAAAAATTATATATATATATATATATATATATATATATATATATATAATATAATATAAAACAAGGGTTATATATATATATATATAAATATATATATATTATCATATATATATATATATATATATATATATATAAATAGAAAGGTTGTGCCGGACACAGAGCAAGAATATATATATATATATATATAAACACTAATATTCCATGGTTATAATTTATTACATTGGAATCGTAATCCAATTCATGGAATATTAGTGTTTGAGCCGTTTATTTTATGGAATATTATATTATATATATATATATATATATATATATATATATATATATATATATATATATATATATATAATACGTTATTTTCCTAATATATTATATTATTTGTTTACGTTAAGATACGCTTTTGAGCAAATAGGAGCGTTCCAGACAATCTAACGCTTGCTCTGTAGCTAGGTGGTATAACAAGTCAGACTACATGTTGGCTCCGTGTAGTATAATGGTTCGATTTCTGTCGGCGGATACAAATTTTTTTGAGATTTCTCGGGCTTCCAGGTCGGCCGAATGTTGTTTAATATTGTTTATTATAAACAGAGCATTTACTTAAATATATATTTATAAAAATAACGTATAAACAAAAAAATATTTTAAAATAATTTTCGAACTCAGTCCATTTCATCGCTATCTATAAAGGCAGGATGTGTGTGTGTGTGTGTGTGTGTGTGTGTGTGTGTGTGTGTGTGTGTGTGTGTAACGAATGCACGGCCGCAATTTTCGTCGGATTTGCACCAAAATTTACATGCAGATGCTCCAAGTTAGCGGAAAGGCCAAGACCGACTTTGCATTTCCCAACTCCCATCGATAGTGGAAATAATCGATTTTTTCATGCTTTTACGGCAGTTTTCATGTAGTTTGCGGCCATTTTGTACTAGCCAGAGTGAGAGCCTATAGCTGGCTGCCACGAATAGGCAGGAAGATTCTATTGGCCAGCGTGAGAGCAAACAGCTGACTGACACGAATGTTAACTAGCATGCAAAAAAATCGATAGCTGCATTCGTCACAAGTGGGTAAAATTTAAATCTGCATGGCACTTTACTCCAATTGGCCCATTCGCTTGCTTAAACTCAACGTTGATTCTGATTCCGCAGAACTGGGTTGGGTGTGAAAAAGTATTTGTTGTTAACATTCTTTTTCATTCGGTTTTTCCAGTTACGAGTCCTTTTTTAAAGCTGATCGTTTTTTGTTCATTTTGCTTAGTTCTTTTTTCGTAACAGATTTAATGTTTAGTATAGAGCTTTGAAAACATTTGCAGTGTGAGGCAAGAAGTAAGACAATATTTATAAATGTAAAAGACAATAGGAAAACTGTAATAGTCCAATGTAGACTTTCTCAAGGCAAAAAACGAAAAGTCGAACGAAACGCGTCGACGACTATTACAGTTTTCCTATTGTCTTTTATATATATATATATATATATATATATATGGCTGTCCATAAATTTCATTCTGGTTTTTAGTTGTTCATGTTCCAACACGTTAAAACATATTAAATTTAATCTGCTTAAATTTCCGATTAGGGTATACCCTAGACTATCTCTTGAGAAAGAAAGATTAAAATTACTTAATTCGTGTCAATTTTTCGTCCCTATGAAAACGGAAGATTTTAAGGTTCATTTTAGACACTTGTTTTTTTATCGTAAAGGCAAAAATAACTTGCAAACAACAAAAAAGATATGTGCTGGGTACGGTGAAGGTACTTTAGCTGACAGAACAGAAGTGGATCAATGACTTAGGCATTAAATATTCATCCAAATAAATTTAAATTAGAAGAACTGACAAGGTCTGACTGTTTCATTTTTTATTGTATTTTTCCCATTTTTGAATAAAGTGTTGAGTACGTCTGCACGATATTGTGGATGAACTGGCAGAAGTACATATTTTGTTATTTTTGTTCAAGTATATTCGACAATCATTTTCAAGAACCAATGTGGTGCCTGTGTGTTAAGCAGAATTCCTTTGTTTACATCCTGGTCTTCTTTGGAAAGGAGGAAGTTTGAAATCGTCAAAGGTGACGCCATGTGTAAACGGTTACCGGGAACAAGGCCGCACCATAAAAGAATGCAATTTTTCAAAAAATATGCATACATTGCTCAAATTAAATATACCATATACACTTCAAAATACTGTCTGCTGTGGTGAATGATATTTTCACCCTAGAACACTAAACATCAATTAATGTTAAACCACGTCTAACCATGGGTATATCATACCCGATTTTGAAAATATCAAAAAAAAATATTAAATATAAATCTTTATTTGAAATATTTTACATGCAAGGACTTCAAACTTTGTACTTTGAGTTAACATTAATAGGAACTGAAAAACATTATTTAGGTAAGAAAATCAGGTACTGAAAATTGTAATTAAAAATAAGAAGATTTGCGCTGGGTACTATGGGTACCCATGGTTAGTGTTCTAGGGTTAAAACCTTATAACCTTCTTTTTTCTTTTTTTCGTAAGAAGAGATATTTTTGTTGTAGCATACCTACGGACGATAATGGGTATGTACCCATTCACATAAATACAATAGTAAATATTGTTGTATGTTGGTCTACAGATAAAGATTCATTGTGGAATTCACTTGACTCACTTCTAGCAGTTGACTACTACTTCTACGCGCCGCTGGCGAATCTTATATGCGTTGTTTTTGTATTATAGTTCATTACCAACCTTCGTTTGATTATTCTATTCAGTAACCTTCCCCTAAGTTACAACAATTTTGCTTTTAAATCTAAATAAATTATTCACGTTCCAGTAATTTACAATCACCTGATGAGATGCATTGATACGCATCGAAACACGACTAGAATTGTGTAGCGATGTTTACATGTTTTCGGTGTAATATCCTAAAATAAATGGATGCTGTAGAGTATTTTGGTGTTATCCACTAATCATGTGTTGATATTTCGGTCATTTCCACTAATATTGTGTTGTATTTAGGTCGTTCATGTTGTGCTGGTCGATGTGTGCAGGGATTGCGCTGAGTTGTAACAGGTGACAGGTCAATCTATGAGAGAGGTTGGTGCATATGTGCCCGAACTAAGAATTTTAATTTTTTCCATTATTAATGTTAACGATGCAATCTCCCAGAGCGCATTAGAATTCGTAGAATTACACCTACCAGACGCAAACAAAAATAAACAGGCCCATTATTATAATCTAACGTAACGAGATGCGACTTAATTATAAAAAGGATGAAAAAGCAATTACAGATATAATTCGCCGGTGCATATTCACTCAATGATCCTAAGAAACATTCAACGTTTTATAATATAATGATAAATATCTAATCTAAAAAGAAATCCATCAACCTGTTTAAAAATGTTTGTTTCCAATGTTAACATTTCTAATAATTAATGATTCTAAACATAATCTCAACTTGTTTTATCTGACGATATGTTAATAAAATTTCAGGATTTGGCAAATGAATTGTCATTAAAGATCAATGAGAAACTGACCAAATATTTCATTAAAATATAAGAATAGATAGATAGATAGATAGATAGATAGATAGATAGATAGATAGAGGACATTCTTAAGTAGATAGATAGATAGATAGATAGATAGATAGATAGGTGAACAGATTATGCTAGATAGATAGATAGATAGATAGATAATGAAGAGATTGGGAAACGGATAGATAGATAGATAGATAGATAGATAGATAGATAGATAGATAGATAGATAGATATGTTCGTGTAACGCCATATTAACTCCTTACGGGTCATTTAATGCCCAAGTTTAATTTTTTGAGAGCTTTGAAGGAATTTCATAACTTTACTAGATGTATTGTTGGTAAATTTGTTTATATAAAAATGTATTGCTGAAATTTTTACTATATAAATGTATTTTTATACTTCAATAGTGTCTTCCTTTGTTGATTTGTTTTCGATTTTGTCGCCTGCCCAGCATAGTTGGGCACCGTCTTTGGGACAAAGAGCACGATGACGGAAATCATTCCGCCAGATATTTAGAAACAACATGCTGTACTGCTTGGCATTCGCGCCGGAAACTCCAATACGAACATTTAATAGTGTTTGAGTATCAATCTGAGTACAGTGCAGAAAATTCGGAAAGAGTTGAATGAGTCTAATGCTGATTACGAATGTGTTTGTAATGATCACTAGTGATGGCGACGTTATGCCTCCATTCATCTTCCTACGGGGTCTCAGACTCAACACAGGGGCCTATATCAAGTGCATTGAGGAAGTAGTGTTGCCCTAGGTCAAGAGTATGGCTGCCGGAAGACCCTATGTCTGGCAACAAGATTCTGCACCATGTCACACAATCAGGAGAAGCCAGTCATGGCTGTCAGATAATTTCTGCAACCACATCACCTCTTACATCTGGCCACCTAACTCCCCAAACACTAACCCCACCCTTAATTATTATGTGTGGGGCGCAGTTGAGATGAAAGACCAACAAAACTCTTTGTAACACCAAAGATGAACTGAAGGCAAAGATTATGGCAGCATTCACCAACTTAAACAAGGAGACCGTCCAGAAGAGTTGCAGGAGATTACGAAGTCACCTGGAGGCCGAGGATGAATCCAATGGCGATTTTATTAAATAAATGCACTCTTTAGTATTTTCAAAATATTTTTGTGTAATTTTGGCAAATATATCTGTTAAAATAAAATATCAGTGTTATTTTCATTTTTGCATAATTTTGACAATTTATCCGTCGCACTATCTATCTATCTATCTATCTATCTCTCTCTCTCTCTCTCTCTCTCTCTATATATATATATATATATATATATATATATATATATATGAATATGAATAGGTGAACAGATTATGATAGATAGATAGATAGATAGATATTCATATATATATTCATATATATATTCATATATATATTCATACTGTCGGATTTATATATTTGCTTATATATATATATATATATATATATATATATACATATATGCAGTTAATGCAGTTAGTATTATACCAGTATTACCACTAGATAGATTGATATGAAGTGGTTGAGCTAGATAGACTATTTATAGGCAATATATATATATATATATATATATATATATATATATATATATATATATATATATTCTTTATTCACATGTATGCGCATATTAATCACCTATATGCTTATAATCATTAATTAATACAATATTCTTCTATACGTAATTCTTTTATGCAATATAATTTTTATATTTTATCTATTTCTTATATAGAATATTTTCTTATATAAATATATATATGCGTAGTCATTTTGGCGATGTCTGACACATAGTTCAATCTGGAAAGGATTATTTGTTGTATCATGTACATTTTGATCTGGGGCCGAACACCAACCCCGGAAATCTGTGGGTAACGAATCAACCCTGTATATATTAATGTCTCGCTAAGTAACAAAGTGATAGATAGATAGATAGATAGATAGATAGATAGATAGATAGATAGATAGATATATCTCTTTGAAAATAATTAAGATCTCTTTGAAAATAATCAAATAAATAAATATAAATCAAATAAATAAATATAAATATATATATATATATATATATATATATATATATAATAAAAAGGCTAAAACACTAACATTCCATGGTCATAATTTATTCCATTGGAATCTATATATCATTGTAAGTAAAACTGTGATCAATACAAAATAACACAACCATTAATTCCTCACGACGACAGTTGCATAAAAATCCGAGTCATACGGTCAGCGCGGGAGTACTATGTATATTTATATACATATATATAGATATATCTATCTATATATATATATAGACAGATATATATATATATATATATATATATATATATATATATATATATATATATATTATATTTAGTTAGGGCATGGAGATCAATACTGTATGGTGACTGGCAATTTCACGCTTTAATGAGAGCTTCTTGATCTGGAGAAAGCATTGCTACCTTAAACTAACAATCACCATACGGTGTTGAGTCCTATGTTTACACTGTCTATATGTATATTGTTCTATTTCCGATATTGAGCGCTTTATATATATATATATATATATATATATATATATATATATATATATATATACCACATTTGAAATAATATATTTTGCGCGCACGCGCGTGTGTGTGTGTGTTAGCGCGCACACATTCTGGGTGATATATAGGCAGACAGAAAAACCATACATCATGGCCTGGCTTTCAGGCCAGCCTACATGATGAAGACGACGGACAAGATGGATGGCTTCTAACAGTGACAAAAAAAAGAAAAAGAGATAAAGAAATTTGCCTCGAAAGCGGTTAGAGACACTTCATCCCTGGTTAGACAGACAGACAAACCCACGGATCGTAAGAGAGGTTAATAGTGTCAAGCCTTCTTTACGGAAGACGCAGACCGGTCGACAATCACCTTTAAATTCACGTCAATCAAATCCTTTGTAGGTTGAAGGTGAAACTCCCCGCGACAGGTGGATTCTTTGACAAAACTCTTTATGAGTACATACGTTTGTATGCGTTGAAGGTTTTGGCAAAAAGAATGCAGCATTTGGTGGGGAAAACGGTTTTCAATACATTCAGAGAAGAAAAATAAGTAAATCTTATCTCGATAAGCTGGGATTTCCGGGGCCCGCTTCACGTACCGCTAAATCCTATGCTAAATAGTTGTATAGAGATAAATGCTAAATAGTCGTATAGAAATATGCATAAATGAAATTATTAATCGCTCAGTGATAAATTATTATTCTTCTGTGTGCCATGTCTCTTCAGGACGTTGGCGATCACATCTCTCCAGAATGTCCTGTCCTTTGTAGATCTTACTTAATTTTATCTTTTTTGTTATCTCTCCTAAAACCTTTTCGGCCAAACATTTACACAAGCTCGTTAGGCAAGGGTTACGCACTGTTTTTCTCGGTCCTCCTTTACTTCCAATACGATCTGTCAGTGTCAGATGTTCTAAGCAATTTTTCCCGAAGTATATGGTTTTAAAACATAAAAACTGCACCATTTATTGGAAGGTTGTTTTGAATATTATTTACTGGATCTAGTTAACAATATCTCTTTTCACAAAAGAAAAGATCATTTCCACAGACACCTTGACCATATAGTAATGGAATTAATTCTTCTGAAAAAAAGTGTTTGTCATGTCGGATAAAGCTACAGATTTCTATAAAATCACTGCTAAGAATTATAATACCCTATGCAAACAAGGAGGAATCTTATACTTAACATGAGGAAGAGGCAGATGACATTTCTGGGATACGTAACGAGAAAGGAAAGCCTGGAGAATCTGATACTCACAGGTCGAATAGACGGAAAAAGAGACAAGAGAAAGCAACGCATGACATACCTGGCGGGCTTGCGTCCCGGGTTGAACGATAAAACTACGTCCAACAGCAAAGCCTCTGATCAAGAGGTTTTGAGGAGCGTAGGACCACTTCTTAATTGCTGGTATTCCCAGGTCCACCCTAAGCCAGGGTGGTAGCACCTGTTGGGGTCCCAGTAATGGGCGAATAGTTAACCACCAAAAAGGGCTCAAAACTCTATGAAAGAATAAAGATAGTTTTTTAATACCAGTAATACTTTTTAGAAAAATTTTTACAAGCAATACATTTTTTGGAAAAAATATTACCAGCAATAAAAATCTTGTCGGCATTAAATAACCCAATGAGGTTGATATACCGTAAAACAAAACAAAACAAAAATCTGGCGAGCTTAAGCAACTGGATGGCACAATGTGGTTTAGGAGAGCTGGCAGAGGGACGAAAGATTATTGAGACCCACAAGGGTAAGGGAGAAGTGGAGAGCCATGATCGCCTACGTCCTGAAAGGACACGGCACATAAAAAGAAGAAAGAATTAGAAAAAAATAACAAAAAATTATAGAAAAGTAATTAATAACTTAGTTAATTTTATAGACACTATTAACGCAACTAGTAAAAATATCACGGATAAACTAAAAATTAGTGGTAGAGTTAGTAAACTCTGTACAAAGGAATTTTACATTAACATCAAGGACCATAAACCAGACTTTGAAACTAATCCTACCACCAGCACGATAAACCCTACTAGGCCAGAACTTGGCAAAATTAGTAAAAGTGTCCTCAAAAGGGTCTACAAACAAATTAAGGAGCGCCTTGGACTAACACAATGGATCAACGTCATTGATGTCATCAATTGGTTTTGTGATATAAAAGATAAAACCAATTGTTCTTTAATCTAATTTGATATCAAGCATTACTACCCATCCATTTAAAGAGAACTTTTTACATTTGCTTTGAAATTTGCCAACGTGTATTCTGATCTATCTAAGAACGAATGGAATATTATAGTGAACGCAGAAAAATCTGTTCTCATCCACAACAAGGAACAGTGGATGAAGATTAATTCAGGAGAACATTTTGACATTACAATGGGATCATTAGACTTTGCGCAGTCTTCCGATCTCGTTGAATTGTTCATTTTATACAAACTTACTGCCCACCATGACATAAGTATAGAGGGTTATATAGGCTGATGGCCTTATGATTGTGAGGAATTCTACTAATTTCAAAACTGACAAAACTAGAAAATTAATACAGAGAGTTTAAAAGCCTAAACCTAAAAGTTAGAATCAATACAAATTTAAAAAAAAGGTGAACTTCCTTGATGTAACACTAGACGTAGTTAACAATATATACCAACCATATAGGAAAACAAATACTAATCCATTATATATCCATCCAAAGTCTAATCATCCTCCATCTGTAATAAAACACACATACCCTCATCCATAGAATATAGAATTAGTATAAAATCTGCCAACGAAGATATATTTTATAAATACTGCCATTTTTATAACAATGCTTTACAAAATAGTTGCTATAAATCCCTCGATATTAAATACAGAAAAAATTATCAGGTCATCCCATAAGTTCTGTCCGAATTTTAACTTTTTGTTAAAATGAACGAAACTTAAAGAGTATTTTATAATGTCTAATGGAGCTGAACATTATTTTTATGTTTCGATGCATTTAAACTGATCAAATTTTATTTCAGAGAACAATAAAATTAAATTTTGTTTGATTAAAACCCTGCTAACATGGAAGTACCCAAGAATCATTTGAGGCACATAATGCTTTATGAGTTCAAGAAAGGAAACTCAGCAGCCGAAGCGGCTAGAAACATTCACTCAGTTTATGGAGAGGAATGTGTGAATGAAAGAACTTGCAGAAGATGGTTTGCAAAATTCAGAGATGGAGATTTCACCCTTGAAGATGAAGATCGAACCGGACGTCCAGTTGAGTTTGATGAAAAGCTTCTTGAAGCAACCCTTGAAGAAAATCCTGCTTTATCAGTTGAGGAATTGGCAGTGGTTCTCAGTTCAGACCAAACAACTGTTCATCGTCATCTTCAACAACTTGGAAAAGTTCCTAAACTTGGAAAATGGGTGCCTCATGAATCCCGAATTGCTGCTCTTCTCTCCATTCTCGCTAACGTTTCACCTTTTTTGGATAGACTTGTGACTGGCGACGAAAAATGGATGTTTTATCGAAATGTTAAGCGTCGTAGACAGTGGCTTAGTAAAGGGGATGGACCCCAGCCACAACCGAAAAGGGAACTTCATGGGCAAAAGGTTCTTCTTTCAATCTGGTGGGATCGCCAAGGAATAATCCACTTTGAATTCTTACCACCTAATGCAACAATTAATGCTCAAATATACTGTCAGCAATTTGAGCGTTTGAATCAAGCTTTGAGGAAAAAAGACCTGCTCTAGTGAATCGAAAAGAATCGAGTGATGTTTCATCAGGACAATGCGCGACCCCACACAGCAAGACTCACGTCACAAAAGATCAAAAAACTTGGTTGGGAGAAAATTCCTTATCCACCTTATTCTCCCAATCTTGCTCCTTCAGACTACCATTTGTTTCGTAGCTTACAGAATCATTTGGAAGAAACAGCTTTTGTAACACAGGAAGAGGTTAAACATTTGTGAGTTCTTCGAATCAAAGCCAAAAGAATTTTACAGTAATGGAATTACTAAGCTTGTTAATAGATGGAAGGAAGTCATAGATAATCAGGGAAAATACATTGTTGATTTAATCTGTAATTAAATGTAACATTTGGTTACTTGTTTTCTTTATTCAAAATTCAGACAGAACTTAGGGGATGACCTGATATGATAGCCCGAAAAAAATAGAAATAGAAAAAATCATTCGGTACACACTACCATTTAACCAAAGTTAAGTTAGGGTAAAAATTTCTCGGTTTTATTGAGAAATATCTCCAAATAATAATCCTCTAAGCAATATTTTCAATAAAAATACGCTTAAATTAAGTTACGGTTGTACTGATAATCTAGAAAAAAATATTAAAAAATATGATAATAAAATTTTAAATCAACACAAACCAAAGTAACAATAATAATTCCAAAGCAGAAATCTATAATAATGATAATAATTTATGTAATTGTAGAAATCCTATAAATTGTCTATTGCAAAATAGATGTCTTAGGGAATCAGTTGTTCACCAATACAACATTTCATCTACTGAAAACCAGGCTGTTAAGAAATATTATATTGGTAGCACAAAAAAATTTAAACAAAAGTGTTATCAGAATATATCCTCTTTTAACAACAATACGTACTGTAACCGAACATCCCTCTTTAAATCTTTTAAAAGAACAACCCCTACCGTAAAATGGAAAATATTTTTTAAAAAAACGAGAATTTATAAGTCCTTAAATGGCCCATGTCACTTGTGTCGACATGAAAAGCTGCATATTTACAAAGCTTCCTAAAAATAACGATCTCCTAAATCAGAGAAATGAATTAACAGTAATTTGTAGGCATTGTATAATGTTTACTTTAAAATATAGCTAATAGAATTTTTCATAAAAATCTACGCATTACAATTACATATCCATTATTTTATTAATATATAATGGTCCGTATACTATTTATTTTATCCTTTGATTTTATGTTTTATTGCCCATTCAATATAATAAGTACCGCATTTTGGGTTCAAAATATATATATAATGTTTTAATCACACTAGAGGTCCCTTTAAGATAGTTCTGAAGTATATAATTTTTTTTTAAATCTTGAAATTCCTTAAAATTAACCTTTTGTTAAATATATCTATTTCACAGTATCTTAAATTTATATTCGTAACCGGATGTCGTCAGTGCTGGTGGGCCTAAAAGTGTCAATTTATCTAAACATGAATTAATAACTCACCTACCCCTAACCCCTGACCTCATTTTTTTTTATTTTAGCTTTTGATTGGTTAATCAAGACATACCCACAAATGTGTTTAGGAATTTTGTAATATTCGTTTCCCCACCCCACTCCCTTTTAACTTCCAAATGAGCTGCCGAGTGCCGAATTGTTTTCTGATGAGGAGCAATTTTTAAGTTCAAAAATTGTTACTTATTATTGTATTATAATATTTTTAAAAATATTTTTTTCATTTTGGAGGGGTCAATACCAGCGGGCGTCACTTTTACAAAGAGCCTGAAAATCATATCACAGTTGACTGAAGCCCATACCAAGCCTTGTGAGTGAAATTATGTAGACTGTAGATTATGTAGACCCTTGGGGGCCGTCAATAGGTGTGCTAGTCACAAGATGCAAACAACGGATCGGCAGTTTGTACAATAAATCATCAGTAAAAGTTTTCCCGTGATGAGTGATCAGCGGGCGAAAGACCCTGCACATGCTGCAAATGATACGGATGCAAGAGCTGCTTTTGAAGTACCCTTCAAGCAGTACTATGAGATGCATGACACGATAGGGCCACTTGATGTGTGCTGACACCTGGATCAACTCTGACAGCATGTGTTCTTCATGGTCAGACGTATAAACGGATCTCAGTCTTCCTCGATCCATAGTTTGTGGTGTCACAGATCCTGTCTCAGCAACGCGACAATAAACAGCAGCAAAGGTTGGAGGATTTGGCTAACTTCGGTCTGGAAAAGGAATCTGATACAGCCGTGCAGCCTCGCGTCCGTTACCATTCGCGCGGTCGTATTTAAAAATCATATCTGCCTGCTCACGATATGAATATCCTGTCATTGTTAAACGGAACACTTCTCAGGTAAATCACTACTACACACGTTAAACTTTGAAGAGAGACTAGCCACAAATGTACACGAATGACAAATATAAGTTAATCTAATTGGCAATACAGTGTCATCATCTGTAAACTTTCTTTAAAATTAATTACTCAAAAACGACGGATTTGCGGACATATGTTTATATGGACTTTTGTTCTTGTTTTATTGTGAGGAACCAGCCCACAAAATTTGTAAAATTATTTTTTACACACCCTATATATATATATATATATCAAGACATTTTCTATGTTTATACGTTTTTTTATAGATATAAATATTTAAGTAAATGCTGTTTATAATAAACAGTATTAATGACATTTACCGGCCTGAATGTCCGAGAAATTTTCATAGAAAATATGCGTCCTCCGATAGGAATCGAACTTGTATCCTATACATAACCGTCATATAGCCTGACGTGCCTTAACCGATTGAGCCACAAAGGAGCGTTCGGTTAGCAAGGTCGACATTACTTTTTTTAAACTAAGACATTTTTATGTTTATACATTCTTTTTATAGATACAAATATTTAAGCAAATGCTCTATTTATAATAAAGAGTATTAATGACATTTACCGAGTAATTGTCATAGAAAATATTTGTCCTCCGACAGGAATCGAACCTGCATCCTATAAGCAACCATCATATAGCTTGACGTGCTTTTACCGATTTGGCCACAGAGGAGCATTTCGGTTAGCAATATATCCTATAAGGAACCGTCATATAGTCCATTTCATTATATATATATATATATATAATATGGACATGGGAATCAACGCTGCATGGTGACCGTCAGTTTTATGTCTCAACCCCATCATTTTGCTCTGAAGATCGCATTGAGAGCTTAAACTGACAATCACCATGAAGTGTTTATTCTTATATACACACTGTCTATATTTGTAAACGTTCTATTTCTGATATTGAGCGCTTCCCCTATAAATAAGGCTCATGATATGTGTGTGTGTGTGTGTGTGTGTGTGTGTGTGTGTGGTTATACATTCTGGTTATATATAGACAGCCACAAAACCATACATCATGGCCTGGCTTTCAGGCCACCAGACATGATGATGATGATGATGACGGACAAGATGGATGGTTTCTAACAGTGAAAAAAATTAATTAGTTCATAACGTTTGGAATCATCATTTCTCAGAAACATTTTTTTCAAGGAACCAAAACCGTTCAGTATGCTGTGGATCATGATTCTCCAAAAATTCCTCCTCCATTTTTTTTTTATCCGCGAACTGCAATACATTCTTGCGGTGATATAATGGATTTGTTTCCTGTTACCTTTTCACTGTTAGGAAATTATTTTCTTTAAGCGTTTCACCCCAAGCAAAGCGATAAAGCCACTAAGGCGCAGGGGGGGGTTACAGAGGGTTAAAGTCAAAGAGAATGAGAAGACTAAGGACTGGAAAGGATTGAGAAAAGAAAAACAAAGCGATACGGTTCAAAAAGATATGTGGTATTCTCTTTCTTGTTCGAAGAGGATTGGTTGGTGATGGCTGGCAGCTTTTGTTCGGAGATAAAAGAAAACCTCAACAAAAATGGATTTTTAAACCTTACTAGTTTATTAAGCACGTCGACGAGTACATCTTCTCAAGCGAGGGTTACTACACTACCCATTAGCGAGCCGCTTGCAAACACGAAAATCTCACATGTCCATTTGTTTTGACGTGTAACAACCAACTCTCGAAAGACTCTTCCCTATTGGGGGTGAATAAACGCAATCTAACGCGTTTAATTAGATTGACGTCCAAACAGCAACTCCAGCAAAACCTTAATCTATAACTTATTCCTATGTTCGGCTAAAATCGACTTCCCTATTTTGTCTACCAACGGACTTGAAAGGTCAGCCTCATAAAAAATAATAGCAGTTGCCATGAAAATATTTATTGAAAAGACAGAGGGAAGCCACGTCATAACGATGGATATCATGTTAGTATGATATCCATTCTTAAATGCCAGCCCATGTTTGATACGATTTCCAAAAATACAAGGATCACCCCAAAGGATTTGAGATTTATTTCTTATAAAACACTACATAAAACTCCTTCAAAAAAGGACCGGCTTACGACCATATAACTCTAAGATCACCGAAGTTCAACGTTGTTTCTCATAAGATGGGTGACCGATTCTGGAGTTAAATGGGTTATGGTCGTAACGTTGATCTTGGTCACGATCACCAAGATGGGTCGATCTTGGTGATTACCTGGGAATACCAGATTCTGGATGTGCGGGTGATATAAATGGGTTATGGTCGAACCACGTTGAAACACCGTTTATCGTACGATCACCGAAGTTAAGCAACGTCGAACCTGGTCAGTATGAGTAACGCCTTGGGAATACCAGGTTTTATAAGACTAGATGTGCGGGTGGTATAAAGGGATTACAGTCGTATCACGTTGAAACACCGGTTCTCGGACGAAGTTAAGCAACGTCGATCTTGGTCAGTACTTAAATAGGTGACGGCTTGGAAATATCAGGTTCTATAAGCCTGGACGTGCAAGTGGTATAAAGGGCTTACGGTCGCATTTCTTTGAAACACCGGTTATCGTACGATCACCGAAGTTAAGCAACATCTGACCTGGTCAGTACCTAGATGGGTGACGGCTTAAAAATACTGCGAAAATGTTATGCTTGAATATTCTGGTGGGGTAACGGCTTGAAATTGCAAACAAGATAACCGAGTTCAAACTAATTTCCCATGATTTCTCTCGTACGCTCATATCTGCTCGAAGCAGGAAATTTGTTGTTTAAAAACAGTAATTTAACGTTGCTAACCAGATGCTTCTCTGTAGCTAAATAGTATAGCACACCAGGCTATACGACGGTTCCGTATAGGATACAGGTTTGATTCCTGTCGGAGGAAACATCTTTTCTCTAAAATTTTCGAACATTCAGGTTAATACTGTTTATTATAAACAGAACATTTACTTAAATATTTGTACATATAAACAATAAATATATTAAAATAATTGTCTGACTTTTTATATATATATATATATATATATATATATATATATATATACACACACACACTTTATTTTAGGATGTTATAGCGAAAACATGTCAAAATCGATACACAATTGTATTCGTATTTCGATGCGTATCAATGCATCTCATCAGGCGATTGTAAATTAATGGCGAATGAACGATTTATTCAGATTTAAAACAAAATACAACCTCTTTTTATGAAAAAAAAGAGGGTGATTATAAGGTTTGTGGGCTTTGCTTAGATCAACCAATCAAATATGACCTATGTTAAATTTAAACGAAGGGAAAAAGCAAAAACAAACGAAATTATTTTTCATAAATGAGTCATGACCCGGAGATTTGAAATCAATAACAGCAACAGACGTCAAACAGGAGCGGATGTATATGGATACATAATTGTGCATTAGACAATGCCATTTACTAAGAAAAAATGAAGTGGTAATCTAACAAAATGCTACACAAGCTTTTTTTTATATAGGAAACTCACAAAGCATATGCTTTGTGAGTTTCCTATATAAAAAAAACAATATTTTTATAGTTGATATTTAAATATCTTTTTAAGAACCCAGTAAATAATTTAAATGTATAGACTTACTTGGTAAATTAATATGCAACTGTTGACTAAAGATTCTTTATATAAGATGTTAATAACAAAAACCAATCAATGCAAAATATCAAAATACCAACCAAATACCAATACATCTGTACATGATGTTACTAACACTATCAGGAGATTGATACTAAATTATATTAAATCTAAATTAATACCGACAGAAGATAAACCACATATGGCGCAACACAGTTCAACTGAAATCAAAGAAAAAGCATTATCAAATTCCAAATCTAACTAAATTGTAAGGTAAAAAGTAGACCGTGTTTACAATTTACCGTTAACTCAGATCTTTGGTTTAATAAAGCATTCTCATCAAAGAATCGAATAATTTGCAATTTTTCATGAAAACACAAAATATTGCTCTAATTTGTATCAGCCATCTTTTAAATTAAATGTTACGAACGTTTGAATTGTATTCTATTCATCCTCATTTTACCAGTATATATATATATATATATATATATATATATATATATATATATATATATATGGAGGGGAGCTTGAATGAATGTACTTAACCGGAGGGTAAATTTACACTTCATTGTATTTGACCGTCCGAAAATTCCCAAAATATTCTTCTCATCTTTCATAACTTTTGACATTCTGGGTACATTCCACCCGGATACTATAACTCACCCGTAATGACAACCACTCCTTCTCTCCCCTTGTTTGCCTCGGGTTCAGCTGTCCGGATATTTACATAGACATATGCGGCCACGAACACACACACACACACACACAAAAATGCAAAATATATATATATATATATATATATATATATATATATATATATATATATATATCGCTAAAAGGAAAACAAGGTAGCAGGTGTCGAAAGCTTTTTGTTTAAGTTCAGGTCTTGAACTTGTTCACCATTACAGTAACATGTCATCCTTTGGGGTAATTCAATACACAATACATATATATATATATATATATATATATATATATATATATATATATATATATATACGTGTGTGTGTGTGTGTGAGAGAGAGAGAGAGAGAAGGAGAGAGAGTAAGAGAAAATCTATGGGGGTGCTGAAAAACTCTCAGACAGATAAACTTTCCAAGACTTGACTAAATGGGCAAACATCAAAATTTTGTTTTGGACAGGCTTCTTGCTCGCACTGATATTGTTAAATATTGTAACTCTTTGGGTGGGGGATCAGTTTACTACATAAAAACAACTGAAAACTAATCCCCTATTTCATGTCCTGCACTCTCATATCAGTACTCTAAATAGGTTCTGGAAATTTCTCAATCAGATGCGCTTCTGACCAAAATCTGATCAAATTTCCAAATATCAGAATTTGGCTTCTTAGTCTGGTCAAGAAATTTTCAGGCCTCTCTCATATATATATATATATATATATATATATATATATATATATATATATATATAATAAAAGGCTCAAACACTAATATTCCATGGTTATAATTTATTACATTGGAATCGTAATCATGATCCAAATCATCAGACCTACAAATTCAAAAAGCTTTTTGAATTTGTAGGTCTATGAATTGAATCGGGATTACGATTCCAATGCAATAAATTATAACCATGGAATATTAGTGTTTAAGCCTTTTTTATTATATCATTACTCTGTCCTGAACATTGAGGTCTGCCTGGATTCTATCCTATTGGAAATTTTTCATTCAGTCCCAGTAAGCATTTCCTCTGTTTACAAAGGGAAGGCCAATGGGTTCTGATATACAAGGACTCTAGAACCTTGAGGTGATATGAGGAGTGGGAACTTGATAAAATCCAGAAACGGTCCACATTAAAATCAAAGACACAGATCCTACGATTTATAACATGCTCTGCAATTGACCGGTTGTTTTTTGTTTCGTTTTTTCTTTTAGCTTTTAAAATATACATTAAAATGCCATATAAATTATGCTTATTCCTAACTATATATATATATATATATATATATATATATATATATATATATATATATATATATATATATTATGAACTGTTACATTGGTATATGCAAGTTACCACGACAAATATATATACGTGTGTAACAGCATAATTGTCCATCCCACAAATTGTTTAATATTTTTAAAAAAACGCTAAACTAACGGAGTTTCTTTTTTTACAGCTTTTCAGATAAGACGTTTAGCCATCTTGACATCATTTGTCGTAAAAATGACGGAAAAAAGCCTTTGAGTTATTCAGCTAGAAAGAAAACAGGTTAAAGTTGTTTTGTGTCAGGCCCACTCTCTTCCCAAATGAGCAATAGTCAGAGGAAAAAGATTATTCGGGCCTTCAGTAATGGTACCGACATTCATACTCTGACTTCCATCTTCAAAGTCCATTCAAGAACGATCAAGAATACGTTTAAAAAAAGAGGGAACAGTAGGGAGGAAAACTGGATCAGGAGGTCACAACAGGAAGAGGGATCATCATTTCAACTTAGAGCTAAAGAGATCAATTAAAAAAGATCCAACCCAATTCATAAGACGTTTCGCGCGTGATAGATCAAAGGCTGGTGCAGTCAAGGCAAAAAGGGGAGAGAAACCGATTGGGTAATTTGGGAATCTTGACAAAGATTATAACAAAGGGGAATAGACCCGGATGTAACAATCACATTCATTAAGTAGATGAACAAAACAAGAGCTTAACAAGTGATGGATCTGTTATGGAATCAGCCCTGTTGTGTCTATAGGGAACTAAAAAAGAACCAAGCTTGCAACTTTTACCCACCTTTCGCTGAAGTCTACTGAGATCAACCGCTTTCTATCAGTTCTGACCTTACATACACCATTCGTTTCAGCCCTAGACCACGGGGGCGACGCATTATCGCATATGAATGCTAGATTCGAGATGTTTGGGGTCGATACTAGCCGTCAACTCACCGACATGACCCCAGCGCACCTGAGAACAATGGAAGAAGCCGTGAACAGCTACTATCACTCTCACACCGGTGACAACCGGGTACCCAGGACTAGAAAGACAAGGCGAGCTGCCCACAGAGAGGGTCTACCACGGATTCCTCCACTAGTTACCGATATAATGTCCTCTTACGTTCCAGAGAGGGAGTATCGACATTCGGTAAAGGATGTCCATTATATAAGTTTAAATTCAAAAATTTAGTAATCGGATATAATAAACGTTTATAAAATAATATATTCTGTAATTAGTATAACGATTCTGCTTAGCATTTCCCACACACACACACACACACACACACACACACACACACACACACATATATATATATATATATATATATATATATATATATATATATATATATATATATATATATATATATATATATATATATATATATTATATATATATATATATATATATATATATATATATATATATATATTGTGTATATTTAGGCAGCAATTTTTCATTGGTGCATGTTTCATTAACATTTTTAGGCATTTAAAACAACATGCCTGGCCGCGTACACAATTCCGGAAAATCCTTGTTGAAAATACAACTATACTTAAACGTGAAAACAATAAACAAAAACTAAAAATTCTTAAATCTCTATACATAAAACAGTTGAAACCTAACCTGAACAAAATAAACTACGAAATCATCACAAATATTCTTAAATGCCTATAATTGGTAATAGAAGCCACTGGTTTATACCAAAGGCTTCCCATATTTAATACTTCTCGTTTTCACTCACGCGTGGTCATGTGTGACGTCACGATATCCGACGCGATTTTCGTTTCCGCGTCTCGTATACACGAGTTAGTCGTTGCTTTGAAACTTTTCATGCAACAAAAAAAGACTATCATTATTGTTCCATGTATTGGTTGATATATTGAAAAGTAATTGTCATCTTTGATAATGGCTTATGTAAGCCGAAAGCTTAGATAGGATTAAAAAACATGTATCAATATGGTGATTTCCTTTCATCTTTCAATGATAATGTTAAGCTTATCAGACAATATGAACGGAACTTACTTAAAATAAATAGACAAAACTTGTCTATATTATTTAATGAAACATGCATCAATATATATGTGTGCGTGTTTGTGTGTGTGTGTATGCATGTATTTGTAGAAGAGATAAAATGAATAAAAGAATCAAGAGGAAAGCTATACTTAGCTGATGCGTTTCGTCATGTGTGTAAAAGTGTGTGTATATATATATATATATATATATATATATATATATATATATATATATATATATATATATATGTAATTATTTATATATTATATGCGCGGTACTTATTAGAAAGCGCTCAATATCAGAGATAGAGCTAACATATTTGGTTAGATTGATGTGAGTTTGTGACCCTGGGTTTCATGCTTTTGCGATCGCGTGAAATCCCGGGTCATAAACTCACATCAATCCAACCAAATATATATATATATATATATATATATATATATATATATATATATATACTTAGAGCGACAGTCTGTTTCAAGCAAGACGATTGCGTCTAGCATGAAACAGCCTTCAATGTTCACTTTTATATTTACACACGCTCTATCTCTGATACTGAACACTTTATTCCATAAATATAGCACACCTTAAGACTATATTTATTTATATATATATATATATATATATATATTTATAAGCATGAATTCTTAGATTTAAACATTATTGGTTTGAAGAAATTCTGCGTGAGATCGAATTTATCATATGGATGTCATACCAGGCGCCAAACCCGTTAAGAAATATCTAAACTGTCAACTCTTTCCAACGGCCACTTCAGGTCAATCAGTAACAATGCCTTCGAGCGAATCAAGCATGCAGATCTCAGAGAAGAACGTCTTCTTTTGACCTACGTGTCTCCATAGTCATTAATAGATGACCAAACACACATCACTTGAGGAATTTCAACTATATTTAGCTGTCCCCCCCACGTGGGGTAGCATGTGGCACAAGGCCGAGTTTAATGTGCCTAGGCGGGTTCGAGAGCTGTCAACCTCCCCGAACGAAACCTTGACCTTCGGCAAAGCTTCGTCCGGGTTCCTCCCTTCTAATGCAGAGAGTTAGACAGACGGCGCTGGCTGTAACTTTGATAGATATATAGCTTGAGGAATTTCAACACCAGCAACAATTAAAATGGATAGCAAAAAAAAAATGATATCACAAGGATTATTGATTTGAGGGTATCCCTGCAATTATCCGAAAGTAATCTGTTCCTGAACTGGCTCCTGGTCTTTCTAAACTTTATCATAAATGTCTTGTTGCTTCTTGCTTTCCTGCTTTTTGGAAAACCTCCTCTGTCGTGACTGTCTTTAAAACCCTGCGGAACCATGTAACCCCTGGAACCCCTTAAAATATTAGAATCTCTATTAAACGCTGAATTGGTTTAACATCTTACATCACATGACCGCCTTTCTTTTAAACAATATGGTTTCCGTTTCTCCAGTTCCACCGCAGAAGTGTCAACAGCCATCACTGAATTCGTCTGTCAAGCATTGGATAAGAACAGCAAAGCTCGGGCTGTGGCTCTAGACGTCTCAAAGACTTTCGTCAGGGTTTGACATGGAAACCTTCTCATGAAGTTCAAGGGTTAGTGTTTCTGGATAAATATTCGTTCCTATAAAATATTTTAATGAAGGTCGTGTTGAATAGACATGCTTCTAGTTCATATCATATTAACATGTAGGTGTCGCCCAGGGCTCTATCGTCGGACCTACGCGGTTTCTGGTCATCAACGACCTTCTCGGGCAGTTCCCACCTAGGTATCTATGCAGATCTATTTAGATCCATACTTAGTAGTAAGTTCCACAGAATAGAACTAGCAACTCGTCTCCACAAAGACCGCCAACCGGTGGTCACCTGGGGCAGGGAATGGCTTTTAAATTTGAACGCCATCAGAACAAAATTGCTTTTATTTTCTCATCACCGAGAAGCTTTTCTACCTGCCACCAGCATGGCTGATGCTAACCCCCAGGAGAGGAACACTTTGCGCTTTCTTGGGCTCATGTTTTCCAGTGATATGTAGTGACACGTTGAGATTGAATCAATTGATAGTGTGAGGGTCAATTGCTCTCAATAATTTATATTAAACACAATGCCATAAAATAATAAGAAGAAACAAAATAATTCAAACAAGAGTACAAATAAATAGATTTTTATATAACAAATGTAAAAACAATAGTTACGAATGTTCTTTAAAATGGTGAAATAAACTTGTCTTTTTAGATTTTTGTGTGAGGTAATGTTCCAGTTTGATAGACTGCAAGTTGTTGGGTAATTTGTCTGAATTCAGTTCAATGTAATATTGTTTGTATTCAAAATAAACAGTTCAAAGATTGTGGAAAAAGCCAGCGTGATTGTGACTTACGTTGTGCTTCACGTTTGAGTGTCCATCGCTTCGTTGTTTGTCGACGTGAGTTTAGTTTGCATTGAATGAAGGAAATAGATTGTGGTTATGTTAAAAAGGATAGTCTGAACATCAGTTGAAAGTTATTTTATGATGAGTGTCGTCACATAGTTTGTAGCTTTTTCGGCTGATTTGCCTCTCGCTCATCTGTTTCTTAACTGTTTGTTGTTTATATAAGCAATATAAGTCACATGATAGGCTCGAGAAAATGTTTTCAAATTTTAACGCAACTGTACCATCGATCAGGTCAAATTAAGATCAGATGTGCGGACGTAGTCGACGAAATGCCATGTGATATTTTTTAACCAATCAAATTACGCGAGTTGTGTAATTTAATTTGGAGCCTACGTTTTGTTCAATTTTTGAATTTTGAAGAATAATATATGATCTGGATCCTATATTAGGTCAACTTCTGGATTTTTTCCAGACAATTCTTCGTGCACGGTTATAAATCTACCATCCGTCTGTTCATCGAATATTTCTGCAATATCTGGTCTGTTGCTCCTGCTGGACATCACAAGATTCTCAACAAAATCCAAAGATGGTTCTGTAATGTTATCAGTGCTGACCTGGCATCTCGACGTCAGTGACTTTCTCAACGACGTGACATGGCTTCACGCTCTCTTTTCTATAAATATTTTTTATGACATTTGTTCTAACGGCGTTTCCTTCTTATTGCATTGACTGCATTAATTTAATCTTGCTGCTTGATTGGAAGTTAGGTCTCACCGTTTTATTGTTGAATTAGCAAGATACAAACATCTCTTTTATTTAGTTTCTTTTCTCACACATCACACCAATGGAACTCCATTCCGCCATCTTCTATCTTCCTGAAACCTGTTCTTTTATTGTCCTCTCCTCAATTCTCCTCAGTAAAATCTTCTCATTCTCTTTCACTCCCAATAACCCCTTGCGTCTTAGTGGCATTATCACCATCTTTTATTTTCCTTTCTCCTCACTAAAGTTTTCTTATTCTCCTTCACTCCAAGTAACCCCTTGCGTCTTAGTGGCAATAGCGCCATTTTATGTCTCCCTGAATCCTGCTCTTTTATTGTCCTTTCTCCTCACTAAAGACTTCTCATTCTCTTTCAACGTGTAAGCCCCCAGCGTCCCAATGACACTATCGCTATGCTTTGGGTGAAATCATTCAAGGGTAAATTGTTTCAAGATGTGGCGCTAAATTCTTTGCTATAGTTTTCGCTAGTCTATGGGGAGCACTGGAGTGAATTTTGCTATCTGCTTTCTATGTTTACCATAGACCAGAAAGTCTGGATATTTTCGATCAATTTCACCCGTTTTGTCCTCATAATTAAATCATTTGGAACTGATATGATGAATCTGTGTGCCTCTGAAATGATGTTGATTTTATCGATTTTCTTTGTGACGCTGTGAAAGGTTTCCTTTTGTTCTGTCTTAATATCATAGACATTGACCACTTTTGCTTCTGACGAGTAGGGGGTCTGCATTTTGCTCTGTTTTAATATCCTTGGCATTGAGCACTTTTCGTTATTTATCGGTAAGGGGTCTGTCCATTGATCTGTTTTCTTCTCTTCTTGATTTGCTAATTTTCTGTTCTTTTATAATTTCTCTTAATTTATGTTGCTAGTAATTATTATTATTATTATTATTATTATTTTGAGTTTGCTTTTGGTTACCCAGCAGGCATTTCAATTTGTAAGTTAACGGAAAACGAGAATCACGGCAGTGAATTAATGAAATCTCCTGAAGAGTGGACTGAACAATTACGGATAAGTTCGTCTACGTAACTCTAGAATCGAGGTTCTGAATATAACATCAATCATCTAAATGACAAATTTTAATTGTATTGATTTTATATATATATATATATATAATTGTAATTGTATTGATTTTATATATACATATATATATATATATAATCGATACAATTAAAATTTGTCATAGATGATTGATATTATACTCAGAACCTCGATATATATATATATATATATATATATATATATATATATATATATATATATATATCGAGGTTCTATATAACATCAATATATATATATATATATATATATATATATATATATATATATATATATATATAAATAAAAAAAAAAAAAAAAAAAGAGAGAGAAAAAAAAAAGAGACACGGTGGAGTAATGGATAGCGGCTTGGATTGAGGAATCGAAGAGCAGAGTTCGAATTCCAGTCGAATCCAGTTACATTCACTTACGTGCTAATACCCTTGAGAAAGGTGTGAATCCTCCTCTTCTCTTTCCAGCTACGAGTAAATAGCAGGACAGACTGGGTTCTATAGCTTTGGATGGCAACTGGTCTGGGAGAAGCACAACTCTGAATTCAAAACCTGTGGAGGGTCGTTTGGGGACTCTGTAGCACATAGTGTAACAGGTCTCTGTATTCGGCCCTTCAAAAAGTGTGGATGGTCCTGCACGAAACCTTCACCACTATAATCAAATCTCATGTGCTGCTGTCGGTTTCCTGGGAACTGATCTGCTTGACCCTCATACGTCGAATTCGATGTGAGAGTCGAGTATATATATATATATATATATATATATATATATATATATATATATATATATATATATATATATATATATATATATATATAAATGATAGATCGAGAAAATCGTCGAATTCGGACTTCGTTAACCTGACGCTTCTCTGTGACTGAATGGTTAACAGCATGTCAGATGAAATGACAGTTCCCCATAAGGGTTACAGGTTCGATTCCTGTCGGAGAGCGCCTATTTTCTACGAAATTTCCCGAACATTCGAGCCGGAAAATGTAATTAACATTCTTTAATTTAAAAAAGACCATTTTCTTAGATAAGTTACATCTATAAAAATAACGTATAAACAGAGGATGTATATGTTTGTTTGTGTGTGTAAAATTTCAGATATAACTACAAAATTATATAAAAAGGCGATATGAATAAAAGGAAAATAATTATCTTACCCGAAGCGTTTCGTTCTCTCATGGACGATATCATCGACTAAATATCATGGCTAAATTGCCTTGACAATTTACATCAAAATCTTACCGCGAGACATCGACTAAAATAAGTTTTCCTGTTGTCTTTATTCAAATATATTTTTTACTTAAAGGTTATTTTTAGTTGATATACGTATTTTAATAAACTCAACGTTTATTTATTAAATATATTTATGTATTTTCGCCTACCTACCTGAATATTCGAGAAATCTCATGAGAGAAAAATATACGCTCTCCGTCAGGATTCGAACCTGTGTTTCCCCAGGAGAAAACGTCGTTAGATCTGACGTGCTTAACACCTTAACTGTTTACGTTTCAGTTAAGGAAATCAAAGTCAGCAAATACGGGTTTTGAGAAAAATTTGAACAAAAGCTATTTCTTAAGTAGGCCAATTGAAATTTGCATGACTGTGAAAGGCATGTGTGGCTGAGCGGTGGAAAAAGCGCGCCGACCCCTCTAGGGTGGGCCCTGCTAGTGTAGATGGCGTTTGAACAGATGATTCACGCATGAATGAATTTTAGGATATGCCCATATCCTACCAAAGACTTTTCAACGAATCACGTGCAGTTTGTCAGTTTTGAATTTTTTTTTCTTTTTTTTTTTTTTTTTTTTTTTTTTTTTGAAAATGGAGGAAAAGGAGACTCGTTTTCGTTATTTGCTTCCGTTTCCGGAAAAGGAAAAAAAAGGCTGTACAAAAAAAACAAAACAAAAAAAACAAACAAATACGTGTCATTTATGGAGACGTCACTTGTGAAGCTCTACGTAGCCGAGCACTCAAAGCACAACGGATCAGTCACTGATAAGGCGAGTTGGGGAAAGGCTTTTAACGCAGGTTCGAATCCTGCCAGAGAGTACGTTCTCTTTATTATGTCTTCCCGAGTGGGCAGACCGGTAGACGAAATAAACACTGTTTAAAATAACCAGAGTATCTATTCAAATCCGGGTATTCACTAAAATTAACATTTGAAATAGTAAAAATAAACACACAAACACATATAGATATGTATGTATGTATGTATGCATGTATGTATGTATGTATGTATCTATCTATCTATCTATCTATCTATCTATCTATCTATCTGTCTATCTTTCAAAATGTGTCTATTAACTATCTATCTATCTATCACAATATGTCTATGTTTGTCTATCTATCTATCTATCTATCTATCTATCTATCTATCACAATATGTTCATATCTACCTTTGACAACATGTCCATTATCTATCTATCTATCACAATATGTCCATGTCTATCTATCTATACATCACAATATATTCATATCTATCTTTCACAGTATGTTCATATCTATCACAGTCAATTCATATCTATCTGTCTATCTATCTATCTATCTATCTATCTATCTATCTATCTATCTATCTATCTATCTATTACAATGTGTTCATGTCTATCTCTCAATCAATATATCAAAATATGCTCAATATATATCTTTCACAGTATGTTCATATCTATCTATCTTTCACAATATGTTCATTATCTATCTATCTATCCATCTATCTATCTATCTGTCTGTCTGTCTCTCTGTTATATACCGTACCTATGAGCACTAATGCGTATGTCTCAATCCTCATAAATATGTTGGACACTATTGTAAAGGTGGGGGTAATATGTTGTCTAAGTAGCTCACCATTAGCAGTGGTTTACCTACTTCACGTCGCTGGCGAGTATTGTATTTTGTTGATGTTATAAAGATTACCATTTCATTTCCAACCCCCGTTTTGGTTATTCCTAATTCAGTAACCCTTACTAGGTTACAACACTATCTATCTATCTATCTATCTATCTATCTATCTATCTATCTATCTATCTATCTATCTATCTATCTATCTATCTATCTATCCCAACTTCTTCATATCTATGTATCTATCTATCTCAGTCTATTTATATCAATCTGTTTGCCTGTCTGTCCATTAAAACTTCTTCTTCGTAACCCAATGATGTCGTTACCTTCTTCTTATTTCGTTAGGAAAATTATTTCGAAACAAGAAATATAATATTAAAAAAATTAAATAAAGACAGTGACAAATTGTTAGAATTACTCCACCTCTGGGCTGCTGTAAGGCGAGAATCAAGGCATTCAATGACTATTTGTCCGAAGAGTGCTCCCCACCTCCCCACCGAAGCAAGTGCTCCCCACCTCCCCACCGAAGCAAGTGCTCCCCACCTCCCCACCGAAGCAAGTGCTCCCCACCTCCCCACCGAAGCAAGTGCTCCCCACCTCTTTATAGTCGCTAGCGACAACGAGGAATTTCTTGGTCAATTACGAATCAGTCCTGCGACACCCCGAGTTCTCACGAGAAATGGCCATTTGTATTCGTGTACCCGGCTGCCACCCGAATCCCAGATATTTTTTTTTAGAAATTTTCTTTTTTCCCGATTTTCTTTATCTTTGAGCGAGTCAATTTGGACGTGAGACCAGAGATGTGTTTATTTTATTTTATTTTTTTGGGGGGGGTGCTTTACGGACAGTAAAGGCATTGTTATGCGTGGAGTTGATGAAAGGTTCTCGGCCAGACAAAGAAGGAAACCCGAAATAAATTCTTATAGTGTTCGGTTATTTGGTCAGATTTAATGAAGTGGGTCGAATCGAAAACTTTTCAGCACCTCCGCACAGTAATAATTTTTTTTTCTTTTTTTTTTTGCATATCACCGCCATATTTTCATCTATCGCAATTTCTCTATGTCTGTTCTTTATCTATATTGTCTTTGAATCTCTCTCTCTCTCTCTCTCTCTCTCTCTCTCTCTCTCTCTCTCTCTCTCTCTCTCTCTCTAATTGCCTATCCTGGTCTCTTCGTATCTATCTATCTATCTATGTCTGTTTTTTATCTACCTGTTTCTTCGTCTGTCTTTTTCCCTCTCTCCCCCTCCCTCTCTCTCTCTCTTTCTGATTGTCTATCTCCGTCTGTTCGTATCTATCTATGTTCTTTTTCTGTCTCTTCGTCTTTCTCTGTTCCCTCTCTCTCCCTCTCTATCTCTCTCTCTCTCTCTCTAATTGCCTATTCTCTTCGTATCTATCAATCTACCTCAGTCTTCTCACATATATATATATATATATATATATATATATATATATATGATCTCTTGTGACCTTTTGTCAGATTAAGTGCACATATAGGGCACCTGCCTTAGTATGATGATTAGCAAGCTCATCTCAGAGGTCATGGTGAGTTTTGTGTTTTAATGGGTGCTCAGTTTTGATGGCCCTTTACCAGATTATGTCATGCTTAGTAAAGGCCTGTACGCATAAGCTTATATAAGCTGGCAATCTGCAACACACACACACTTCAAATACAAATTTATTTTTAAAAAAAAGGGAGTCGACAGTAGTCGGGATCTTCGAGTCAATGTGAAAGATCCTTTCCTTAGCTGCATATTATGTGCTTCGCCAGGGTTACATACTGTATGAAGTCAGAGATTTCCTTCTCCTAGATCGGTTACCACCCAAGGCTATAGAACCCAGTCTGTTATACTTTTTCCGCATAGCTCGGAGAAAGAAGAGATGGACTTATATCTTTCCCAAGGTTATTATTATGTATACATTTATAAAATAATAGATATAAATATGTAGAATGTCGTTTTGTTTCACTTTACCCTCACTCTTTAACTTTTCCACGATTTTTCCTCTTTTCTTTCAATTGTAGTAATTTTGACTTTCGGTTTTCTAGACGTATATTGTCGTTATTAATACTTAAACGTTTTGGTGCTTCCTTCAGTTAGGTGTATTTAGGCAGCAGTAATTCTTTCAAACTACTTTTATTAAATAATACCGTCTATTTGTACAATTTTAATATATTTTCTAATTTCCAACTAAGAAATTATGTAAGAATTAACTTTCTAGGGAACATTTATTGCTTCCACCCGAGTACTTTCGACAGAGTAGTTTGACCATTGTAGATGATGTCGCATTTAAGTAACTTGAAAACACCTGAAAATTTCCTAAACACGCAATCCTAAATTTTTTTTAGAAAATTAATATTACCCCATGCAAGGCAGTAAAGCCACTAAGATAGAAAGCCTTACAGGGTGTGTAAGAATTAGGAACAGAAACATTAAGGATGAGCGGGAAGAGGAAAGAGAAATCAGGAGGACAGTAGATAGCAATTGACATTGCATTTAAATTTTTGCAGATTAAAGTTGGCTGGAAAGCATGGAGCCAGAAGGGAGTTCCACAAGAAAGGCAGTAAAGCCACTAAGACACAAGTGGTTACAGGGTGTGGAAGAATTAGGAACAGAAACATTAATGATGAGCGGGAAGAAAAAAAAGTAGTCAGGAGGACAGTAGATAACGATTGATGTTGGATTTAAATTTTTACAGATTAAAGTTGATTGGAAAGCATGAAGGTAGACAGGAGTTCCACAAGCGAGAAGTGTGAGAAAAGAAATTGTTAGCATAGAATTTAAGGTTACATCCATCCAGCTCAACAGTAAATTGATGAGATCCTGACGCCAGTCTAGTGCTGCGCTTAAATTCAAAATATCTAGGAACCATAGCGAAGAGCGATATTTATTCTGTTTATAATACAGAAATGTGGCACAAGGCCGAAAAGGGGATTGGGGAAAGGACGGTCTTCTTCTGTCTTAACTATAACTTAGCTAGCCGCAAGCACTGACCCAAACGTACGAAACAATATTCCTTACACCAAAACAACACATTCATTCGTACCTTTCTTACTACAACCACCATAATACCTCTTTGTCTCTATGAAAATACTAACTAGTCCCCATATTTACAATTCGTGGTCTGTGGGGGGGAAGGGAATAAAACAACAATTCTAAAAATTAACCCCAATGAGTATTTACAATATGCATATAAAAAACTATTTACAAGAAACTAAAGAAAATAAGATTAGTAATAAAACCCCCCACACGATACTTGATAACGATTATAGTAACAGTCGAATGTACTCGGAAGGTTCCAACAAATGCACGTTCTTTATTACACGATTTATATAAACTAGTGAAAATTTCACGATTTTTCTATTTGAATTTTCTGATGAATCTTAATTTTTAAGTTAATAATTGAATAAGCTCCTGGCAAGTTGTACGACAATAAAATATCCGGAGAAATTCCCCTATCGCATCTTTAAATATTTAAGCTTAAGAACTTTACCAAAATATTGAATTAACAATCAAAAATATGAATGCTGGTCGTTATTTTAAGAAGTAAGGGGGTACAAATGATAAGATTTAATAATTGACAATATTTTTTACATTTCATTGAAACAGACGTTAAACACTTCCATCTTCTCTTTCTTTCTTTCTTTCATTCTTTCTTTCTTTCTTTCTTTCTTTCATTCATTTTCTCACTGAAACCAAGTAGTGTCTTTTCCCTTTTTTCCACGCGAACAAAAACGGAATAGTCCACTATTTATGAGGTATTGGCAGGAGAGGTTAAACACTTCTATCTTCCCTTCTTTCTTTCTTTCTTTCTTTATTTATTTGTTTGTTCATTTCGTTCTTCATTTCATTTAAAAATAATGGAAGCACTCATAATAAAAAAAAGGCCGACACTCAGTACGAAAACAGCCACAATGTGCTGACCGTGTTTGAAAAATAAAAACAAAACATCCCTATCACTCTAGTAACGTATATAAAAATCTATAGATTAAGTTAAAAAAATACATCCTTAATAATGGCTAATGGAATAACCGAAAGCGCTCGAACATTCGGACAGATTTTAAACATTTAAGGTCCAGAAAAGAAAACATCTGTAAGAACGCAAGAAAAAATAAATAAAAATTTTAATCGCAGTATCTTGTCAGTTTTTAATAAAACTTATATATATATATATATATATATATATATATATATATATATATATATATATATATATATATATATAGGGGGGGCGATGGTTGTTTGTGTCAAATATATAAAATAGGAAAGAACATGCGTGTGTGTGTGTGTGCGTGTGTGTGCGTGTGTCTCTGTGTGTGTGTGTGTGTGTGTGCGTGTGTGTGCGTGTGTGTCTGTGTGTGTGCGTGTGTGTGTGTGTGTGTGTGTGCGTGTGTGTCTGTGTGTGTGCGTGTATGTGTGCGTGTGTGTGTGTGTGTGTGTGTGCGTGCGTGCGTGTGTGTGTGTGTGTGTGTGTGTGTGTGTGTGTGTGTGTGTGTGCGTGCGTGTGTGTGCGTGTGTGTGCGTGTGTGTGTGTGTGTGTGTGTGCGTGTGCGTGTGTGTGTGTGTGTGTGCGTGTGTGTGTGTGCGTGTGTCCCGTGTGTGTGTGCGTGTGCGTGTAATGTGTGTGTTGCGTGCGTGCGTGTGTGTGTGTGCGCGCGTGTGTGTGTGTGTGTGTGTGTGTGTGTGTGTGTGTGTTTTTGTTTCTAAAGCAATGGGGTTTCTATAGCATTTCAGAGATTTCCTTCTCGTAGACTGGTTGCCAGCCAAGGCTAGATTTCACAATCTGTCTTCATATATTTCCTGTCCCATCTGTAGTGGAAAGAGAGGTAAATCAGCTTAAGTTAGTAGATATATCAGTGATTACTTCCCTTAGTCGTTTTAATAATCTATACAAACATATATATATATATATATGTACAAATACGTATCTGCATTTAGACAAAATTATTCCCCGAGCAAAATGAATCGTTTAAATAATCAGTTCATTTACACGTGTGTGTTTTTTTTTAATTGCAGTCTTATTTGTTCAAGCTTTTCCTATGAGGCACTCAGATACTGTTTTCTATTAAGTGATCGTCTTGCTTCAACTTGATCTCAATAAAAGCTTTGTCGTGGCCGTCTTTGTCCTTCTGTTGCTAATCTTTTTCTTCTGGGAGATGTTTCCATTTCACTGTTATTTTAAACACAAAATTTTTAACCTGGAAAGATATTAAATATGATTTATATAATATCAGGACTTATCAAGGATAATTCTAGATATCACTGAATGTCTAAAAATATCAAGAGAACGGGTTAATTAACCGGTTCATTTGCCTCTATTTTACTTGTGAATTCTTTATATCTTCTTTATTGAATTTCAATATATCGTTTCAAGACTTTTGTTCTATTGCATCTCACTCGTAAAACTTTCTAACAATTGCAGCCATTCTTGAAGACCCGGGTTCAATAGGAGTAGAAATAAGTCCCCAGTGCTGATTTAAAGTGGGCTCTTCAGACTTAATTGGCAACCAAAGTCCGGATTCAATAAACCTTTACGTTAAGTGTTTTGGAATCCCTGAAACCGTCTTCAATCTCGTTTTGGCAACTCCTGCAGAGACACTGGGTCCACCCTTCCCTTAGAGAACATGATCAGCTGCCTTTTTTTCCATCCAACATAGCCCGGCCCTGAAGATCAATACATTCCATACATCTAAAACCTACCGGATATCTCAGAATATCGCTAAGTATTATGCGCGCTTGCCAGAAAGAAAATATCTTGTCTCCA
>CAHIKZ030003667.1:1602500-1622500 GCA_903632075.3 Acanthosepion pharaonis
TATGAGTTGTGTGTGTTTAATGAAATCTTTTTTTTTCCAAAACTGGGTGTGACTGATGACTAAAAAAGCGAAAGAAAATGAGTGACTTGAAAATAGTATTATATATCCAAAGTTATAACATATATATATATATATATATATATATATATATATATATGTATGTATGTATGTGTGTGTGTGTGTGTGTGTGTACACGCAGTATGCAGGTGGTATAATGAATAAGAATTAGAAATCGAAGAGCCGTTTTCGAAATTCATTCACGGTTCGTTACATACCCTTAGGAAAGGTATTAATAACTCTTTACTCCCCAAGCTATGGGTTAAATACTAGGCCTTGTATCTGGAAAAAACATCGTTGTTCTCAAAATATTGTTACTGCTATATTCACTTGCAAAAAATTATTACTCTTACAATGCTAAATAGGTTTCGGTTTTAAATAACTCACAAAGGGTTGATAAGCCGTAAAAAATTAATCGAATTCGAATTCTATTCAAGTTCGTTATATTTCCTTTCATGCAAATAATATAGGAAAAATATGAATTCCCCGAATCCATCTCTTCTATCTCCAGCTATGGGTTAAATTGTAGAGCTCTTTAACCTTGGATAGCAATTAATCAAGAAAGGTAGTTCTGAATTCAAAATACGAAGGAAACTATTTGGTGTTCTCATGGGGCACAATATGCACCACGCCCTTAAGCATCTGCACCTACAAGCATTCACCAAAGTGGGTTAGTCCGGCTGTTCTGTTCGAGGAACTGAATCGTTTCGCCCTTATTCATCGAAGAAGAGTAGAAAGTTCATCGTATAATAACCCCATATATCCGCTTAATTCAAAGATAAAATGCAAAAAGAAAAAATCCCACATTACGTGATTCATCCCTACTTCCAGTTAATAATGATTTTATCTTAGAAATGAGGCTGGGGATGATATACAAAAACAATAGCTACAAAAAGTCAAAACAAAACGGTAGACAAAATATAAAAATAAAAACAAAAGTGATAAGGTCGACTAAGTTATGCATCGAGATACGTCGGACATCAAAACGTTTAATAATTTAAATGTAAAGCTAAGCTTCCCGGTATCTTCGATGTTTCTCGATGATTTTACATTTTAGATACAAAGGAGCTTAGGGAATTGGAAGTTGAACAGAACTTCGTGTCGACCTCTCTGCCGAAAGACATAGCCTCATCTGAGGAGGTAGACAAACTCGACCCCGTGTATACAGGGTCTACGTGGAATTTTTGTCGGAACCTACGGGCTCGGAATGCCCCATATTAAAACCCGGCCTTGTGCCATATCCCCTCTTGTGGGGAGGCTTCGGGTAAATACCAAAGCTTAGGTAATTGGCGTTTGTTTTATTTCGTCCCACACTACATTCTATCATTAAAACCATTATTAGTCTGAAAAAGTCCTTTTGGTACACACAATGGTTAGTCTAACACAGATGTGTTGGGCGCCCAGTGAAGATCGAATGTCAGCCATTTATGGTAGGCATATGGTAGATACTCACAATCCTTAGTTTAGTTTGACACAGGGCTAGATGTGTTGGGCGTTCAGTGAAGATCAAATGTCAGTCATTCTATAGTAGATACACGATTGATATTTATAATTTTAAGTCTGACACAAGGCTAGAATTTTTGCGCACTTCATGAAGATTGAACTCATGAACCTTGTAATCATCTAGACAGACTACCTTGTTTACAATTACTATATGGCAGGCACTCAGTAAATTTTTACAGGGTTGGTATTTGTCTGGTAGAAGGATAAATAGCTGAGCACTTCATGGGGACAGAACCGACTCCACGGCAAATCGTCTAACAAGAACTTGTTAACCATTACACTAAGTTAGTCAAGATAGAAATCATAAGTAATAAATCTGTGTTATTTTAAGTTGGATTATACGGATTTTTTATACTTTTATTCCTCCCATATAAGGCTCAAAAGTCACTCAAACTAGAAGGTTTCTGAGTGAGGTTGTAAGGTTTTTTTTATTATTTTTATTAATTTGTTTTTTACTGTTTATCAATATTTTATCGGTAATTTAAGACCGAAAAATATTTTGGATTGTAAAAATAATAATTCTTTTTTGCAAGATAATATTGTATTAACAATTTTATGAGAATAATTATTTTCCAAGATACACGTTCTACTATTTAACCTATAGCAATGGGGAGATGGATTCATAACCTTCGCAAGGGTATTGCACGTAATTTAATGTAACGAACTTGTCTGGAATTCGAATTCATTTTCTCATTATGAGCGCCTAAAAACTTTGGCCTTATGTTAAACTAATCTCAGAATTGTAAATACTTATATTAGCTAAAGGAGCTTAAATTTCTTTATTTTTGAAAACATGCCATCTTTGGGAAAAAAAAAACTATGACAAGGTGGAAAAAGTTACATATCATTTTCCCAAACATGCAATACAAAGTTTGTTTTTTTTTATGTGAAATTTATATCAAGTTTAAGAAACCTATTTTTTTTTTTTTTTTCTTGGGATAAATTTATAAATTGCATTGGGGTGGGGGGTTTCTCAAAATAGCTGTGTAGGAGCGACCTTCTCTGTTCTGAATTGACCTCAAATGGAACCCAACTGGCAGTCTCACTTTGGAGAAACGCCTTCAGTCTTGCCTTTTAACCCTGGTGATACATTGTCTTCGCATACAAAATGGCAATATTCAGACACGAATGGTTGGGATTTTTGAATTCAAAACTTGTTTTTATCCTTGAATTGAATTCAAAAGGTTACAGAATGTTTGAAACGGAAACCATTACAACACAAATTATATATACTTTATGTGTGTGTGTGTGTTTTAAATGTTTACTAAATTCTAAAACGTTTTTTTTATTCTTTTAAATATTGAATTCTACTGTGTATTCAATTTCCATTTTCTGTTTCAAAGACATCGCCTAGAACGTTTGCATACACCTATTTTTTTAATCACTTCATCCCAAGTAAGGCAATAAAGTGACTAAGATGCAAGGGATAAAAGAATATAAGAGAATATGAGAAAAAAAAAAAAACTTTATTAAGGAGAGAGGACAATAAAAGAACAGGGATTAAGAAAACAGAAGATAGCGGTTGACATTGCATTTAAATGTCTGAAGATAAAAGTTGATTAGGAAACAAGAAGCCGGAAGAGAGTTCCACAAGCGAAAAGTGCGAGGGAAGAAACTGTTAGCATAGAACCTACGGTTACATCTAGCCAGATCAACTGTTAATTGATGAGACCTCGCCGCTAATCTAGTACTGCGCTTAAATTTATAAAGTCTAGGTACCAAAAAGGAATGTTCATCAGAACATTTACCATTAAAGTATTTATGGAAAAAGCACAGGGAAGCTACGTTACGGCAGTGGGGAAGTGTCTGGAGTCGAGTTGTCAGGTCAGGTCAGGACCAATAACATTGCAGGTTATTCTTTGAATTTTATCAAGAATCTTTAATAATAATATTAGCATTACTAATAAAATAAAATAAAAAACCAACACTTAATAATATTAACTTTGAACATGGACATAATATCTTGACCGTGTTTTGAAACAAAAAATGAAAACATTTTATAAAACATACATACAACAAACTATTTCTTATTTTAACAGTTAAAATATAATCCTTGAAAATGGCTAAATGTATAGCCGAAAGCGCTTGGATAAAAAGAACATCTGGACAGTTTTTATCTAATTTATCATCCGAAAAGAAAAAAAATATTAAATCGCCTGAGAAATTGTATAAAAAACTAAATAAAAGCACCTTGTCTGTCGTTTTCAATGAAATGTACACACACATATATATATATATATATATATATATATATATATATATATATATATATATAGGTACTGTAAAAGAAAAGCGCTACCTATGGTTTAAAATTTGTTGAAACTTTTATTTTACTTTTAATTTAAAGGTAATAGATTAAATTTAAAATTTCCAATAAACAGAATACTTTGCTGTATTTCAAAATGAATTTTAATTGATTGGATTTTCTAATCGCTAAAATCACTGATTTTTACCAATATTTACAATTCTCACAGCACACCGTAATATTCTTTAATCAAAAAATCATTGAAAAATAAAATAGATATTTCTCAAACTGTATTTGAGGAATATTAGCTGATTTAAAGCTTAATTAATCTGATTTGAAAAAATATTACCTTTAGTTGAAAATACAGCAAAAAAGCCTTTTAACACGGAGGGACGTGTTTTTACGATATGTTAACAACTCTATTGACAGCCTGGTGTTTGAAAAGAATATTCTACGGGGAAATATCCGTAAAAATTACTTGACCAATATAACGTGAGCGCAATTTTTTAAAATTTTTTTTGATAATTTTTTAACTATACATTAATCTCAAAATTTATGAAAATATTGCGTAATTTAATAGTAAGTAATTTAATATTTTATTGAATTTTAGGTAGTTTGCCTTTTAAATTTACTATAGTTACTGTTGTTATTCACTGATAATGTAAGAAGTAAAAAGCTCTAAGGTTATGTACTTTACAATTTTTAAATTTTATCATGTAGACACAGGCGCAAACATCAAGGGAGGTAACTAAGTTATTGAAATTCACTTCACACGTAAAAATTTAATTTTCGGATGAACACAAAAATTTTGTCTTAAAAATCATGAATACAGCGTATTTTTGACTTAGAAGAAACAAAACCCTGATGATGACATTGTGATGTCGAAAGTACTCAGAATAAAATGAACAGGCATCAACGTGGTAATTTTGTTTTTTCCTTTAACAAGGTACTACGATTAAGTTTTTTATTTAATTTTTCTTGTGCTCGAAGAAGAGCTTTCTTTTCTCGACACAGAGTGTGTCAAAACTGTCCAGATAATTTCGGCTATACTTTTAGCCATTATCAAGAATTATTTTATTTTTTCAGTTTAATCGAGTGTGTACGTCGTGTGTATATTTTTAGTGTTAAAGAGATTTTTTATTTTCCGAACACAGAAAAAAAGAAGATTTTTTTTTCGTAAATTATTAAACATCGCTTGAGAATGGAACAAAAACTTTTAACTTCAACTTAAATTTTAGCTTTTATTTCCGAAACATGGTAATTTTCGTGACGCGATGAACACATATTTTAAATAATAATATTATATTATGCTCTACTATATATCGAGCACTGTTTTTTAAAAATAAATGCTAAAGAACTGTATATTATAAATCTGACTGTTCTTTTTTTTATTTTAATATAAATATATATGTGTGTGTGTGTGTGTTTGTATCTATGTGTGTCTCTGTGTATATATATATATATATATATATATATATATATATATATATATATATATATATATATATATATATATATATATATATATAATTCATGAATCATTCATACAAAAAACAAATATAGAGGTTAATGATTTCTGGTTAGCAATGTCGAATTACTGCTTTTTAACTACAGATTTTCCATGATTTCATTCCAATGCTCATATCTGCTCGAAGCGTATCTTAACGTAAACAAATAACGTCATATATTATGAAAAGGACTAAGTCGTCTGTCTTTAAATGTTATAGCACGTCAGGTTATATGACGGTTCCGTGTAGCATACAGGTTCAATTCCTGCCGGACGACAAATATTTTCTATGCAATTTCTTGGACATTCAGGCTGGTAATTGTTGTTAGTACTGTTTATTATAAACAAAGCATTTACTTAAATATTTGTATCTATAAAAACAACGTATAAACAATAAATATATTAAAATAATTGACGGACTTAGTCCATTTCGTAATATAGATAGATAGATAGATAGATAGATAGATAGATAGATAGATAGATAATTACATACAAACATGCATACATATATATATATATAGATAGATAGATAGATAGATAGATAGATAGATAGATAGAATACTCATGATATTAATGCTTAAAAGGTAAAAGCATATATATATATATATATATACATGCACACACATATATATACATATACTTATATATCTTCACTAGTGTATTATTTCGTGTTTTTATTTGGGTTTGTTTGTATCATTAATTGTAGAAGGTTAGATTTATAATTAAATTTTGATTTATTTCAGACGAATCGCATCACAAGGAAACGTTTTCCATTTTGTCATAAATTTTCTCCAATATATATATATATATATATATATATATATATATAGGGGGAGAAATATTCATACACATACAACTTTTAATTGTATTTCCGACAAATGAATATAATTAACATTTGATATAATTAACTGTACGCATATGCATAAAAACTAAATATGCATAGAAAAGAGAAAAAAATTCCTTTAATAGAAATAAATGCCATTCATACATTTCAGCTTTTAAAACTTTAAAATTGCTTTAATACTCTAGATTATTCAAGCGGAATATTCTAGAATGTTTCATTAATGTTATCAGGAGGTATTTTTAGTCTAAAAAATACAAACAGTACATTCTGTAATTGATATTCGTGTAAGAAGGTTTTCACCATGGAAAGAGTTAAAGAAATGACAAATTCGCAAAAAGAAATGATTGTTAAGCTCTGGAAATATCGAGCCTAATCTGTATGAGAACAACAGGTGATGTAGGCTTGGATGTGCAGGTGGTGTAGTGAATAACGTCAAGGAAATGGGCCTCGAGAAGACAGATTTTCAATTCCCGTCCAGTTCGTTATGTTAACCCAAAAGCAAATACCCTTGGGAACGGCAGGAATCCACACCTTACCCTCACCCAGTTATGGATTTATTAGAAGAACGTATATTATTAAAGACGTAAATTATTCTAAAATCTAAAAAAAAAAAAATATTTTCTAACTTCCCTCAACACTCATGGTTCATGGAGTCTTTAGTATTAAAGCAGACAGGTTCGCTTATCGTCCGGTTCAAGTTCCTCCCCAGTCTGTTAAACAGGAGTAAAAGTTTATCTCTTGTATCCTGTCTAGGATTCAACACGGTCTCTTGAAGAAAAATAGAAGTTTATCCTTTCTTTCCTCTTTAGGATTGGGTTTCCGTTTCCTTCTACATCAACTCTTTATTTCTTATGTCTCCATCTGAAATCTGAAAGTAGATAGGATCACCTATCGTCCGCTTCACACTTCTCCCAGGTCTTTTGAACAGGAGTAGAAGTTTATCCCTTCTTTCCTCTTTAGGATTGGGTTTCCGTTTCCTTCTACATCAACTCTTACGTCTCCATCTGAAATCTGAAAGTAGATAGGTTCATCTATTGTCCAGTTCACTCTTCAACCCGGTCTTTTGAACAGGAATAGCGGTTCATCCCTTGTTTTCTACTTAGGATTGGGTTTCTGTTTTCTTCTAAATTCTTTTTCATTCTTTTTCACCTCCACCCCTTACTGGCATTATCGCCTTGCTTGCAGTGAAATGATTTCAGTCCAGCTGATGCAGTCTTCAAGTAGATCTTTTTGAATGCCTCTATCTTAACCGAAGAAAAAGAAACGAACAATGATGTAAAATAAAGCATTTCGGGTCGAGTGACGCCAAAGCTGGACAATGATGATTTCCGGTCTATAATAACAGTTGTGCTTGGTATTAAGGATGTCGTTTCTTATCCACTTTTGGCACGGAGCAAACTGTCCTTCCGGTAGTTCCGTTGCCACCCATTTGTATTGCCAGCCACATACCCAGATGTCGAGTTTGGCAGAGGTTTGGAAAGAAATTGTTCCAAGTGTCACCTACCTAACTACCTACCCCACACCCTGAGCCCGAGAAAGCGGTGAATACCACGCCTAAATATATTAGAAACAGTGTTCATATCTCGACGTGGCTTTTGTTTACACCTTTTGTTTCCTTGTGAACGTGCAGCGGCCGTTTCCCAGTTTTTGGTGCATATCGACTAAACGGGAACGAAGACGTAACTCGCGTTGGTTACTGGCCGGTCGATTGAAACCTAGGTGAGCTTGCATACGAAATACAAGTTACATCACAAATTATTTTCTTCAATAGCCCCCTCAACCCGCCGCAACGATGCTTGCTTGATAATGGAGACATTATTTTTCAAATAATTTTCTTTATACTTTCATTTTATTCCACGTCTACTAAACAGAATCGGTAATAATTTCCTTTTTTGCTTATAATCCACCTTTGTTCCTAATTACACTTTTTACATCATTCGGACTGTTGTCATGATCTTTGTTGCTATATTCACGACGTTTCGGCCGTTGTACTCTCCGGCTTTCTTCAAGTGATTGGAATTTTTTACGCAACCCGTTATTTCGTCAACTGGGGTAAATTGTTCTAGTTCCACTGCCATGCCTCTTTCGAATGTCTCATTTATCTATCTTTTAACTCTCAATGTTTTTCTTCATTTTTACACTAGCCAGGTATTGAACTCACAATTCTTTGGGTCTAGTCACTGAATCCAACCAACGCTTTCATCCACTGGGCCATATGTCCTTGAGGACCTTTATTCCAATCGTTAAGAGCGTATGGGACCCCGCAAAAAACAAAAGACCCGCTCGTTGACTTTCCCTATCTTTTCTAAGTGTCAGCAGATGTTAGATTGCGATGTGTTTATCATCTTTGCTAATTCTCGAGTACTTTGCCGTAGATGAGCGTTTATTAAAGACATCATAGCTTTCTCTTCAACGTCTAATGAACGCTCCGGACTGGGTTCATCTTCCAACGACGATTCTCCACAATGACACTTTTCAAACCAGTTTTCACAGTCATGACTCCTTGCCAATAAACCTAACATATTATTCAAGATGTGTCCACAGTGTTATTCCATTGTTTGCTCTCTCAACATCATGGGACATAAATGGACTATAAGACTCCCTTCATTAGTGGGGGTTAAAAAAGAAGACAGCCAAAATGTCGGGACACATAATGAACAAAGAATGCTTCGATAATTTATCCCTCCCTGGACATATCGAAGGCATGGGAAGCAAGGGAAAGCAGTGAGTCATCTATTCGAAATGTTTTAGCAAACGGAAAGAGGAAGAATTGCAACAATAACAGAGACACTTCGAAGTAGGGTAAGGGTCTGATTAACGGGGAAATAGTGTGTTCGAGCCTTTCATGGCACCCTATAAAAAATTCTACATTAAGTAACCCAACAAAAGTTGACAAAGCAATAAAGCCACTAAGATGCAAAGGGTTACTGAATGTTAAGGAATATGAGAAAAAACTTATTATGGAGAGAGAACAATAAAAGCACAAGAATTAAAATACAGAAAATAACGACTGACATTGCATTTTTGAAGGTCAAACTGAACTGGAAAACAAGAAGCTGGAAGAGAGTTCCACAAGCGAAAAGTGTGAGAGAAGAAATTATTAGCATAGAACTTACGGTTGCATCTAGCCAATTCAACTGTAAAATGATGAGATCTTGACATCAATCTAGTACTGTGCTTAAATTAATAAAGTCTAGGTACCAAAGAGGAAAGCTCATCAGGAAAATTACCATGAAAATATTGATAGAAAAGGCAGAGGGAAGCTACATTAAGGTGGCGGGAATGTGACTGAAGCCAAGATGTAAAGCCAGGACCAATAACATTGCAGATTCTTCTTATCAGGAATCTCGAAATATATAGCAGGAGCCCCAGACCATTTGTGGCAGCAATATTCTAAGCATGGACGATAAAATGTAAGTATGGAAGATTCGGTCAAGATAATTGCCTAGCATGACACAAAGAACCAAATTCCCTAGCAGCTGGCCTGGCAGTTGATTCAATCTTTTCACTTCATGTCAGCAGAAAACGTTAGCCTGAGAAGGTGCAATGAGTCTGGCTATCAAAGGGCAAAGTTCATTTGAACACTTAGCATGAAAGGATGCAAATGTAAAATCAGTCAACCTACCCACAAACAAAAAGGTGGAAGTCGTAAAGGAGAAGTCAGCAAAAGACTGGAATATGTGGAGAACCATTTTTTTTTTTTTTTTTTTTGTCTTACGGCATATCAACCTCAATGAGTTATTTAATGCCGACAAGATTTTTATTGCTGGAAATATCTCTTGTTTTCCAAAGATGTATTGCTGGAAAAAATTTTTTCCGAAAGTATTGCTGGTATTAAAACCTATTTTATACTTTCATAGTGACCCGTTTTGGGAAGGTTAACTATTTACCCATAGCTAGTACCCTCAAAAGTGCTGCCACCCCAGGTCAGGATGAACCTGAGCACACCAGCAATTAAGAGGTGGTTCTATGCTCCTCAAAACTTTCTGATCAGAGGCCTTGCAGCCGGATGTAGTTTATCGTCTTACCCAGGACGCGAACCATGATTGCCCATGTCATGAATAGACATGGTACTTAGAAAGAGAAAGTATGTGTTTGTGTATTTGTGTGTGTGTATGTGTGTGTGTGTATGTGTGTGTGTGTGTGTGTGTGTGGATTAAATTTTCATGCCAACCACAGATTTGTTGGTCTTGTGCGAGATTATCTTACATCTCACCCTGACGTAATGATTAACGAGCTAACTTAACAAATCGTTGCTAGTGTAGCGCGTTAGATTCTCACTAATCTTTAGAAGAATCAGATTAGACCAGAAATGGAGTCTTGCTGCCGTATCTGAGCTGAAGCTTGTCAAACTCAAAATTTATTACGGGGCCTGATAGCAATTATACCGGTTGCGCGGCCTTTTCCCACAAATGCAACGCTGCGAACTGTTCGCTTTTCTATAGTTATTTCCATGGCACCTGTTTAGATGTGCCAACGCTCTTTAGTTATACCAGTTCGGACCTTTACGGCTACGCCCACGGAGTCGAATCGCCCACATTTCCCCTGTATTCCAAATGTTCTATTCACGGTTAAACTCATGCTTGATTGCTTTCTTGAACACTAAAATTTTAACACGTATATCTACCCCCATTGTCCTCATAATCTTCGCTTCCTTCTACCTCTACTAACATTCAGTGACCCTCTACTACGAGTGGCTCTTTAGCCTTGTAGTGGGTGAACCTTAGCAGAAGAATGTATGGCCTTGTGCCAGACTAAGCTAAATTTAGTAAAAACGTGCTGCATAAAACTAGATACTGTTATATTTAACGCCCTCCAGGTGGGTCGTATGTAGCACAAGGCCGAGTTTATCGTGGGTTCTCCGATCCCATAGGCTCGGCCAAAAATATTCCCTTTGAATCCATATAAACGGGTTCAGGGCCTGTCTACCTTCCCGGACGAAACTTTGCCCTTCGGCAATGCTTCGTTCGGGTTTCTCTCCGCCGAGGCGGAGAGTTTGACAGCAATGAACGGTTTGGAGCACCATTCCCATAAAACTAGATAATGTGGCCTTGTGCCCAACTAAGGAAAAATTTAAAAATAAGCTATCCATCAATGCTAACGTCAGGGGGAATGCCTCGATGAAGTTCTACTTACAAATGAGTGGGGTTTTTTTGGTCTTAGCTTATAGCAGACAGAACACCATATTTACAGTTGAGTATGTCAGATTATTAGAATTAAAAGAATGCCATGACGTGTCTGCCAAGGTATCTCTCAGCCGAGGACTATTAGTTAGCATCGCCCATCTCCTTAACACGAGGCAGGCGCTATTGGGTTATATGGTACCAGCAGCAGTGAAGAACAAATAACGTGAGCACTTGGTATAGTCTCAATCTTCCGGTCGTCGTACCACACGGCCTTCTACAGGTGCCTGTAGTTGATAACCTGTTTTGAATAGAACACTTTATTCCGTCTACAGGTGAGAATGTTCTTATTACTCTATCAATACGAAAGAACGACCCGTTTATTTGTTTTGTTTTGTTTGTTTAACGGTACATCAACTCCTTATGGGTCATTTAATGCTGAAATTTAATTTTCTTGGGAGCTTTGAAGTAATAAAAATATGAAATATGTTATTCTGCTTTCACGATTGAATACATGGTAGATAATACTTAGCTTTTGTGCATATTCATGTTTGTGTGGACATGATTACTTATAGGCAATGGTGTGTGTGTTTTATGTTATAGTTTTGTTGAAGTTATATTTTGGAATAGAGTTTGATTTCTTTAAGAAATTGTAGGATATTATTTTGGATTAATGTCATGCAAAAGTTCTTTCATGTTGATTGTTCAGTTGGTTTTGTTTAGCGGCATATCAACACCTCTATGGGTTATTTAATACCGAAATCTAAACATTTTGAACACAATTTTTATATTACAGGTTATTTTACTATAAACACATACTGTTGGTAAGTTTGTTTTTTTTTATATATAAAAAGTATTGCTGGTATTTTTACTATAATAATGTATTTTCATAGGGTTTTGTTTTTTGTTTGTTTGTTTGTTCGTTTGTTCACTATTTACCCATAGATGGGACACTAACAGGTGTTACCACACGGTGTCAGGGTAGACCTGGCAAATAAGAGGTTGTTCTACGCACCTCAAAACATTCAATCTTCTGATCACCGGTTTTGCTGCCAGATGTAGTTTATCGTCATACCCAGGACTAAAATAATCTTGTATCAGTTCAAGTGTTCCAAGAAAGGGGACTCAAGATAAACTTTTCTAAAACTGAAACTATGATTTGGAATTGGAATGTAAACAATGATGGCAAATACCCTGAATCCATCGTAAGAATTCAGGATGTGGAATTAGTAAATACTAAACACTTCAAATATTATGTTGTATGGATCAGTTATAACAAATTTAGTATAGGCAATCAGAAAATTGAAGATAGAATAGACTGTGTTAGGGATAGTTTCACCCAATACCGCAAGTTGGTACAAAACGAAAACATTAACCTAAAAACTAGTCATGTTCTTAAATAATCATGCCAGATCGAGATTTTCATATGGATACCATGTATGATGCCAGACTTTTTCAGAAATATCTAAACTGTCCGCTGTATACAGAACAATGATTAAAATGTAATCGGTAGGTCTTAACGAGGACTGGCACTAAAGAATTACAAAGAACGGTAGAAATTAACAGAAACCATATCACTTGGGGAATTTCAACAGAGCAGCAACAGCTAAAACGAACATCATATGTAAGTCGAAGAAGGAATAATGACATAATCAAGATGTTGATATTCCACACTACTTCGAACCAAAGGCTAGGAAGGAAATCCCCATCAATACTGGAAAGATTGGCAACGTCTAGTAAACTTGAAAAACCTAATTTTTTGAATAATTGTTTAAATAGAAAGATTTAATAAATTTCAACTCAAAGTAGCACCGGCAATACAACCAATCAATGCCGAATGTTTCCTTATAAGGTGACGGCTAATATTTCCATTACTATACCGGGTGCAACTGAAAAATTGTCTAAATCCTGTAACAGCAACATTGTCCAATTGTTAGATTAAGCTCTTGTATCTTAGAAATGATTAAAAATATCTTACTGGAATTCCCCGAGGTTTTTGTAACACTATTGGACTCTACTTAGAGCAATAAGAATGTATAATTTCTCTCCAAGCTTAAAGGGTGGATGGTGATGAAATCGATCATAAACGAAATTTTCAATAATTAATGATAGCTAAGGATCGGAAGCTCATGAAGGATTGAAATTAAATCCAAAATATATATATATATATATATATATATATATATATATATATATATTATTCCAGGATCATTTTCCAACTTATTCAAGATGATCTTCGCCCTCTCTAACCTTCTAACTTTCTGTCCTGGAACAACAAGTTGCCTCACAGGTCTCACGATTTCATTTTCAAGTCTTTTTCACTGCTTTTTGGACTGTCATAGCTGCAACTTCTCTCTCACGTGCCATCTCTCTGATAGATTGAGTTGGATTTTTTAATTAATCTCTTTATCTCTAATTTGAAATGATGATCTCTCTTCCTGTTGTGAAATCCTAGTCCAGATTTTCTCTCTACTGTTCCCTCTTTTTAAAACTTATTCTCCGTTCTCCCTGATGGTTCTTGAGTGGACTTTGAAGATGGAAGCCAGAGTATGAATGTTCGTACTGAAGGCCTGAATGGCCTTCTTTCCTCTCACCATTGCTCAATTGGAAAGACAGTTGGTCTAACACAAGGATTTTAACCTGTTCTCTTTCTAGCTGAATAACTCAAAAAGTTTATTTAATTCTCAAGTCATGGGCAAAGTTCCGCTCGCAGGCCACATGCGGTTTGTTTGTCCTTCTAGATGGCACGCCTAATTTAATGAGGATGATAACATTTATTAAAATGTGTTTTGTTTCATTCTCACTTGTTCACTCACATTCTCTCTCACGCAAAGAGGTTGAGAGAAGCTGGTGTCAAAGGGAGATAGCTATTAAATGCCTGAGTAACCTCCCTTATTAATGCTTGTTGCGTTGTGGGTACAATTCGACTAAACCACATACATAACAATGATTAATGGGTACTCCGACGTGGTGTCTTAGTTGGCAAGCTTGTCTCGCTAAATCAGTTACGACTGAGTAGTGAGCTCGATCCTCACTGGGTGCCACATACTTTCGGCCTAGAACCACATCTAAGCTACGTTTAGAAAATCACAATGATTAAGTATAATGTTGCTTGAATTTTGTAACTTTTCGTTGAAGTTAACGTTCTCGGCATTTTAAACCATTGGCGATTTTCATTACGGAAGATCACAAGTGTAGAAAGAAAGAGAAAGAAAAGTTCATATTCATTTTTACTCTGGAGAAGTTTTTTTTTTTCTTTTAAAAAGATTTTTTTTGTATTTTCCGATTAATAAATTATAACAAATCTTACGCTACAGTAACATATGTTAATCACAAAGTCATCGGAGATATACAAAATTTTCAAAATTTAAATTGTGGAAAAATTCTTCCCTCCGAATAAAAACTATCAATTTTTCCCTGTTTCTACGGCAGGTGTGTACGCGTATGATCTCCTGTAGTGAAAATAATCACTTTACTTTCAACGAAAAATTTATTTCCATTTTTGAGACATATCTCATGTGACCCACAAATCGGTAAAGGTTGCACAAATCTGTTCAAAGAACTTGTAATTCTCGAGGGTCATCGTAATTGGAGAAAAGCCAGTTTTTTTCTTTTACTATTGGTCACGATATTGAGTCATCCCCCGCCTCCAAGGGTGTCATGTGGCACAAGGCCTTTTTAACGTGGGCATTCCGAGCCCGTGGGCTCGGCCAAAAATATGCCCATTGAACCCGTATAAACAGGTTCAGGGCCGGTTTACCTCCCCGAAGGAGACTCTGCCCTTCGGCGTAGCCTCCTTCGGGTTCCTCCCGTCCGTAGGAAGAGAGTTCAACCGAACAGCCGGTTCAGAAGTGTCACCCAATCGAAGGCACAAGAGTCACTCAAGGTAGAGGCTTACTAAAACAGGTTGTTGCAAAGGCACACAAGGGAGAAGTGAGAGTTATGAGGATATGGGGGATGGATAACGGTTGAGGCTATGTTTGAAGAGGTTGAGATTGTAACAATCGAAGAAGCATCCTTTTGGAAATTTGTTCCACGATGCGCAGTTCTGGGAAATGGGGGATATGTCTGAATAAAACTTCCTCCTTACCATTGGAATTCGAAGGGAATTTGAATGAGTCGACTCCGTGTACGTGGATTGGCGGCTCCTAGCTGTGAAGATCTGGATTTGGTCGAACAAAAAGTGACACAGTAGCGAGAGACTAGCGATGTTTTGGTTGCGGGGAAAGGGGCTGTATGGTGGGAAATTATTCATCGTCCACAAGGCTGTGCAAAAATTTTTGAATTCTGTCAGAGCTGGAAAGTGTGGATTGGGTAGCTCCAACCAGGGATGTAGCAGTCATACTCCATTTTTGTGTGATCTAGCTCTTATAAAAAGAGAATATAGCCGGGGGGTGGTCAGGTATTTTCCGGGCGGCACAAGGAACCGACCATTTTTCCCAATATCTTCAGCAATGGATAATTCGTAATTCATATTCTTCTTCTTTATGTTCTGTGTCCCTTCAAGTTGTAGGCGATCATGGCCCTCCACATCTTCCTGTGCTTTACAGATCATATTTTTTTTTTTGCTATTTCTCCCAAATTCTGATCTACCATCCATTTACTCAAACCCATCAAGTACGTTGCTTTCCTGTATCCCTCTGTCCCTCAATCTCTCCCGTGAGGATCAAATTTTCCAAGCCCTCCCTCCTCATTAAGTACCCTAGAAATTTCAACTCTTTCCTACTGATGTTAAGCATAAATTTCCTTTTTGTTTCCATTTTCTCTAAAACATCGTCGTTGCTCACCTGTTTGGTCCGTGATATCCTCAGCATCCTTCTGTAGAACTAAATTTCTGTTTCTTCCTCTGTGCGGTGATTGTCCAGCATTATCTGTCATAGAGGGGAACAGATATCACATAAACATTTAGTGCTCTTTTCTTTGTTTTTAACGATAGTTTTCTGTCTCTTAATACTCTACTTAGCTTTTGGAAGGCATCTTTGGTCATCCCAATGCAACTTCGGATTTCAGTGACGCACTTTCCGTCCAGATATTTCAATTTTTGTACTCGTCTGATTTTGGTATCCCCGATTTGTAATGTGCATTTCGAGTTGTCCCTTTTGCTAGCAACCAGGCATTCTGTCTTCATCTGATTTATATTTAGTTTTTTTTTTCTCACTTTCTTTCGCCACCTTCTGTAGGAGTTTTAGGGATTGGAGAAAGAAAAAAAGAATCTACAAATAGTAGGACATTGGCGATCATGGCTCTCCACAATTTCCTCTCCTTTATAGCTCTGAGTAAATTTTGTCTTTTTGCTAGTTCTGTTAATTCCTATTCTGCCATCCAAACTCATTAGGTAGGTTTTGCATTGTTTATCTCTGTCCATCTTGCCTGCAATATGTTCTGTGAGTGTCAGATTTTCCAAGCCGTCTTTTCTCATGTCCCCTAGAAATTTCAACTACCTCTTTCTTACGTTAAGCATAAGTGCCCTTTTTCTTTCCATTTTCTCTAAATCTTTGTCGTTGCTCACATGTTCAGTCCATGGTATCCTCAATATCCTTCTGTAGATCTGCATTTCTGTTACTTCAAGTCTCTTCTTCACCTGGGAGAAGATTGTTCAGCATTCACTGCCATATAGGAGAACTGATATTACATAATACTTCAGTACTCTTTTCTTTATTTCTAATGAAATGTTCCTTTTCTTAATACTTTGCTTAACTTTTTGAAAGCATCTTTCAATATCCCAACACACGTTCAGATTTCGGTATCACGCTTTCCATCCTCTGTTAAAACACTCCCTAGATATTTAAATTGTTGTACTTGCTTGATTTTGGTGTCCCCGAATTGTAATTTTCATTTTGGGCTGTCCCTTTTGCTAGCAAACATTCTATCTTCATGTGGTTTTTTATTTAGTCTTTTCTTCTCCCTTTCTTTTGCTACCTCCTGTAGGAGGTTTTGTAGTTTCCTTTCCGTGTCTGCTATCAACACTGTGTCATCTGCATATCTTATGTTGTTAATATTGTAACCGCCAACCGTTCAAGATATGAAACCTCATTTTGAGCACGTTAAGAATGAAACGGATACAATTTTTCACAGATGTCAGATGCAACACAAACATAATTCTGTCATTTATTTATTTATAATCAAGCCTTCCTTTCTCAATATATTGTTGTGGTTGGTGTCGTCTTCGGTGTCTTGTGGTCTATCGGCAATTCTTCAGGCCCCCAACGCTGCATCGCAGACATGAATGAAGAGGGGTAACATTTTCTTTATGTTTATATTCATTCGCTTTATTTCATGGGGCACAGTAGCATCGTTCCCTCAAGGAAATAGAGAGGGGGAGACAGTGTGGATGGATGTCAACAGGTTGGCCAACTGCCCATCACGTGGTCACCTGTCGCACTAAGGAAGTTGAAAACGGTGAGGCGTCTTCATGCTTCTGTTACTACAAGCGTACCGCCAGTTTTGCACATTATTTTCAGACATATTAAAATTTCAAGTTAATCCATTTCTTTTAACCATGGATCTGAGTGAGCTGGCAGTTTAGATATTTCTGAGCGAGTTCTGCGACATGCGCGTCACCTATTTAAAAACATGAATCTCGTTTTCAGGTTAATTGGTCTTCTACATAATGCAACTTGAAGTGTTGAGCAAAACTATCCCTTGCACAACTTTGGGAGAGAAATGTAACACACACACACACACACACACACACACACACACATATATATATATATATATATATATAGTGGAAGGAAACAAATATTCGTGGACATACATATTTTTAATTTAATTTATTTTCAACTAATGAATAAACATACTTTTCATATAATTAACTGTACACAGATATATATGCATAGAAAACAGAAAAGAATTTAATTTAATAGAAATAAATCCCATTTATCCATTTTAATGGGTGAAAAAGTATTCGTACAATACAAATTTCAGATTTTAAAACTTTTAAATTGCTTTACTACTCTAGATTATTCAAGTGGAATATTCAAGAATATTCTTTTAATATATATATATATATATATATATATATATATATATATATATATATATATTTCTATTAAATCAAATAAATCTCATTTATCCATTTTAATGGATGAAAAAGTATTCGTACAATACAAAATAGAATATATAATTTTCATTTAATACTTTATAGAAAAGCCTTTATTGACTTCTACAGCATCCAACCTCTTGTTGTGGTTTTCAATTATTTGCAAATTTTAGTCCATATTTTATTCCATTCTTCTTCGAATATGGTCTTCAGATCCGGGATATTTGTTGGAGCTCTCGATTGGATTTGAATTTTCAAATAACTCCACAGATTCTGGATTAGGTTTAAATCTGGGGACTGACTTGGCCATTTCAGGATATTTACATTATTTTCAGCAAGCCATTTCTTGACAGATTTTGCAGTGTGCTTAGGATCATTATCTTGGAAGATCCAATCAGCAGGAAGTTCAAGATTTTCAACCGAAATCATTAAATTTGCTTCCAAAATATTTTGATATGCTGCGGCATTCATTCTACCATCTATTACTGATATGTTGCCAGTATCTTTTGCAGAAAAGCATCCCCAAACCATGATGCTGCTACCACCAAATTTCACTGTTGGAACTGTGTTCTTTCGTTTGAAGGCATCGCCATCTTTCCTCCATACATGATTTCTAGAATTACATCCAAACAACTCAGTTCTGGTTTCGTCTGTCCATAATTCGATTTCCCAATACAATTTTCCTCATCCTTATGTTCACGAACAAATTTCAATCTAGCATCTCTGTGTCTTTTCAACAGCAGTGGAGATTTCCGGGTGGGGAGCGTGACTTTAGATTGTTCCAATGAATTTCATTGCTTATTGTCCGTTTAGTGACACAGATTTCTGATGAAAGTAAATCATCCTCCAACTCTTGATGAGTAACCATTAGATTTTGTTTAATTTGATGCATTAATTTCCTCAAAGATCATGAAGAAGTCTTCCGTGGGGCATCTGTTCTTTGATTTTAAACAGTTTTGAATTTTTAATAACTTGTAATGTATGACCTAATAGTAGGAAATGGAATATTCAGGTTGTCTGAGATTTTCCTGTAACTTTTACCTTCTTTCCAGAGCGTAACAAACAGATCTTTTTGCGAATTTGTTAATTCTTTACTTCTTGTCATGATGAAAACCTTCTTGCATGAATACCAATTACAAAATTTTTTGTTTGTATTTTTAGCCTACAAAAATACGAATAATATTACTGGAACATTCTAGAATATTCCATTTGAATATTCTAGAGTATTAAAGCAATTTAAAAGTTTTAAAATCTGAAATTTGCATTGTACGAATAGTTTTTTCACCTATTAAAATGGATAAATGGGATTTATTTCTATTAAATCAATTTTTTTCTGTTTTCTGTGCATATTTAGTTATTATGCATCGGCGTACAGTTAATTATATGAAAAGTATGTTTATTCATTAGTTGGAAATACAATTAAAAATTTGTATGTGTACGAATATTTGTTTCACCCCACTGTATGTATGAGAAGACCAAATGTGAAGAATGGAAGAAAAACATCGACTAAAATTTGAAAATCATTGAAAACTAAATGAAGAGGTTGGTTGCTGTAGAAGTGAATAAAGGTTATTCTATAAAGTATTAAATGAAAATAATGTATTCTATTTTATATTGGATGAATACTTTTTATTAAAATGGATAAATGGGATTTATTTGAATATATATATATATATATA
>CAHIKZ030003667.1:1627500-1632500 GCA_903632075.3 Acanthosepion pharaonis
GTTGTGACAGAGTTCAGAGCAGGATTAGATCTTAACACTTATTCCAACTTAATTTCAATAAAAACAAAATAAATAAAAAAACCTTTTTTTTTTCCTCTTTTTCTTCTTTAAATGATTTTAGAATTTTAACTTAATATAGATTAAATTTAAAATTGGTAATTTTAACTTTGAATTTTATCGTATAATTTAATATTTATTAGAATAAATTTTATTTTAATCTAACCCCAACATTAAAGCTTTAAATAATTATTATAACCAAAGTTCGTTGTCAAGATTTTTGAATTCTCATATACTTGTATTTTGATTGGTCATTGCAGATTATGTAACAGCGTTTCCCCTAGCTAAAGGGTTTGATTAATTTGAACCTTTTAAAACCTTTATTCTACATTCAACACCATCACTTGATAAGACACAAGTATTGAAACAAAATGGCTATTTTTGTAGTGATTTTATAACATTTTATATATTATAATTTTTGAATATATTATCATATATATATAAAACTATATATATATATATATATATATATATATATATATATATATATATATATATATATATATATGTGTGTGTGTGTGTGTGTATATATATATATATAATGAAGGACATTCAAAAACATAATAGAAAAACACTTCCATGAAACAAACCAATTAGCAAAAATATTCAACAAAAATAACGTTAAAATCAGTTACAACTACACAAAAAATATAACACTAATAATAAAAAGGCACAACAAAAAAATAACATTCTACAATAATGCAACCAAGAAACCTCAATGCAACTGCAAATATAGAACAACATGTCCACTCCAGGGAAATTTCCAACAAATGAATATAATATATAAAGCCAAGGCAAGTGCAAGCAACAACACAATGTACCACTGAGGGTCCATTCAAGAAGAGAAAAAAAGAACCATGACCTTTCATTCTCCAACAGAAAATACTCAAACAGCACTACACTATCCACATACATATGGCATCTAAGAGACAGAAATATTACACCAAGAATAAGCTAGAAAATATTGAAAAAATGCACCTGCTTAAAACAACATTACAAAGAAATGCCTACTTTGCCTACACAAAAGGGTAGCAATAATTTCTCATACCCAACAAAAGAATTTACTAAACATAAGATCAGAACAGTCTACCCCAGTGAGCAAAATAAAGGGTCCAGTTTGACATTCCAACGACCTGAAGAAGGCCAGAGAGTACAATGGCAAAAACATTGTAATAAATATGGTGACAAAGATGGGGACAATAGTCCGAATAATGTAAATAGTGTACATAATACCTCATCTCAGAAATATAGACAGATAATAAAATAGGAAGATATTAAATTAAAATTTAATTACAAGGGGTTGCATCAGCTTGAGGACTATTTTTTTTTTTTATATGCACAGGAGTAAGTTCAAACTTATATAAGAATATAGATTTTACGTTATTATTTACTAACTCTCCCCCCACCCAAAAATACAGTCCCAAAACTGATGCAACCCCCTGTGATTAAATTCTAATTTAATATCTTCCTCTTGCAGAATTCCGGATGCAGCTTAGTATTCCTAATATTTTAACTGATCCCAAATGGTGTAATTGAATGGTACATATGTACGTATGTGTCAGTATACATGTGCATATGGGTACATATTTGTAGATGTATATAAATGTACATGTGTGCATGGGTATGTGTATGTGGGTTGTACAGCATGATTTATTCAATTGGATGTTTCGGTGTTACTCACAGAATTATGAATCTATCACTCAACTAATTTATCTTAATTTTAATTTTTTTTTTATATTTAAATTCCCTCATCAACATATTAATAATATTAAACTGTTATTGTCTAAATACCATTTACTGTAAATTCTAATAAAACAGACCTGTTGTTGGCATAGAGTAACATTCCATAGCAGGAACTGAAATCCATTTACATACAAGTCTAGGGACATAAATAAACGATGACCCCCAGGCCACTTACCCTTAAAGAGATACTTTACGACCTCCGCTTGTCACCAATACAAGCACCTTATCAAAAACTAGGTGTCCCTCTGAGTAGGACTGTGTAACAATTTAAAGCCACAAGTCCAGACAGACATTCCAAAAGGCATCCATGGCCGATGAAGATTGGCATTGTTATGCTGATCTGAAATAGACTATATCCACATGAGGTGATTTTGGATTTTTTTGCAAGGAAAAAAAATATATATATATATATATATATATATATATATATATATATATATATATATATATAAAAAAAATTAGGAAATCATTTAATTCTGCTACCTTGGTTTCAACCTTTTGGTATTGTCAGGTGGGTTCTATCAATTGATTTCCCAACATTTTATTTTTAAAATAATTAAAAGTGAACACTTTATTATTTTAAAAAAATCTAGTAGTAGGGTTGACCAGATTTTACAGGCTGGATGACCAAGTACAGTACATTTAAAAACAAAAAACTTTTAATAACATTTCTCAACTTCCTTGTTACCATCACAATGTTTCAATAGTTCTGCTCTCCAGCCTTCTTCAGGTGTTTGTCACTGCAGGTAATCTCCAGGAAATTTCATACTGAACCCTTTATTTAATCTACAAGGCAGACAGCTCTCATTCCACTGTCCATGTCTAGGGATATCCCATCTTGTTCTTATTTTAGTATTGCTCACTTTGTCCCAACTAATTGTGCATCTATCCTGCCTGGGGACAATAGCTAAGTGGATTAAAGAATTTGGTTATTTCACTATGAAAAAAAAATGTATCACTGGTATTTTTACACTTTCATCGTTTTGTTTTTGTTTGGAAAAGGCTCACTATTTGCCCATAGCTGAGACCCCAACAGGTGCTACCACCCCAGGTCAACATAGACCTGGGAACAACAACAATTAAGACATGGTCCCATGATCCTCAAAACCTCTCATCTCCCAATCAGAGGCCCTTGAGGTAGACAGAGAGTGGAAGTGTCACATTTGAATAATGATATACACCACATACACGTACACCCATTGTACCTAGTGTACCTCACCTTCACTTTACAGTGTATCCCATATTTACATAACAATTATCATGGGAAATACTAAGACACATATTTAACATGCAATACTGGCACCAAGAAGAATAAATTGGTGGAGGGGGAGGGGCTAGGTTTGTGTCTATGCATTGAGGAGCTAAGGTTGTGTCTATACAGTGGGGGCAGGCTAGGGTTGTGTCTCTATATTGGGGGGTGCTAGTGTGGTGTCTATACATTGGGGGGTGCTAGGGTTGTGTCCATACATTGGGGGGGCAAGGGGGGTTGCTATGCAAAGAGGCAGCGACCCCAAATATTTGGGAAACACTGTTGTAGATTAAATAAAGGTTTCAGTTTGAAATTCCCTGAAGGTTACCCAGATCTTCAAAATGCCTAATGAAGGGCTCAATGGGTGAAGCATTGTGATAATAAAAAACAAAGATGAGCTCGGACATAAATAATGATAACTGGCAGAAACATTTTTCAAAATAATACAATTTCTTTAAAAAAACAAAAATTACATCAAAATTTTTCCAAATTTAAAAAAAAATACATAAAAAATGTATATCTTTTAAGGATATCACAGATTCAGGAAACTGGCTGCATGCTTATGGGATCAAATAAAACAATATTATCTAAAATGCCTGAATTGACAAAGAATTAAGCCATAAATTATTGTCCTCATCTTTGTTGTTGTTATCACAATGTTTTGGTCATTGTGCTTTCCGACCTTCCTCCAGTGTATATTGATCTGGATAACCTACAAACAATTCTGAACTGAACTGAACTCTTTATTTAATCTCCATTGCTAGACTGTTCTCATTTCACTAGCCATGTTGAAGGACATCATCTATATGTGGAGGGAAAAAGGTAGTCATCAGTCCCCGTGGACTGAAGGGAAAATACTGGACAAGGAGGAACCCTGGAGAGTTAGACATCTGAAAGAATCAGTGCATATGCTAGACTATGAGAATCTCCTTAGTAGGCCCAGCATAGAAATAAATATGAAATGGGAGCCATTAATAAAGAGAGAAAAACATTGACAGAAGCATTGTCACAGCATGACAGCCAGCAGTACTAATCAACAGGGATGGTTATATTTAAGGCTGCAAGTTCAGAACAACAGCCTCGTGGATTAAAAAAGCATTGATTCATGAATTTAGTGACATAGTGGATGTGAGTTCAATCCTTGGGACAGGCAGTGTGGACTTGGACTCAGTGGAAATGGGGTAAGCAATAAGTGAGCAGTACTAAAAATAAGAACTAGACAAGATATCCCTAGACATGGGCAGTGGAATGAGAACAGTCTACCCCAACAGATGAAATAAAATGTTCAGTTCAGATTTCCCTGTACAACTGAGGAAGGCCGGAGGGAACAACAACTGAAGCATTGTGATAATAACAACAAAGATGAGGACAATAGTCCAAATATAAATAGTGTGAACAATGATAACTCATCATCCCAGAAATTCAAATAGAAATATATCATAATGATGTTCAGTTTGTGATGGGATAAAATAATAATCTTGAGGGCAAAAACTCATTTTTTTTAGACCCCGGAAATATGGGGTAAATCAACTAGTATATAATAAATTACAATTTTTATGGTGAGAATAACATTTTAAAAACTTCAAACAACATTTATAGTTTTTCCAAAATCAGAAAATATGGAATGTCAAATGACAACTCAGATTTATGCTGTAACTCTCTTTCATCATGGGCAGAGGTGGTGATGACTTTAGTTTGGAAACAAAAATTCAATCAAAATGGTTGAAATAACTAATAACATCACCCAAGAATTTTTATCCTCTCAGTTGGGCTGATCTATTTAAATATTTAGAGATTTTCATCTTTTAAACTCTTCAGAAAATTATTCTTTTGAAATGTCAGCTTTTGACAAGGTGTAATTATTAACCAATCAGAATTCAGAGATTATTCAAGTATATTTCATCTTGAGGCTGTGTGTTCTGATTGATTGATATTTCAAGTGCAAAATAGC
>CAHIKZ030003667.1:1637500-1745000 GCA_903632075.3 Acanthosepion pharaonis
CCTGAAACCCGATCCTAAACAGGGAACAATCCTTTTGTTCAAAATGTGAACTGAATTGAGGAAAACAAAAATAATTAGTAGATAAAAGTTCAGAAGAAAAATGATGTATTTTTTGTTATTTGGATAAGGGATAATCATATCTACATGCGTGTTCAAAAAACAGGGGAGGAGTGTAAACCAGACGATAGGCAAACATATCTACTACTATTGATGAGAAAAAAAAAACAATAATTAGTAATAAAAATTCAGAGTTCAGACTGAGACGTTAGACGTATAAAGTTGAAGTAGACTTTAAACAGAACTTGAAACCCAATCCTAAACAGGAAACAAGGGATAAACTTTAAAAGACCAAATATTCTAGAACCTGTCATTCTCAAATGTTACGATCAAAACAGCAAATATGAAGCATTTTTTAAAAAGATAAAAATGACTTTTCTAGATATTTGTTTGCTTTTGTTTCTTTAACTAAATTTCACCCAATGCTCAAGAGTCACTCCAGGTAGAAGTTCACAGTCAAAATGATAATGCTGAAAAATGTGTGTGATATGAATCAAAGAGGATGTAGAAGAAAGTGAAGATTATGAGGACAGGGAGGATAGATAATGAGTGATCCTTAACTTGAAAGGGACCAAGATTGAAGTGTTCAGGAAAACACCCACACTGAAGTCTGTTTTCCAAAGATGTAGTTCTTATGGAGTGGAACTTTCTCCTTAAATTTAGAATCTAGATGAAATGAGAGTTATTTGACTTCATGGAAGAAGACTGGCATGTTCAAACTGTAAAGGAAATGAATTAGTGAAACTAAAGAATTGAGCTCATCCGAATATTTGCCATGGAAATAGCAAAAGGCTTGCAATGTTGCATTAATGGGAAAGAGGCTGCAGAATGGAGAATATGGCTTCCCTCACAAGTGTGTAAAGGTCTGAACTGGTGGAACTAAAGAACAGAGCTCATCTGAACATTTGCCATGGAAATAGCAATAGAGTAGCAAAAGGCTTGCAATGTTACATCAATGGCTGCAGATTGGGGAATAGCTTCTCACACAAGAGTGTGTAAATGTCCTCACTGTAAAGGTCTGAACTGGTGGAACTAAAGAACAGAGCTCATCTGAAACATTTGCCATGAAATAGCAAGAGTAGCAAAAGGCTTGCAATGTTACATCAATGGCTGCAGATTGGAATATGGCTTCTCACACAAGGTGTGTAAATGTCCTCACTATAAAGTCCTGAACTGGTGGAACTAAGAAGAGCTCATCTGAACATTTGCCATGGAAAATAGCAATAGAGTAACAAGGCTTGCAAATGTTACATCAATGGCCGTGAGTGGGGAATATGGCTTCACACAAGAGTGTGGTAAATGTCACGTCTGAACTGTGAACCAGAACAGAGCTCATCTGAACAGTCATGGAAATACTAAAGGCTTGCAACAGAGCTCATGATTGGGGAATATTTGCCATGGTAAATGTCCTCCTGCAAAATGTCTGAACTGTGGAACGAAGAATAATAGATTTGCCATGGAAATAGCAAAGAGGCAAATTGCAATGTTACATCAATGGCTGCAGATTGGGAATATGGCTTCTCACACAACAGTGTAAATGTCCTCACTGTAAAGGTCTGAGCAGGTGGAACTAAAGCACAGAGCTCATCTGAATATTTGCCATGGAAATAGCAATAGAGCAGCAAAAGGCTTGCAATGTTACATCAATGGCTGCAAGATTGGGGAATATGACTTCTCACACAAAGAGTGTGTGTAAATGTCCTCACTGTAAAGGTCTGAACTGGTGGAATCAAAGAACAGAGCTCATCTGAATATTTACCATGGAAACAGCAATAGGTAGCAAAGGCTTGCAATGTTACATCAATGGCGTGGATTGGGGAATATGGCTTCTCACACAAAGTGTAAATGTCCTCACTGTAAAGGGTCTGAACTGGTGGAACCAAAGAACAGAGCTCATCTGGAACATTGCCATGGAAATAGCAATAGATTAGCAAAAGGCTTGCAATGTTACATCAATGGCTGCAGATTGGGGAATATGGCTTCTCACACAAGAGTGTGTAAATGTCTCACTGTAAAGGTCTGAACTGGTGGAACTAAAGAACAGAGCTCATCTGAAACATTTGCCATGGAAATAGCAATAGAGTAGCAAAAGGTTGCAATGTTACATCAATGGATTGGGGGAAAATGGCTGCGGATTGGGGCAAAATGGCTTCTCACACAAGAGTGTGTAAAATGTCCTCACTGTAAAGGTCTGAACTGGTGGAACTAAAGAACAGAGCTCATCTGAACATTTGCCATGGAAATAGCAATAGAGTAGCAAGAGGCTTGCAAATGTTACATCAATGGCTGCAGATTGGGGAATATGACTTCTCACACAAAGAGTGTAAATGTCCTCACTGTAAAGGTCTGAACGGGGTGGAACTAAAGAACAGAGCTCATCTGAATATTTGCCATGGAAATAGCAATAGAGTAGCAAAGGCTTGCAATGTTACATCAATGGCTGCAGATTGGGAATATGGCTTCACACAAGAGTGTGTAAATGTCCTCACTGTAAAAGGTCTGAACCAGCGGAACTAAAGAACAGAGCTCATCTGAACATTTGCCATGGAAATAGCAATAGAGTAGCAAAAGGCTTGCAATGTTACATCAATGGCTGCAGATTGGGGAATATGGCTTCACACAAGAGTGTGTAAATGTCCTCACTGTAAAGGTCTGAACTGGTGGAACTAAAGAACAGAGCTCATCTGAACATTACCATGGAAATAGCAATAGAGAGCAGCAAAAGGCTTGCAATGTTACTAAAATCAATGGCTTATGGAGTTCTTGGGAAGAATGAATGGCTTCTACAAATGGAAGACACAAGAGTGTGTAAATGTCCTCACTGTAAAGGTCTGAACTGGTGTCAGAACTAAAGAACAGAGCTCATCTAAACATTTGTGGATGGAAATACCAAAATAGAATGTTCGGGGTAGCAAAAAGGCTTGCAATGTTACATCAATGGCTGCAGATTGGTCACATTTTGGGGAATATGGCTTCTCACACAAGAGTGTGTAAAAAAATGTCCTCACTGTCCAAAGGTCTGAACTAGTGGAACAAATTAAAACAGAGCTCATCTGAACATTTGCCATGGAAATAGCAATAGTTTCCAGTAGCAAATATTCTACTTCAATGTTACATCAATGGCTGCAGATTGGAGAATGAGGATGTATTCTCACAAAATGTAAATGTCCTCACTGTAAAGGTCTGAACTAGTGGAACTAAAGAACATTTAACTCATCTGAAACATTTGCCATGGAAATAGCAATAGAGTATGCAAAAGGCATTTTTTTTTTTTTTTTTTTAATGTTACATCAATGGCATGGATTGGGAAAATGGCTACTCAAAACACATGTTAAGTGGTATTGTGTAAATTTCTTCACTTTAAATGCGTCTGAACTAGTGGAACTCAAAGAACAGAACTCATCTGAACATTTTGCCATGGAAATAGCAATACAGAGTAGCAAAAGGCTTGCAATGTTACATCAATGGCTGCAGATTGGGGAATATGGCTTCTCACAATTTAGGTGTAAATGTCCTCACTGTAAAAGGTCTGAACTGGTGGAACTAAAGAACAGAGCTCATCTGAAAATTTGCCATGGAAATAGCAATAGAGTAGCAAAGGACCTTGAAAAATGTTACATAGAATGGCTGCAGATTGGGGAATATGGCTTCTCAGTTTACTAAACACAAGAGTGTGTAAATGTCCTCACTGTAAAAGGTCTGAACTGGTGGAACTAAAGAACAGAGCAATTAAAATCTGAAAATATTTTAAAATTTAATGTGGTAATTTTTTAAAGAACAATAAAATGAATTCTTGCAAATGTTACATCAATGGCTGCAGATTGTAATATAAAGTTTACTAAACACAGCTAAGTGTTCCATTAATATTACTAAAATGTCCTCAATATAAAGGTCTGAATTGGTGGAACTAAAACATAAAGCTCATCTGAACATTGCCATGGAAATAGCAATAGATAAAATTAAAAGTTAAAGGCTTTTAAAATGTTACATCAATGGTCATGGATTGGGAATATGGCTTCTCACACAAGAGTGTGTCAAAAAAAAAAAAAAAAAAAAAAAAAATGTCCTCACTGCAAATGTCTGAACTGTAGTGGAAACTAAAAAGAACAGAGCTCATCTGAACATTTGCCATGGAAATAGCAATAGAGAAAAATAGCAAGATTTTAAAATATAATTTTAAATTTGCCACAGTGGTTAACATGTTTTTCTTATTAGGTTACATAATTAATGTTAACCAAATACAAAGGTGCAGAGTTCTGTTTCACTTAATATGAAATTTTCCTTCTGAAATATAGCAGTTCTTGATTTTGAATTTGTAATAAAATTGCAGCTATGTGAATGGAACTTACTCCTTACAAATGGAAGACAAAAAGAATAGGGATGATTGATCATTATGTATGTGGCACAGCAGGTTCCAGCTGCAAAGGTAATGGGTTGGTGGCACCAAGGAATGTAGCTCGTCAGAACACAATACATCAGCAAGAGGCTTGTAAAATAAAAAATTAAAAAGGACAAGTCATTTAAAAAGTATTGTGGATGAGGTGTAAAATTCATCAAAAAAAGGCCATGAATGTTCGGGGTCTGCTTGGAAAAGTTGGAACATTACCATCTTGGTTTTGGACCATATTGAAATTTACAAAACAGTCTCCCCCCTTGAAATTTACATTGAGGTTCTGTAAAAAATAAAATATCAAGGCCTTTTGAGATTTATATATATATATATATATATATATATATATATATATATATCTCCATATGATAGAAAGAACAGATGAAGTAAAATATCGATAATAGTGAGAGATTTGTGATGTTTCATCTGTTAGAGATTGAAAAGGTGGAAAATAATTCATCACCCACAAGTCCACGTAAATGCTTTTGAATTCTATCAAACCAGGCAAGTGAGGACTGGGCAACTCCAGACCAAAGATGGCAGCAATACTCCATTTTTTGTCTGGTCTGTCTCTTTGTAAAAATAGTGAATAGCAGGAGAGTCAGATACTTACTGGAACAAACCCTCTTTCATAATATATTGTATATATATATATATATATATATATATATATATGTGTGTGTGTGTGTGTGTGTGTGTGTGTGTGTGTGTGTGTGTTCCACTTGAGGCCTGGGGTGAGCATGAGGCATTCAAGGCAAGGAACCTTCTTCTTAAGAGAACACCCATCCATGATGATAGGTAAATGTTCAGCGTCTGCTCAGTGGAATATGTATATATTAAATATGAGGTGCTTTCATTAAGGTTTTTTATATAATTTCTCATATGATCTTATATAATTTTTTTTGGAGTAGATAAATTATACAAAAACTGTCCAAATGTTTTATTTTTCTGAGCACTTTCAGATATATATCAAGCCATTATCAAGGATAATAATTATCAACTATGAACATGGACACAATATATTGACCATGTTTTGAAAATAAAACATTCTATAATGCCAAATACATACACACAACAATCCATTTTCTTTTAACAGTAAATATAATTCTTCCTTGATAACAGCTAAAGGTATAGCGAAAAGCACTTGGAAAAATAAAACACTTGGACAGTGTTTGTATAATTTATCTACGGAAAAGAAAAAATTATAAGATCATATGAAAAATTATATAAAAAACTTAATCAAAGCATCTAGTCTGTCATATTTAATGAAGCTTGCATGAAAGAAGGATTGCTGCCTAAAACACTACTATATATATATATATATATATATATATATATATATATATATATATATATAATTTAGACAGGTTTTGTCTACTTATTCTTAACAGGATCCTCTCATATTTACAGACAAGTTTCTTAGTACCCTTATTAAAGGAAGAAAATTACCATGTTGATGCATATGCATTTTATCCTCGAATCCTTTTGACATTAGCACAATGTCATACTTTAGGGTCTTGTTTTTGCTAAGACAAAACTGCTGTGTTCATCTGAAAATTAAATTAAGTATATGAATGACCCAGTGGAAAAAAGCATTAGTTGAATCCAAAGAGTTGTGAATTTAATACCTAGCTTCAAGAAAAACTTGGAGAGTTGAGTTAAAAGGGAGATAACTGATACGGAGACATCCAGAAGGGGAATGGCACATGGAACTAGAACAATCTACCACGGTGGAAGAAAAAAAGGATTCAGTTCAAAATTTCAATCATCTAAAGAACGCTGACATAATACCCAAAATGTCGAGAATATGGCAACAAAGATGAGGGACAATTATATATATATATATATATATATATATATATATATATATATATATCACACACACATCACATAAATATAGATCTTAAACACACACATATATCACAGAAACATATATATATATATATATATCACAGATATAGATATATATATATATATATATATATATATATATATATATATACGCATTACACGTGTGTATGGAGGGGACTTATATGTATCAAAAGAAGTAAATGTAATACATGTATACACACAGGTAGCATTTTATATATATATATTATATATATATATATATATATATATACAGGATAAATATATGTGCAAATCTCACTACATATATATTAATGCATTAATATATGTGTGCATGTATGTGTGTGTGTGTGTACACAAACAGGTACGCACCCACACACACACACACATATATATATATATATATATATATATATATATAAAATACACTTCTTTCATATACTCCAGTCCATTCACCAAGAAAAGAGGGATAGATGTGACCCAGTCGACCTTCAGGTCTGCCAAAATCAATCAAAGTTAGCAGGAGGGGCAAGCATAGAGGAGTTAAGTGTTCTGGCTTTTTAAAAGTGGGCTGGACTGCTTGCCAATGGAGCAGTTAAGACATCAGCTCAACAATTTCTGTTAGTAGTAGTAGTAGTAGTAGTAGTAGCATCTGCATTCTTGCAGTTTTTTTCTAATTAATAATAATAATCTTTTTATTATTATTATTGTCATCATCATCATCATCATTAAAATCCGTTGAAGGGGAGTGGTGGTGGTGGTGGTGGTGGTAGCAGCAGTTAAAAACTTGCCAGCATGATCGTTAGGGTGTGGTGGTGTGGTTGGCTTGGGAGTACTGGTGACAGGGCAAGCCTTGAGGAAAGTCAGAGAAGAATGGGGGGAAGAATCTTGGGGTTGCAGCAAAGTTAAATTGAATTGGCATTGGGCCAATTATAACATTCTTGCATAGAGCGATGGGCAGGGGACAGAGTCGGGCGAGGTAAGATGTGATGCTGAGGGTGAACGATAGGAGTCCCGGGGAATGATGCATGGAGGTTGGGGCAATGGGAAAGAGGGGAAAAAAAAATGAAATAAAAGCAACAACAACAAAAAAAAAAACATGAATGATGCTGGGGGTGGGAGTGCCATCTAACCTTTCTACTCACCTTTATCTTACTTGGAGAAAAGAGAGGAGTCAAAGGAGAAGAGTGTTGCCCATGACCTTGTTCACATCCCATGAGTTGGATAGAATTGATTAACAATTTATTTTCTTCATAATTCTGCGGTCAGTGGAATAATTTTTTTTACAATAATGGAAAGGGTAAAATAAATGGTCACGATAAAATTAGCTGTTTCCTTATAAGGAAACATTCAGCAGTCATTGACCGAAAAGTTAATGTTACTGCCAGTTGAAATTTATAACATATTTCTCTTAAAACAGTTTCTCAGTAAAATAGACTCCTCCAATTAGTCCACTAAATTCTATAGATCTTTCTAGTACTGATAGGAGTTTCCCCCAAATCTTTTGTTTAAGGTGGTGTCAAAAATCCACATCTTGGTTATTTCATTATTTCCTCTTTGAGTTACATGTGTTATCCATTTCAGAAGTGTTTACCATTTGAAGTTTTCAAGTGATATGGATTTTTTTATTTGGTAATGCTCTTTGGTTACAAATCTATAGCACTAGTCTATATTGCCTGTTGATGGATTGTCTTTAAAACCTATAGGATTCATTTTACTTTTAGCCATTGATCTAAGAAAATGGTTGTATGTAGAAGATAATGTAGGCTTTTCTGAATATGAGAATATGAGAATCTCAATCTTATAAGGCTATTTTAAGAAGATGACTTTTCTGGTTAATATTTTGACTTTGTAGCATCTTGTGGCATTGTATGAAACTAACCCTAACATAATCTTTCCATAAGTTCTATGCTAACAGTTTCTTCTATTGCACTCCTCACCAATGGAAATCTCTCCTAAGTTTTTGCTTCCCAACCAACTTTGATCTTCAAAACTTTAAATGCCATGTCAATTTAGTAATACCACATCCTGAATTAAGGGTCAGTGCCATCATGTCTTTCATTCCAGTTCCAAACCCCAGTTTCCATTTTGGAAAGGTTTATCTTGAGTCCTACATCTTGGAGCACTTGGTAAAAAATCTTTTGTTCAAGATCATTTCTATCCCAAATATGAATACCAGTATAGCCACACCCACTTGATCACCAGTGCAAAGGCAATTTAAAATTATGTCCAAATCAATCCTGAATATTATAATTTGAGAAAGAAATCTAAGTTCAAAATTCTTTAAGGTTTTGTATGTTGTCACTGAAGTAGTAGTAGTAATAGTAAGCATTAATCTCTGAAGACTATAGTGTCTACAAAGGTGAATAGCGAATCCCTGAAAGTTGAAAACACTCTGAAGATAGTTGACAAATTCTCCTCAAAATTCAGAGAAATGGAATAAATTGCTGATACCCCCTGAAAAGTGGACAGAGAGGTCTGCCTATGAAACTCTAGAGTCAGGTTGAAGGTAACATCAATCAGTTAAGTAACAAACACACATATATATATATATATATATATATATATATATATATAAGAAAAAGAAATTGAAAATGCAACTAGAGTCTTTAAGAATATTTATTTACAGTAACTTTACCAGTTTCACAATTCTATGATTTTGAAAAGTTCAAATGAAATGTCGATATATGTGACTGTGCCATGATGATATGTTTCCCATCAGTCTTGCTGTTCATTTACAAGTACACCTTTCTTCTATGGTGGCTAGCTTATCCCTATTGCAAAGACCCCCTCAGCCACACTTGTGTTTCTTCAACACCTACAGAGACAATCTGTAGTTTATGCTGCAACTATGTTGAGTTGGCCTCAATTTTTACAATTACAATTTTGGGAAAAACCTGTAGAATGATTTTCAGATATTTCACAATGGTGTCACACCCAGCAATTTTCCCTGACAGATTGACCAAGCATCTGCCACAGGGATTTAGCCACCCTAGCAGATGGGCATACTTGAAAATTTCCATGAGAATTTTACTGTTGTAAAACTCAAAAGGAATTTATATAATCATTTACTTAAGAATTATGGTTGATCAGAACATTCAAATAGGAAAACTGGGAAAAACTTTCATGATTGCTACTAGTTAAGAATAAATATGACAAAAAATTTCAACATAAAAAAATTATCATATTTTATGATTAATTGAAAGCCTTCAAACTATTTGAATAAGTAAGCAAATATTTTTTGTGTATGGAGGAAATACACTCTCTCTTTCTATCTCTCTCTCTCTCTCTCTCTATATATATATATATATATATATATATGAACAAGAAGATTTGGCCAGTTTTCAAAATAGCCAAAAGGTCAGATTGGTTCAAGTCTTGTCTGGAAATATTTGGAAAGGTCAGTTAATACTAATCAATATAATTTATTGGTATTATTATCTACAATGGACAGTGTGAGAGTAACTGGAAAAAATAGGAGTTTGGTTAGGATTATGGGAGAGAAAAATTATTTAAAATGATGCAATAACTGCTTAGAACAAGAAACTCATTCTAACATTCCTGACCACTTTGCTGGGATGAAGCATTATTATTATTATTATTTGCCTCATTTACACTTGGACTATTGTCCTTGTCTTTGTTGTTATTTCAACTGTTGGGCCCTCCAGGCTTCTTCAGGTATCTGTCAATTCAGGTAACACTTTGGCATATGGCCACATCATATTCAAACACCAGTTCCCATACAATCACCAAAAGTTAAGCAACATCGAGCCTGGTCAGAACATAGATGGGTCCCTTCTTGTAAATACCAGGAGCTATAAGCTTGGATTTGTGGGTGGTTAATGTATAATGGTTCAGAATTATTATCGGAGAACCAAGTTCCAATTCCAGTTGGGTTCATTATATTCAATTAGGTGCAAATAACCTTGAGAAAGGTATGGATCCACCTTTTCTCCCCTCCAGCTATGGGTTAATTAGTGAGACTTTATCAATAAACAATTATTATCTCCAAAAATAAAATAAAAGATATTTAGATTTCAGCATAAATAATGCACAGAGACTTTGAATTAAACACTTTATTTAATCTATTGGAGTAGATTGTTCTCATTCTGCTGACCCTGTCTACAGATATCTCACCTTGTTCTTATTTAGTACTATTCCGTTACTATCCATCCTATTTCCAATTTAGTTTGCTTTGCTTTGGTTTACAGTATATCAACCTCAATGAGTTATTTAATGCAGACAAGATTTTTATTGCTGGTAATATTTTTTTAAAAATGTATTGCTGGTAATATTTTTTTTTTCAAAAATTTGTTGCTGATAATAATCTTTTCCAAAAAATGTATTTCTGGTATTAAAAGCTATTTTTACACTTTCATAGTGTTTTGACCCCAGTTCAGAGGTTAACTAACTGCCCATAGCTGGGACCCTAACAGGTGCTACCACCCCAGGTCAGTGTGAACCAGGGAACATCAGCAATTAAGAGGTGGTTCCACACTACTCAAAACCTCCTGATCAGAAGCCTTGCTGTCAGATGTAGTTTATTGTCTTACTCAGGATGGCCATCCTATTTCCAAGTCTGCACTACTCGGACCAGGGATTGAACTCACAATTCATGAACCAATGCTTTAATCCACTAGTCTTGTGGTGGCATAGTGTATGTGAGTTCAGTCCGTAGGCCAGGGTAAAACGAATTGTTGCTCAATGGAAACAGGGTAATCAATAACTGTGCAGTACTGAATAAGAGTAAGATATCTTGATATATGGAAAGTGGAATCAGAACAACTTGCCCTACAGATTAAATAAGGGATTCAATTCAAAATTCCCTGAAGATTACATCAACTGACAGGCACCTGAACAAGGCAGAATGGTACAACAGCCGAAACATTGTGATAATCACAACAATGATGAGGACAGTATTAATTTCTCTCTGAATTTTCTGGATCATTAGTTATCATTATTTACACTCAGACTAATGTCCTCATCTTTGTTGTTGTTATCACAAACGTTTCAGCCATTTTACTCTCCAGACTTCCTCAGTTGATTTTCAATCTGGGTAACTTTCAACAGACTGAGAGAAATCTCGATGAATGCAGTTAATTATGACAAAGAGCAGCAGCAATATCCAAAGCAGGCAGAGTAAAGTTAAGGTTTTATGTTATAGACTCAGGATTGTCCTATGGAACAATAGCTGAGTGAGTTAAAGCATTGGTTCATGAATTAGGTGATATAGTGAGTTCAATCTCTGGCTTGGGTAGTGCAAACTTAAATGGAAACAGGACGAGCAGTAACGGAGCAAAAGAACAAGATGAGATATCCCTTGACATAGATGTAACACACAACACAAAAACTTTTCCCACAGCCCAAGAGCACATTTTCTTTACAAAGAGTTCTATAATACACAGTTTAACAAATAACAATGGGGCTTCTATTTCAAGTAAGAAGTATCTACTAGAATCATGACTGAAGTAATAGAAATGTCAGATTAAAAATAAAACCATATATATATATATATATATATATATATATATATATATATATATAGAGAGAGAGAGAGAGAGAGATTAATGAATTTTATAATATATAATTAGATGTTCAACTTACCTTCCTCACTTTGAGTTTCACAAATATGGTATCCACTTGTCAGAGGGTTTGATGGAAAAATTGAATTTATTTACAGATATTGTTTTTCTTAAAAATTTTTTCTCAAAACAGGCATTAATTTTTTTGTTAACTTAGTTTAAATTTCTCCTTCTCTTAAAGACATTATTTGATTTTAATTTTTTTAAATTATTTCATTCCAAACAAGGTGACATAGTGAGTTCAATCTCTGGCACTGGTAGTGCAGATTTAAATGGAAACAAGATGATAACAACAGAGCTATCCCTAGACATGGACAGCAGAAAAGAACAATCTATCCAAGAAGATTAAATAAAGTGTTCAGTTTGAAATTCACTGATAGTTTCCTTTAGATTGATAGGTACCTGATGAAGGTGGGATGGAACAATGGTTGAAAGGTTTAGGATAACAATAACAAAAAATGAGTAAAATAGTCTGAGTGGAAATAATGTAAATGATGAGGATGTTAGTTTAAATGTAAATAATCTTTATTCCAAACACACACATATATATATATATATATATATATATATATATATATATATATATATATATATTGTTTTGGCAGGTTTACTGCTTTTCATTTGTTGCTTTTTTTAACCTTTCTCCAAATATTCTTCAACCTGATTTACTGTCTGTAAATTCTGAGATAAAATATTTTTATTCCTTCTGACATTTTCCTATTGTCTTCATCGGTTGCTTTTTAACACAATACTTTAGCCTTGCCAATTCTTTTTTTTTTTCTGAAAACCTAAGATGACAAGCTTTCATTATTCAAACTATTCAAATTATTTTGAGTCAGGTTCAGTTAGTTAATTTAATGACAGATCAATATTCATTATTTTACCCCACAAACAAGGCAATAAAGCCACTGAGATGCAAATGGTGAGAGAATATTAATAAAAAACACTATTAAGGAGAGAGAACAATAAAAGAAGAGGAATTAAAAAAACAGAAGGTAATAAATGACATTTAAATTTAAATTTCTCAAAATCAAACTTGATTGGGAAGCAAGAAACCAGAAAAGAGAGTTCCACACATAAGAAGTGTGAAAAAAGAAACTGTCAGCATATAACTTACATCTGAATATTTCAACTGTAAAATGATCAGACTCTGCTGCCAATCTAGTACTGCTAGACTCATAAAGTCTAGGTACCATAGAGGAAAGTTCATCAGACGAATAAGATAAATATCACAATGAAGTAATTCGGGTAAAACTAGTCAAAAATAAAGTCACAGTTTTGGTTTTCACAAGAGTGAAAAAGGGAAACAAATATTGTTTTGTATTTGAGTCAAAAATAAAAATGGTGGATGCATACCTGGTTTACACAAATCAAAGTGGTAGACACAGATCAAGTTTACACACATTAAAAAGGTAGACAAATGCCTGCTTTGCACTACAGTAAAACAAAATTGGTGAATGCATACCTGGTTTATATGTGAGAAAGCAGTGGACACAGATCTAGTATATACATGTGTCAAAAAGGTAAATAAAGGCCCTGTTTTGCACTAGAGTAAAAAAAAAAGTAAGTGTTAGATGCATGCCTGGCTTACACAAGAGAAAGCAGTAAACACAGGTCTGGTTTACACTTGAGTCAAAAAAATAGTCACAGGTCTGGTTTACTCATGTGTCAAAAAGGTAGACAAAGGTTTGATTTGCCCTTGAATCAAAAAAAAAGGTAGACATTGGCCAAAATTATATATGAATTTTTAATTATTTACCCAGATGGCGGGCCTTTCCTTTGGGGTGGGGCAGCTTATCCCTTTGCAGATGGGTGTAACTAGGATAGTCTAAGACTTGCTGACAAGGCAACATATTATGGATTATGCATTTTCCAGGCATAAGACAAAGAAATAATTACCAGGAATTTATATATAAAAAAAAATTGTGCATTTCCAGACCCCCAGAAAATAACCCATTGCTTGCCTTAATGTCACAAGTCAAGATTTATTAATTTTGAAATATGATATATATATATATATATATATATATATATATACCTGGATATGGACAGCAGCATAAGGACAATCTACCCCTGTAGATTAAGGAAAAGTTTCAGTTCAAAATTACCTGAGAGTTAGACAGATTCATAATAAATTAACAGAAATGTGGGCATAAATTCCATGTTAAAAATATCCATTGCCTTTGAAATTCAATTAAAAAAAGTTACATCCTTTTGTTCTGATCCAATATGATAGTTTCAAAGTAAAGACCAACAGATTGTATTCCATCAAGACTTAGACCACAAAGTAAGAGTCCAGATAATTAAGGCAGGGAGAAAAGGCCAAAATTAAAAAAAAAAAAAAAAAATCATGTTTAAAAACACACATGTTGAGCTGAGTCACTCTCAGTTGCAGAAAAAGTTGAAACCATCTGCTTAATTATAAACTTCAAGAGCATTAATTAACTTTCTTTTATCAGACAGCAGGTGAAGATGAAATTAGTCTTTCCGCACACACCTATCTCTTAGGGACCTCACATTATGCCCAGACTGATGTACAGAAATTATACAATATTATGCGTATATGTGTGTGTGTATAGGGTTATTCATTAAACTTAGCATAGTATGGCTCAAGGCCATAATAGTGAGTCATTTTCAAGGATTGGTGAATTGATTGATTCATTTTCTACAGCATATCAACCCTTTGCAGGTTAATTAAAGTCAGAAAATATTTTTAGATTGAGAATTTTTTTTTGGTTGGGGGAGGGGAGATAATAATGGTTTAGTGATATAGGTCATACCAATTAACCCATAGCTGGGGGAGGAAGAGGTGAATTCATGTCTAATCAGAATTTGATAAACAAACAAGAAATAATATTGATATAAAATGGGGGATCAATTTCATATTACAATTAATATATAATCTGATCCCTCACTTTATGGTCAAGGTAGTTTCTATACATTTATACTCCAGAGAATGTAAATCAATCTAAAAGACATGCCTGCGTAACTAATCAGTATTTTATTGATTGATTCGTTTTCTATGGCTTATCAAGCCTTTGCAGGTTATTTAAAGCCAGAAGATATTTTTAGATTGTAAGAATTTTTTGTAGATAATAATAATAATAATAATTTAGTGATACAGGTCTTACTAATTAACCGATAACGGGGGAAGAAGAGGTGGATTCATACCTTTTCTCAGGTGTATTTGCACGTAAATGAATATAATGAACCTGATGGGAATTAGAACTCAGCTCATTTCTGATTAATAATTCCGAGCCTTTATCCATCACACCACCTGCACATCCAAGCCTAAAGCAACTAGTATTCCCAAGCAATCACCCATCTAGGCACTGACCAGTCACAATGCTGCTTAACTTTGGTGATTGTACGGTGATGTGGCTATAAGCCCCAACTCCATATAAGTCTTCTGACTTGTCAGTCCAAATCACCTCCATATATTGAGATCTTCTGTTAATATAATTAGTGATATTGTATCCATCGCCAGCTTGCAAGGCCTGTCATGTAGCTTACAGCAACTGGCATTTCCCAGTGGCCACCCACCAGAATACAGAGTTTGTTGCTTAAATTTGTTGACAGAATAAGAACTGGTATTTCAATGGAATAGGTTCATGACTGTAAAAGCATTGTCAATTGTTAATAATTTTTACTAGTTTTATTTTGATTTTTATGAAAACACCTTGATCCATCAGTGTCTATATTTCTGAGATGAGGTATTATGTACACTAATTACATTATTCGGACTACTTCCCTCATCTTTGTCACCATATTTATTACAACGTTTCGGCCACTGTACGCTTTGGCCTTCTTCAGGTGGTTGGAATGTCGAATTGAACACTTTATTTCACTCCCTGGGGTTGACTGTTCTAGTTCCACGTGCCTCAAGGACACATGGCACAGTGGATAAAGGCATTGGTTAGATCCAGTGATAGGACCCAAAGAGTGTGAGTTCAATACCCAGTTAAGGCAGTGGAGAACTTGGAGGGGAATTAACAGGAGATAACTGACAACTGACATCCATTAAACATGGCACACGGAACTAGAACAGTTTACTCCAGCAAGCAAAATAAAAGGTTCAGTTCAACATTTCAACCACCTCAAGAAGGCCAGAGCATACAACGGCCAAAACATTGTAATAAATATGGCAACAAAGATGAGGACAATAGTCCGAATAATGTAAATAGTGTACCTTGAGCCATGATTATCAGCCAACAATGCAGATTTGAAGGTGTGATGCAAAAGCAACTAAAATTACAATAAAAGAAATGATAAACTCTGAAAACTTCAGCCTTGTGCCATACCAACAAAACCAACCAACTTTAGAGAGATTCTTGTCGTCTTTACTCACATAAATATATTCTTTGATTAGATATTTTTTTTGTTTTTCGTAAAATACATCTGTTTGATGCCTTGACAGACATCATCAGTAATGTTTTTTAGCATAAGATCACCAGGGTGTTTTCATTTGTTACAACCTCATGCCCCTTCTCCATGGAAACCAAGTCAATACTAATCAGATATTGACTTGTGTGCCAGCATCAGCTCCAACTGCTGTCATTAATATAAAAGCCTTAATAACTCCACTGGCCTTTATAGTCCAATCAAAAACAACTTTCAGTTTTCACCAGCTTTTTTGCTTTTCCATAAAAAAGGAATATTTGAACAAATTTAAGTACATTTTTCGTGTCTTGTTAATTAGCAGTTCACCATTTCTAACAACATTGTTCAAATAAAACATCATCGCAGACTCTGAAAACACCATTATCATGAATCTAACAGCTGACAAAAAGAAAGGCTATTAATATCATGAAAACAAGCAAAAGGAAAAGAGGGAATGAAGAGGTCAAAACTAAGAATAAAATATGTGAAATCATTAAAATATTCCATTTCAGAATCTCAAAATGAGTCATTTTTTTTTTTGATTGATATCACTCAATGCAAGGCAGTAAAGCCACTAAGACATAAGGGGTGACAGGGTGTGAAAGAATTAGGAACAGAAACATTAATAATGAGCAGAAAGAAAAAAGTGTAATCAGGAGTCATTGACATTGTGTTCAAATTTTTGTAGATTAAAGTTGGCTGAAAAGCATAGAGGGAGTTCCACAAGCGAGAAGTGCCTTAAAAGAAACTATTAGCATAGAATTTACGGCTGCATCTCAGCCAGCGCAACTGTAAACTGATGAGATCTTGCCATCAATCAACACTTAAATTCAAAAAGTCTAGATACCATAGTGAAGAGCTTATCTGAACAATTACCATGAAAGTGTTTATAAAAAGGACAGAGAGAGGCAACTTTACGGCGATGGGAAAGTGACTGAAGATTATTACTGCTAATTTAACAGCTGAAGAAGAAGTGATAGGCTAAAAATCTTATGAAAAAAGGCAACAAAAAGTTGAAGCTAATAAAAACTAATAATAAAATATGTGATCAGAATAATCCTTCATCTCCAAGAAAACAAGATTATGATAAAAAGTAACAAAAAGAGGAAGAAACTACTAAAAAAATTAATAATAAGACATGTAATTATAAAAATACTTTACATCAGAATCTCAAAACAATTATTACTGAAGAGATAGTCTTGTATAAGCCCCCCTCATGCTTGGAGGTCAACAGCACCAATTCAATAAAATTTTGCACATCTTCTCTCAGCTGGTGATCGCTAGATGCTTTTGAGCTGCGATGAATGACATCAAACAGAGAATTTTAACTTATCTAGTTTTATTATTCACATCGATATGTATATTTTCTAACTAACCAGTGGGGTCCCCTCTCTTTCACTGGGGATCCATTTCAGACATGAAAGTGACCATGTCTACATTGCTTGACGCGTAAGAACCAACCTGCTGCAAAACCTTTCTCTATCCATAATTCCCACGCTGGCTCAGTCAAACAAAATCAACTCCCTTATTATGGCTTCTATCTGACCTCAAAGGTCAACCTCCAGAAGTTGGAGCCAAGATACACTTCCACTAAAAAATAATAATCTTCTAAAGTATTATTTAATGATAGGCTAAAAATGTTATTGTCATATGGGAAGAAAATGAGTAACTACTGACACCACGGTTCAAGCGTGACACTCTGGACTTCTGGATATATGTTTACCACTAGGTGTATAAATAGCAGTGTCAGGCTACTGACTGCAGTGACTATTGAATGGAACTATCCAGTCGAATTAGTGTGAATTATTGTGCATCAATGATTTGGGTTTTGATTTAGGATTTATCAGACGTTAAGCTGAGCCACGCTACTAACAAGGTATTCACTGAAATGGTTAATTATCTTTGGTTGACTTTCATTTCTTTGTCCTTGTTAAGTATTTATTTGTGGTATTAAATGCTGTTTTATCTTAACATTGAAATCTTGAGTTATACTTAATTACTAATGGCCACCATACATCACAAAAGTTATAGAAAAAAAGAAAAAAAAAACTAGAATAGGAAGAAATGATTTAAAACTTCCCTGAGTATAACTTGGAATTATCCAATTAATTGGTGTACCTGCACTGTGAAAATGGGGTGACCCATTTATCCTTCACTCTACCTCCCCTGGAAAAACACCTGACAACAGCGAATATAAGATAAGAAGTTTTAATCATCAGAACAATATTTAGTGCAACAAGTTCTCAAAGTTATGAACAAAATGTAAACTATTGGACCATCAGCTGAAAGGTCCACATGACTAGATGTATTAAGATCCTAATGAATAGGACTCATAGCAGAATTAGTACCACTAGTTTTAACCCATGAAAATTTCATGGTTTCCCTATTTTAATATTCTAATGAATCTTAATTCTTCAGTTAATGTTTGAGTGAAGCTCATGGTGAGTTCTACAACAATAAAATATCTGTAGAAATTCCCCTATTGCATTGTTAAATATTTGAGCTTAACAACTTTAACAAAATATTGCAATAACAATCATAAATACAAATGCTGGTCATTATTTTAAATAAGGGGGTACAAATGAAAAGATTTGAAATTGACAACTTTTTTCATTTCACTGAAACAGACGTTAAACTCTTCTATCTTCCCTTGTTTCTTTCTTTTTTTTCATTTCCTCACTGAAACTAATTGATGTCTTTTCCCTTCTTTCCACATGATCAAAATCCCCATCTTATGAACATTTCTCTTAATAATAATTTTAAAATAATTCATCAGATGATGTTATTTTATTTATGAGAACTGGATTTTTGGTCATTGTCTTACTCAGTTTCCACCATGCATCTGAAAAATGGCACACTATATTGCAGTCACCATGGCTTCTCGGCCTTTTGGCTGGGATCAAAGTGTAGTATTTGTCCTCAGCCAGATAAACTACCTTTCAGCTCACAGTTGTGTCTCTGCCTTCAGAGAGAGAGAGTGAAACTTAGTTGTGTCTCTGTCTGCGGACAGAATGCAACAGAAAATATTATTGAGGAGAAATAGCTGTCCATGATAGTACCTCCCTCATTGTACTAAAGAAGTGGGGATCAGTAGTAATATCAATGCTAGCACAACTGACAGTTACAGAGTTTGAGCTATTTTGAACCTGGTCCAGATGCACACACTCAGATTTCCCACATTAAACTGACTTTGTGTCACCTCCAATCAGCACGGGGCAGCAAGTGAATAAAATTGCTTCTTGGCCTTTTGGCTGAAATCAGTGTGTAGTATCTGTTCTTAGCAGCTTAATCTGATATTTTCTCTCCCACTCTCTACTTCTTTCTTTTATTTTCTCACTGAAACCAAGTAGTGTTTCTTTTCCCACACTTTTCACAAAATCAAAACAAAATAGTCCATTATTTATGAGGTATTGGCAAGGAATTCCTGTAGTTTCCTTTCTATATCTGCCATTAATACAGCATCCTCTACATGTCTGATGTTGTATTTTACCCACTGATAATAAATTATAAATTTTTGGCAATAATAATACTGATACAAGATCTACTATTTAACCCACAGCTGGGAGGAAGAAAAGGTAGATTCATAACTTTCCCAATGACATTTATACATAAGTAAATGTCTAAAGAAGTAAATGATTTTTCATTTCTTAATCCAGCAGGTTTTATTCTGTTAAATGTTAAATTTTTAGTGGATACTTATATTTGAGTAGACACTGCGTTTATTTATTAAATAAAGATTTGAATCTGCAACCCTCAGGTAGAGGAAAATGTCGTTAGATTCAACATGGTTTAAGCAACTTGAATATTTGCTAATGAAGCAAGGCTGAATAGTGGATGTAAGCAAAATCCTTCTTGTCATAGACTCTTGAAATTTCATAACTGCTCAGTTTTGTATCCAAACACAAAACAAAGCAATTTCAAAAGTAGTAATGGATTTTTTGATTTATTAATCCAACAGATTTTATCACTTCAAACATTATTTTTTAATGGATACCCATATTTGAGTAGATGGGCTGTTTATTTATTAAACAGTATATTCATTTATTTTCATCTACTGGCCTGAATATTCAAGACATCTAATTAAAGATAAATATGAGCTATCTGGCAGGATTCGAACCTAACAAACCCAACTGAAATTGGAACTCAGCTCGACAATTTACAATTCTGAGGCATTATTGATTACACCACTCCCACCTCCAAGCTTACAGCACCTTGTATTCCCAAGCTATCACCCATCTAGGTACTAACTAGGCTTGATATTGCTTAACATCAGTGAATATCACCTATAACTCAAAAAATCTATTTTTCTAACATGTAGAAGAAGGGCGGAGTGTACAACAGCCATAACGACGTGAATATGGCAACAAAGATAAGGACAACGGTCCGAACAATGTAAATAGTGTAAATAATTACAATACTTCATTTCAGAAATATAAACAGATATGTAACTATATATTTGGTAATCATAATAATATCAACTGTTTCGTTATGTGGAAACATTCTGCATTCACTGAATGTGCAATCAATGCAATTTTCAGTTGAAATCTTTCTATTAAAACAAATTTTTAAAGAAAATAGGTTTTCTCAAATCCAGTGTTACTGGTCTTTTCCATATTGATGGAGGTTTCCTTCCTAACATTTTGTTTAAAGTAATGTGGAATGCCAACATCATGATTATTTTGTTATTTTCTTTTCCAGTCAAATGTGCAGTTAATATGCATATAACATAATACAAACAACTAAATAATCTGCATTATTGCTTAGAATGCATTTGAAGTTGCAGTTCATGTTTGTTTTTGCAGATGGTATTCAGTTCCTGCATCATCTTCAATGCACATTCTGCCTGTTAATTGCTTCTTGGTATCTCGTGTATAGACGACTCCTGTGTACAGTTGTTCACCAATAAATTTAACACTTTTTCATAAGGTTTTGGTATTTCTGACAAGTTCTTAAAATCATATTCATTGTACAACCGATTATAGGGAAATTAATGAGAAAGCAGGAAAAGGTTTTGCGTGAGGTATTTCATCCTTTAGGACTTGATCGGATTAAACTGTGATGTTTAAATTGAAGCAAGTACAATGCTGAGAATTTTAATTTTTAAATTTTTTTGTTTTTTTAATGTTTAAAAAAACAAAAAAATGTTTTAGGTTTCATTTATTTTCTTTTTATTTTCATCATTTTTCTTCTTAAATGTCTAAACATTGTAATAAACAAAGACCTGCTAAGAATAACAATGAAGGATATTTAATAACAAATGGAATAAAAACAAACAATTAAGAAAAAGGAACAAAATTAAATTCGCTAGATTATATTCCCAAACACACACATTTAAAACGAAAAATTTCTTAGCATCCTTCTTCTTCATGTACATTTGTAATTGCACCAACCATAGTAAATATCTTTTTAGTCTGATGAAGTCCTAAAGGACGAAACACACCATAGAAAAAATTTTCCCACAGCCCAAGAGCACATTTTCTTTACAAAGAGTTCTCAAATACACAACACAAAAGACATAAATACACAGTTTAATAAATAACTATGGGGCTTCTATTTCAAATAAGAAGTATCTACTAGAATCATGTTTTTATAATCATATATAATCATGTTTTTATATATATATATATATATATATATATATATATATATAAAAATCAGATGTTCAACTTACCTTCCTCACTTTGAGTTTCACAAATATGGTATCCACTTGTCAGAGGGTTTGATGGAAAAATTGAATTTATTTACAGATATTGTCTTTCTTTAAAATTTTTCTCAAAACAGGCATTAATTTTTTTGTTAACTTAGTTTAAATTTCTCCTTCTCTTAAAGACATTATTTGATTTTAATTTTTTTAAATTATTTCATTCCAAACAAGGTGACATAGTGAGTTCAATCTCTGGCACTGGTAGTGCAGACTTAAATGGAAACAAGATGAGCAACAACAGAGCTATCCCTAGACATGGACAGCAGAAAAAGAACAATCTATCCAAGAAGATTAAATAAAGTGTTCAGTTTGAAATTCACTGATAGTTTCCTAGATTGATAGGTACCTGATGAAGGTGGGATGGAACAATGGCTGAAAGGTTTAGGATAACAATAACAAAAATGAGTAAAATAGTCTGAGTGGAAATAATGTAAATGATGAGGATGTTAGTTTTAATGTAAATAATCTTTATTCCAAACACACACATATATATATATATATATATATATATATATTGTTTTGGCAGGTTTACTGCTTTCATTTGTTGCTTTTAACCTTTCTCCAAATATTCTTCAACCTGATTTACCGTCTGTAAATTCTGAGATAAAATATTTTTATTCCTTCTGACATTTTTCCTATTGTCTTCATCGGTTGCTTTTTAACACAATACTTTAGCCTTGCCAATTCTTTTTTTTTTTCTGAAAACCTAAGATGACAAGCTTTCATTATTCAAACTATTCAAATTATTGCCTTCATTTTAATTTCTTTAATTATTTTGAATCAGCTTCAGTTGGTTAATTTAATGACAGATCAATACTTATAAGATTATTTCACTTCCAAACAAGGCAATAAAGCCACTAAAATGCAAGGAGTTACACAGAAGGAAAAAAAAACACTATCAAGGAGAGAGGACAATAAAAGAACAGGAATTAAGACAGACGATAACGATTGGCATTGCATTTAAATTTTTGAACATCAAACTTTTCACACTTTGTCATAGGTTTCCCTAAAATTGTTCTTGATTTTAAATAATTCATATACCGTTTTTCCATATTTGATTGTTAAATGAATCTCTGCTCTGTTAGATGAAATATACCTACATATTTTCTCCAATATCTTCCTTGTTGTAAGTACGGTAAAGTAAGGTACTTTTTATTGGCACATCAACCTCATGGGCTATTTCATACCAAATGAAATGTACGGATAAGAATGTATGCAAGAATATCAAGAATGCCTTTTGAGTTCGATCCCATATTTCTGATGTTTAGAATTTTCTGAAATTCAATAATAAGAAGAAAAAAAAATAATGCCCTTTTTCTTCAAAGAATCTAAGCACTCATGTTAAATGTGATATGAAAATTTGACGTCATTTCCTTATCCTGATTTACTAAGAACCACTTCTGTTCCATTAACAAATTGTGCATTCAATTCTTCATAATTCTTAACCAGTTGGGACCCAATCAAGAGGTGGAGTCTATCACAGTTAACAGGCGGGGGGTGACAGCTACCTGCGGCTCATCACAATCTATAGTGGGGGTCAAGGGTAGGGAAATCATCAAGTGGAAAAACTAACAGTTCACAGAAAGTGCTACGACATACAAGTCATAATTTTCAGTCTATATGGATTCATTTTTTGTTTTTTTCATTTAGAAGCGACCTTCTTTTGACGTTGAGAGACAATAGAACAGGAACAAATGAAGCCTGTCAGCCTTAGAGAGGCACATCCTTATTGAAATCTCATAGACTGGTGCTATACAATCACAAACAAAGAACAAAACCAAATAACAGAAACCACATCACTTGAGGACCTTCAATAGCACCGACAGCTAAAATTGATATCACATTTAACTCAACAAAAAAATAACTACATAATCAAGATGTTGGCTTTCCACACTACTTCAAACAAAAGTTTAGGAAGGAAACCTCATCAATATTGGAACGAACAATAGCAGTTACTAGGCTTGAGAAACTTATTTTCCTGAAAAATTGGTTTAACAAAAAGATTTTATAAATTCCAACCAAACGTGGCACTGTCTGCTTGATTAATAAATGCCAAGTGTTTCCTTATAATGCAAACAGTTAATATTAACAGTACCAATATCACTCATTGCGTTTAACCCTGTGTAAATCATATGGGAGGGGGTTGTTACTCCCAAACTTTTAAAGTAATTCCCAGTTGGCAACTTGTTTCTTTTGCTCCATCCCACTCTACTCTCCTGACTCAGTGAAGGGTGTGTAGCATTAGGTGTGGCACAGTTGTAGCCCAGTTGTCATGGAAGGCAGATACCAAGCGAGTTTCCATTTTCGGAAATCCAAGGTGACTAACACAGGGTTAAGCAAAAGCTGTTTGATTTATGATAGAGGAATTCTTTTGTAAAAAAAAGAAAATTAATAAAAAAACCTATATACCCTCATGTATACATAATGTATGCATAAATCAATCCTTGTTGGGTACTTTGCTCTTGTGATTTTGCAATAGACAAAGCAAAGCTTGCTAAAACAAACAAATATGTGTGTAATTAGAATATAGCCAGTGGACTCTCCCATTGATTTTAACCTACAAAGATCTGACAGTTCAGTTGTTGACCTGAACTGCTAGATGACCTAGCAGATGATTTGATTCAAAACGATGAAGCCTTGCCAACAACACTTTTTGGGGAGAACTGGTAAAAGGGAAATGGTGCACAGTGTGCCATGAAGTCGCCAAACAGTTTACATTCAGAATTTTACTTCTCCTAGACTGGTTGCCAACCAAAGATAAAGAGCCCAATGTACTCTGCTATTTAACCTTTATCTTGGGGGGGAGATATAGATTTATAGCTTTCCTTATAATGATATTTGTGCAAAAGTGAATTTGAAATCTGCACATCGATCACACTTTTTGTGACAATAACCATTATGCAACACACACACACATATATATATATATAAGTCAACATTGAGGTCAACACCAAGTCTGTTTCATGCTTAAACACAATTGTCAGGTCAATGTTGACCTCAATGTCGACTTTTATATTTACATATGCTCTATCCCTGATATTGAGTACTTTAACCCATAAATATAGCATACCTTAAAACTATATATATATAAAAAATACTTAAAAACAAAACCCTCTTGAAAATGGCTAAAAAAATAGCTATAAGCAATTGGGACAATGGACAATTTTTTTGGCACTTCTTTACTCCCACCAAATGGAAACATGTAAGAATGCTGGAAAAACTAAATAAAAATTTCATCACATTTTCCTGGTTTGTTATATTCAACAAAACATGTTTAATATATATATATATATATATATATATATCACTGATATTGAGTGCTTTTCAATAAGTACCATATATATATATATATATATATATATATATATATATATATATATATAATCAAGAATTAAAACTCTTCCAAATAACATGTTTGCAGTTAATCAATGCCTTCTGATTTGCAAAATATTCTGATGACAATGTAAATAAACATTGAAATATTAACTAATTTACCTACTAACCCAGTGTTTTCAAAGATTGTTTATAAGCAAGTTATGTAGTGATACCTTCATCAGTTACTTATTCAAATTGTCTGGTGGAGAATGTCTTTTTTGGGGGGAAAAATATCAGATATTAATAGGTAGATAACAATCTCTGCCAGCTCTTGGCCAACTGATTAAATACTGATTTCTTTTAAAGTTTTTATTTGGGAATACCTTCATTATTTGTTAAAATTATCTGAAAAGTTTTCAGACCAACAACGAAGTATTTACCTCAAAAATTCTGATATCAGATCAGAAACAAAGAAAAAAGTTACTTATAAAGTTATATTTAATTATATTCATATACTGATGTGACTTTTTTTTTTAAATTTTTTTATGTGCTAGTGCCACAATTCAGAACCAGAGCTAACTTTGCCAAACTGTTTTTTCAACTTTGTCATTATCATTTGGTTGTAAGGAACTACATTGACCAAACTTTCCCATTATGTTGGATCAAACATGGCAGCTTTGAATGGCCACCACACTAACCCAACTTAACAAAGATGGACTTCTTTTGGGGGAGGCGGCATAGTATAGAAGGAGGTTTATAAGAAAAATCCCAATAGAGTAAATGAATTAAAAGAATTCATCTTGCAAGCATTTACTGACATTGATTCCAATCGGAATTTGTGTCATACTGTGTGTCACAGTGTTCCAGAGAAGATGCTTGCAAGGAAGACATTTTGAGTATTTACAAGATCAAACATTGTTAAACAAACATAAATGTAATAAAATGTGAAAAAAAAACCCTGTAAAGTGTATATCTACTTTTGGTCCGCAGTTGATTTTTATGTCAGCAAGCAATGTTTTTATCTCCAATATCTCCACATAAATACAGGGAATTTTAAATTATATATATATATATATATAAAATATTATTTGATAATTAGTAGGGATAAATCCAAATCCTGAGAGAGCTCAATGGAAGAACAGAACAAATATAATAATGATGAAAGTGGAGACTTTAGAAACCCATGGTAATAATTTATTTCATGAGATCAGATTTGTAAAATTGCTTGGTCAGAAGAGATGGGATCTGTCTGATCCCATGAAATAAATTATTACCATGAATTTCTAAAGACTCCACTTTCATCACTTATATATATATATATATATATATACACACACACAGGAATGTGTATATGTGTAAAAATTCAGATATAACTAAAATTATATCTGTAAAAAACAATATGAATAAAGATAAAAGGAAAACTTATCTTAGTCAACACATTTTGTCCTCTAAAGGACTTAATCAAGGTAAATGTAAGGATTTTATTTTACATTCTCTCTTGCTTACTGTGAAGACTTTTATGGCCAAGTGGTAAAAATGCCAAATCAAACAGAGGTTTCCTCTACAGGGAGGGGTGCAGGTTTGATCACCGCGATCTTTACAAAGATTTCTCAAATACACAGGACAAAAGACATAATACACAGTTTAATAAATAAAAATGGCACTTCTTTTTCAAATAAGAAATATCCACTATAATCATGTTTGAAATAATAAAAATGTCAGATTAAAAATGAAATCCATCAACTTACCTTCCTCACTTTGGGTTTCACAAATATGGTATCCACTTAGAAATTTGATAGAAAAATTGAATTTATTTACAGTTATCATATTTCTTAAAAATTTTCTCAAAAAAAGACATTCATTTTTTATGTCAACTTATTTTAAATTTCTTCTTTCTTAAAGACATTATTGGATTTTTTTAATAATTTCATTACTTCCAAGCAAGGCAACAAAGCCACTATGATGCAAGGGGTTACTCAGTGTTAGAATATAAGAAGAAAAAAAACTCTATTAAGGAGCAAGAGCAATAAACAAAAGACCAGGAATTAGGAAGACAGAAGATAATGATTGACATTGCATTTAAATTATTGAAGATCAAAGTTGACTGGGTAGCAAGAAGCTGAAACAGAGTTCCGCAAGTGAGTTATGTGAGAAAATAAACTATTAACATAGAACTTACGGTTAATATAACCTAATTTGAAATAGTTCCATTTTGTGCATTAATTTTATATAATCAAAGTTGTTTTCTATTATGGATTGGAATATGTGTCAAAATAATTTTAAATTGTTTATATAATGAGGGGTTCTATCTATTCATTGGGTATTTAATATATTTTTCTTCTATAAATATTTGCTAAGGATTTTCATTAAATTTAATTTTTTCACCACTTGATGAGTGGATAGCATATCTGTGAAACTCCAACTCAGTGAGATAAGTTGAATGTTTAATTTTATCTGTTGAAATTAATGCTCTATTTCTTAATAGGGAGCTCTTAACTTAAAAAGACTGCTTGCCTTAATAGCACTAGCTTCCAGAAATACACAGGTCCACCATTTTTTTTGTCAAAACACTATCTTTGTTTGTCATATATATATATATATATATGTATGTATGTGCAGAAGAAGAAAGATTTACTTGTGAGGATAATCTATATAAGACTGAAAGTGATTTTCTTTTCTTTTTTTCTTTTTTTTGGCTGAGTTTTTAGACAGTGTGTTAGTGTTGATCAAGTCTTGGGTGCATGGAGGTGAAGATGGATTGGATGGGGAGGTAGGTAAATAGGATAATGGGTTAGGAGAGGTTCAAAGAGCTATAGGTCAGGGTCAAATGTAGGTATAAACATTGGGTGAAGGACATTTCCTTTTTAAACTCTTTCCATTCTAAGAATTTCTTATTTTCTTTCTTTTTACCTTGCTTCATATTGCAACTAGCACTCATTGAAACCAACAGAATTAGATGGCTTTTCTTTTTTTTCTTCTTCTATGCACTATATCCTTTCAAAAGATGCACGATCGTGGCTCTCCACATATTCCTGCTTTTTGTTCTCTAACCATTTACCACCTCATTTTTGTTACTGTTCTGTTATCTCAAACTCGTTAATTAGGTTACTCTTTGTTTTTTCTGATTCTCTTACCTTCAAGCATGTCCTGTGAGTGTTAAATTCTCTTGGCACTCTTTCCTCATTATGTGTCCAAGAAACTCCAGTTGTCTCTTTTTGACTGTAAATAAACTGCTAATGATTTTACTTCCCTAGTATGGATTTCTATAAACCATTGAAAATCAGGTAGAAAGGGATTGTCAGTGGTAAGGAATGAATGCCAGCATTAGAACAGGACTATTATAAGTATAATGTAAATGCATTGAATATCAGGAAGAGAAGTATTATCAGTGGTCAGGAATGAATGCAAGTATCACAACTAAAATAGGACTAATATATGTATAATGTAAATATATGGTTAATGATCTTACTATAGAAGTGCATTGAAAATCTCCAAAGAGTGATCATCAGTGTTGATGAATTAATACAAGCATTAATGGGAGAATAAACCTATGATGATGACTGCATTGCTAATTAATGCAAGACACATATGGCCACATGGGTTCAAGTGTTTGTTAAACACTATCAGTTGTCAGTTCAATTCCTGTATCTGATAAGGCTGAAAATTCATATACTTTGGTTCAAGGATTTTGATAAATGCAACATAAATGGAAATAACACCGATTAATATTAATTGTTAAAAGCACAAGAAGTGGAATGAAAGAGATCAATTTCTTCCTAGGAATTCAATAATGAATTTGATTCAAAATTCCAAGAAGGTTAACAAGTACAACAAACAAATATCTTAAAAGAGCCACAAGATGGTAGAATGGTTAAAAATTTCCAAGTTTAACAACTAAGATGAGTATACTAATAAGAATCAAAGAGACAAGAATTAAAATTAGGACTATGATATCTATACAACTATATATCATGTCCCTAATTTTGTTACTTTAAAGTGTTACTTCTTGCTTACAGCTATTATATTCATAATAACAAAGCCGGTAACCCCAGCCTGAGTATGACGATAAACTACATCCAGCAAAAAGGCATCTGATTAGGAGGTTTTGAGGAACATGGAATCACCTCTTTCTTTCTGCTGTTCCCAGGTCCACTGCAACCCCCAGTGGTGGCATCTGTTAGGGTGCCAAACAATTAACCCTCAAAATGGGGTCAAAAGATTATGAAAGTATAAAAATACATTTTTAAAATAAAAATACCAGCATTACATTTTTATAGTAAAAAAATATTACCAGCATTACATTTTTGTAAAAGAAATTACCAATGCTCCCAAGAAAATTAAATTTCAGCATTAAATGACCCATAAGGATGTTGATATGCCACTAAACAAACTCTAAGGGGCACGACATGTACTGCAGCAGCAGTGGTGTGTCCTGAGCAAGATAGCCTGACAGAACCCAACCCTCTCCAGGCTGGTTTTAACCTCAGAGTTTTTCCTTCTCCTAAACTGGTTGCCACCCAAGGCTATAGGGAGAAGTGATGGATTTGTGCCTTTGCCAAGGGTATTAGTACATAAGTGAATGCAATGAACTCAACTGGAATTTAAACTTGACTCTTCAATTCCTCAATCCGAACTGCTATCTGTTAGCCCCACCGGTGGGGCATGTGTAGGATGTTCACCCTTCAGCTTACTATACCAACAGAATAAGGGGGCAATTCAAGAATGAGTTATTAACAGAGAATTGTTTTCTAATGAGTCTGAGTGAGAGTGTTAATGTTAATGCGTGTTAATACATACGATGCATATACAGTATGCATAAATAAAAAATATTTTGTGCGTACGTACGTACATGTACAATTGGCATACATGTAAGAATTAAATATTACAGGGGGCACCAGAATTTTAGAAATACAAAAATGGAGTATGGCCCAAAATCAGTTGGGAACCATTGATGTAAAGGAATTGCAAATCAGGAAAAAAAAGATTGGGGGTGGGGGATTGTCAGCAGTTGTTATGATTCTATATTTGGCAACAGAACTATTTTCGTCAAAAAGGAAGACATAGAGCTAGTAACTGTGTTACAAGCTATTATTGACATATATACATTTCAGGAAACAGAAAGCTTTCAACTAACAAACCCATGGCATACAAAATACCGAGAATAGATGACTTTATTTCATGATACAACAATGCTCACAAATTAAGGCAAGCATTACTGATAGAACAGGGCTATTATATGTATAATGTAAATGCACTGCTAATGATTTTACTATAGGAATGTATTGAAAATGAGGAAGGAAGGGATTGCCAGTGGTGATGAATTCCCTTTATATTTCATTAGTAAGAAGGAAGTTTAATTTGAATAGCTTCTTTCCAAGAACTGCTACTTTGTGAAAGGGACTTCTGAGATGATGCTTCCCCAATCATTACAATCTTAACCTCTTCAAGTCTTTGGATAACCATTATCTATCCTGTCTTCATAATCTGTTCTTACTTCCTCCTCTTATGTCCATAGAACAACCTCATTTAGTAACCTTCTATCTAGAGTGGCTCTTAGCCTTGTATTTGGAGAACTGTAAAAAAAAAAAAAAAAAAAAAAAAAAATAGGTACAGAAGTTGAAACATTGATAAAAAAAGAAAAAAAAAAAAAAATAATAATGATGTTAATCCAACTGAAACTCCAGATCTTAAAAGGAGGACAAAGTGACACTAGAAATTGATTTTCAGGGATTTCTACTCTTTAAATAAAAAATTAAAAAATAATGATGTCTGAATTTTTTCTCTCTGATACGGAGAGGACAGGTCTTTGAAATCTTCTTAAACAAGAGATATTCACAATATGACACTAAAGTAGACTGTCCCACTCATAAAAAAATATAGAAAAATGTATTTACAAATAATTGTTGTAGATTAGCATTCATTTGACCCTCCCCAGGGCATGACATTTATCAGAATCGAAAAATATTGACTTACTTTTTATATTTTTTTTACAAGTGGAATTCAGTTCATAATACTGATACACTGTAAAATCAATCTCTGACTTTTTACAGAGTTATCTGGACCTAGCTGTTATTTAAAAATGAAAAACAGACATTATTGTTACTACAAAAAGATTTAAATCCGAACCATATTTTTGGATGTAAGAGTAATTCTTATATATTTTTTTTTGTAAGTGAATATTGTATTAACAGTTGTTTGGAGATAATAATGATTTTCTGATACAAGTCTTAATATTTAACCCATAGATGGTGCTACCACCCCAGGTCAGGGTGGACGTGGGAACACCAGCAATTAAGAGGTGGTTCCACACTCCTCAAAACCTCCTGATCAGAGGCCTTGCTGCTGGATGTAGTTTATCGTCTTACCCAGGACGACGCCCATCTAGGTAGTGACCAGACTCAACATTGCTTACCTTTGATGATTCAATTAGAACCAGTTTCTTAACGTGACATGGCTGTTAAGATAAATAATTATTATCCCCAATGTTTGTGCATGTGCTTCAGAAAAAAAAAATCATTTAAAGTTTAAAAACAAAAACAAGTTTTAAAAATTTGAAAAATTCAAAAAAAAAATACAAAAGGTATGCAGATGTCAAAGACGCAAGAAGAGTTTCAAACTTGTCATTTGTAAATGACAATTTAAGTCTAATCACAATCATGAGTCTCGTAACCCATTACGGGTCTAAGGGGTACCACATGTACTTCAGCCATGGCAGTAGTGGGGTTTCATGAGCAAGACAGCCTGATCGAGCCCAAACACCTACAGGCTGATGTTTCCCTTCTCCTAGATTGGTTACGAACCAAGGGGAACAGATGAATTCATATCTTTCCCAAAGGTATCAGCACATAAGTGAACATAATGAACTTGACTGAAATTCAAACTCAGCTCTCTGATTCCTCAATCCATTACTCCACTGTGTCTCAGTTAAGTCAAATAACTCTGTAAAAAGCCAATGATCAATTTTACACTGTATTGAGTTATAAACAGGACACCCTTCCTAAATTAAAAAAAATTAATATTTCTTTTTATTCTGACAAATGTTGTGGCTTGAGAAAGGTCTAATGAAAACTAATCTACAAAAATGTTTCCCTATTTTTTTTAATAAAGGGACCAGCTTATTTAAGTAGTCCCCACAATATGATATACAGAGAAATCCTCTCTGTTGGTTTATTTTTCCTTTCTATCATCTTCCAATACCATCTTCCTGCTACTTTGCTACTGATGAAAACCTTGGTGCAGACCCCCACCTAGTTGATCCTGCTTCCTTACCAGCCCAAGCCTGGTCCAAAGGCTTTTTATTTTTGCTTTACAAGCCAACAGCAGTATTGAAAGACCTAAGTAAACAGACACCTGACACAGTTGAAATTTAGCCAGCATGTCTATGGAGCTGTTGCCAGCCTTTTCTCGAGATGCCTTGGGGTTGGTAAAGAAGCACAAGAATAATGGAAGGATGAGTTGAGGGTGAGAAGATGACGTGGAGATCTGCTTTTTTGTTTTTTTCTTTTAGAGATGTGTTGGAGGTGGGAACAGAGAAGAGGGGGGGTGATGATGGTAGTAAGCTAACATCACCTTCTTCTCCATCGTTGCCCACCCCATCACCAAACTCTTCCTAACCCATCATCCTTCCTTCCTTCCTTCCAACAAGAGTTTAAAACAGACCAACTACAAGTCTGACAAAAACTTTGAAAACACACACATACACACACACTTTATATTTGCCTACAAGATAAGGGGTGCTGAAAAGCCTTACTAAGAAGCCCTTCCAAAAACAGTTCTGATGTTCGGTCATTTGCTCAGATATTAGGAAGTGGGTCATACACGTCAGCACTACCCCATGATAGACACAGGTAAGTAGATAGATCAGAAGGCAGGTGAGAGAGAGAAATAGGCATATAATACACACTGATGTGTTCAAAGATACAGGGAAAGTTTTCATTTAAAACAGTTTATACAGATTGCAATCACAAAAATTTCCAGAACCCAGGTTTTTTTTCCATTGTTATCACCATTTTCACAAGTATAATTTTAAGTATACTATAGACAAAGCAACATGGCAGACTGGATAGCAACCAACATAAAAGAAGAAAAAACTCTGAATTCAAAACTGTCAAGAAGGCAAAAAAATATTTCACTCTCATACAAATTCATAGATACTAAAGGAAAGGAAGCCGTGAAGAGACATGACTACCTATATCCTGAAGTGATATGACATTTTAGAAAGAAAAAACAGCTACGGGAAGACTGTACTCTTGAGTTTTGGTTGTCAGCCAATCTAGGAAAAAGAAACTGAATACAAAATTGTAGAGAAGACAATGGGGAGGTGCTGAAAATTTCTCCCCCTGGTCCACTTGCCAAATCTAACCAAATGACCAAACATCTGATCTTTATTTTGGGGAGAACTTCATGTTCAGGCCAAGAAACACCCACAACCTATTCATATATGTTTTAACTAGTAAAAAAAAAAAAAAAAAGTTACTGATTTGTTAGTAGGAAATTATTTTTTAAATGATTTAAAAAGAGGAAAAAAAATCAAATTATTTTCTTGGGAAATAAACAATTGAAATAATTTCTTAGTGCTCATTCTAACCCAGGCGACTCAAAGGGGGGGGGGATGACTGGCTTGTTGAATTCAATACGGTCAAAACCAAACTACAGAGTGCCCAACAACAACAACAAAAAAAAAAGCAGGAAATTTTAGATTTAAAATATGGTGAAAAAAAAATTAACATAAAAAAATTAATTTTTTTTTTTAGTTTGAACACAACATCTGACATTTGTGCTTCCTTTTGTTGTTTCAAATTTCCTATCCTTTCCTTTTGTTTCAAATAACCATAACTTTCACCTCTCATGATGTTCCTTGCCTTGAATGTCTATTGGGATTCAAGCTCCCCCCAGACCTCAAGTGGAACTCATATATCCAATCTATTGTTAAGAATGATGGGAAAATGGCTGGTTCATTGTACCACTCCAGTAAGTATCAGACTCCACCTGCTATGGTCGATCTTTACAAGAGCCAGATCAGACCAAAATTGGAAGAATATTGCTGCCATATCTGGGCTGGAGCTGCCCAATCCTCACTTGCCTGTTTTGATAGAGTTCAGAAGCATCTATGTAGCCTTGTGGGTGATGAATTATTTTCCACCTTACAACCTCTTTCCCCACAGATGAAATGTTGCGAGCCTCTCACTGCTCTATCACTATTTCTATGTGATGAACTACCTTCCTTAATCCTACCAGCCCTGACATTTGCAGCTGGGACCCGCTATGACATGTACACAAGGATAAATCATCTTCATTCCTTTTGTATTCCATTAGTAAGGAAGAAGTTCCATTTGGACAGCTTTGATAGAAGAACTACTGCTTTGTGGAAGAGACACCCAACGGGATGTTCTCCTAATCACTACAATTTTAATCTCTTCAAGTCTACAGTTAACCATTATTGCTCCTGCATAATTTCATGAACTTCACTTCTTCCCTTTTCTTATGCTCATACAACACTACACAGAAACCCTCTACCTTGAGTGGCTCATGAGCTTTGTACTGGGTGAACATTAGTGTTAAAAAAAAAAGCTTTGTTACCCGTCAAATTGCCTTAGATGTACCCGAGAGCCTTTTGACAAGGTGTTTATAGTTTTATAGTTTGATTGTTTAACAGCATATCAACACCTTATGGGTGATTTAATGCCAAAATGTACTTTTCTTAGGGGCTTTAATGTAATAATACAATATGTTACTCTGCTTTCACAACTGAATACAAAAATAGATTTCTGGCTTTTTTTTTTTTAACAAAAGTATTGCTGGCAACTTTTTCTTACTATCAAAATGTATTTTTATAACTTTTATTCCAGTATTAGTTTGGGGCTTCACTATTTGCCTATAACTGGGACCCTAACATGTGCTACCACTCCAGCTCAAGGGGGAACTGGGAACAGCGGCAATTAAGAGATGGTTTCACGATCCTCAAAACCTCCTAGTCAGAGACCATGCTATGAGATGTAGTCTATCGTCATATCCAGGACACTTGACAAGGAGTATGCTACACAAACTCTCCAGTTACAGCATCACTGGAAGATTTCCTTTCTCTCACATAGGTCCATAAAGGTCGTGAATAGCCAGTTTTCTGACGTTCATGAGATCAATGCAAATGTTTGTCAAGGTTCCCTCTTTGCTCCTACTGCTTTTTATTTATGGATCTGCCGAGGAATGTTCTCAGATAATAAGTAAGCATCTATGAAGTATAGGGTCACAGTTAGAGTGCAATTTATGGATGCACTGCTAAAAATCACAATGATCAGAGGCTTCTTTTTTTTTTAATCATTTCCCCCCCAAGCAAGACAATGAAGCCACTAAGATGCAAGGGGTTACAGATTGTGAGAGAATATGGACAAAAGAAAATGTTATTAAGGAGCGAGAACAATAAAAGAACAGGAATTAAGAGAGAATATAATGATTGACATTGCTTTTAAATTTCTGAAGATCAAAGTTAACTGAAAAGCAAGAAGCCAGAAGAAAGTTCCACAAGCGAGAATTGCGAAAGAAGAAACTATTAGCATAGAACTTGCAGTTACATCTAGCAATTTCAGCTATAAAATGATGAAACCTTCTCGTACTGCACTTAGATTCATAAAGTCAAGGTAGCATAGAGGAAAATTCATCAGATCAATTATCATGAAAGTATTTCTAGAAAAGGCACAGGGAAGCTACATTATGGCAGCAGGGAACCATGTTCTATTCCAAGCAGAGCCCATGTTTCAATAAGAGGTGTAGAGAAGGCTAGTCAGTCATTCTACACAACAGTTTATTTTCTACCCTATAGTAAACAGTTGAAATTTCTGGAACACATTATGAAAAAAAAAGGCTCAGAAAATATAACACTCACAGGAAATATTGAAGGAAAAGCAGAGACAAACAACAATTAAGTTATCTCGTGTTTGGGTGAATAGATGGCAGAGCAAGGCTAAAGAGAGTAAATAGAGCAACAAGGGATGTGAAGTTGTGGAGAGCCTTGATCACCCTCATTTTGAAGGATTACATTACATAAAAGAAGTAATAATAGTAGCAGTAGTAATAATAGTTTTAAGTTGTTTGAATTCTTAAATAAATTCTTTTCATTATCAATTTTTGTCAGCTTCTATTACAGAATTTTTTTAAACAAATATTGTCTTTTCACAATCAAAGGAAACAAAAAAAACATCGATAATTTTAGCAAAAATGTTTTTGCTTTCAAATTGTTTTTGCTGTCATCATTCAAGCAATCTCCCCTACCTCATCTGAGCAGTAAGTTGCAAACGTTTTTTGAATACCAAACTAAAATACCTCAACACAAAATGTCATCATTACAAAATATCTCCCTTCTGGCATTTTGCTCATAAACAAAACTCACTGGGACCTACCTGGTGGCCAAAACAGTTGCAAGGGAATGTTGACGTTTTGAGGCACAAAGACCTTCCCAACACAATTTCCCTATTTTCATGTGGCTTGATCCAGACTAAGTTGAGTTTAGGATCAAATACTGCCTAGCATCTTTTATAAATTTGCATAAGGCCAATTTTTTTTCTGTGTGTCCTCACCCTTACATCACTAGAACAAAACAGCTTTTATGTTCACATTTAAAAATAATTCAAAATAAAATTTGGTTTCTAAAACTCAGTTGATTTTTTTTTTTTCCTTTTTAGAAGTGAACATAAAACATTTTAAAAATAGTCAAATTTTTATAGAATTTTATAATTTTAAATCCAGCATCATTAGTTACAATTTCATTTTCTGCAGTGTTCATAATAACTATTGTGGTTGTCTGCCATTTCACATCACCACAAATTAATCAGAGTTGTAAAAAAATTATGAAATTATCAATAATCAAAAGGACCTTAGTTTCTTATTTACATACAAACTATTATGCTCATCATTGTTTTTATCACAATGTTTTGGCCATTATACACTCCAGTCTTCATCAGGTGTACGTCAATCCGAGTAACGTACAGACAATAACCTACTGGATTAAAGAGTCAGTTAAAAAGTAAAAGTTTCATCAAACATCGATGACTGTCAGTGGTTGAATATTTCTTTTTCTGCATGGAGGAATACAGTACTAAACCTCTGCTTCACACACACTTTCATACCAGACGCCATTTTGCCAGCCAGCTGCTCAACTGCTATCTGTCTATCTATTCTTATGTGCGCTTGTGCTTCTGTATCATTTTAATTATTCTCTACCCACTTTTCGTTCTGTGTAATAGAGTTATTTTATATTTATATATTCTTTTATAGTTGTCAAGTCAAATAGATACAAGAAATGCTGCAAAGATAATGTTTCCTTTTTATTCCCACAGAAACTACAACATAGTTTTTACTACTACTATGTACCATGTGCCTTTAGAATGTGGCTGATTAGGGCCCTCCACAACTTCATATTTGTTGCAGCCATTAGCCAAGCCTTCCATCACACCATTCATTCACACAAGCTTATCAGGTAAGTGGCCCACTGCCTTCCCCTAATCTCTCTTACCCTCACTATATCCCAGTGTGGGTTAAGTTCTCCAAGATAACCTTCCTCATTATGCAGCAAGCCATTCCAGGTGTCTGTTTCTGATTCTGTCCTTTTCATTACCATTTTTTTTTTTTTTTTTTATTTCCTCATTGCTTACTCACTCCATCCATGATATACAGCATGTCCACCTTGATTTCACAAGTGGTACTTTTTGTCCCCTGTCCATTATTTTCACAGAAGTTACTTTTTGAAAGCCCAATATGGTTTGATCTCAGTAACACAAATATGGGGTACCCAATGAGAATCAAACTCAGTAGTAATGGTCAGCAGCATCATGTGTAGGAAGATTGTATTGCACCGACCTTCTAAATGAAGAGGAACTTCCTGTCTTGAAAATCAGCATTGAACACAGGTTTTGATGGGAAATATAGCCAAAAAGTAGGTGCTTACAGACAAACCTCTCATCTACGCACGCTCCCCCCCCCATCAATAGACTTTGGATGCAACGGACAAAATCTGCAGGCAAAATAAAAATAAAAAAAACTGTAGGAAAAAATTTCCAAATCATCAGCGATGTATTTAAAACTTTGCAGGCTTAGCAGAATGAGTCATATTAGTTCTCAAAGTGACCACTTGGTGGCAGTGATGGTGGTGGCAGACCTTTCAATTGTAAATAAAGACGGAAAGTACGATACATTAACATGTGCCCGAGAAATCTTATTTTTGTTATTTTGATTAATATATCTACATTAAGTATATATTTATGTATGCCATATATACATGTTTATAGTATTTACATTATGATCATAACTACTGGTAGTTACTGTAGTGGTTTTATAACTCAAAAATAATCCCTTCCCATCTACGGACAATTGGCTTTAATGGACTAACCCTCACCTCCTATTAGTCTGTTGATGAGAGGTTTGTCCATACAACATACAGAAGGCTCAATAACATTATTAAACAGAGCAGGTTAGTCTGCTACAAAACCATTATCTTTCTTATCCTAATATTCTTCACTTCCTACCACCTCATCCAGTACCTCTTTACTTTGAATGGCTCTCAAGCTGTGTATTGAGTGGACAGGATGCTGAATCCTACTGCAGAATTGCATTCAGGTTATGGATGGACTACAGACCTGAATACTATTGAAAATTTCTGGTTCCTGTTGAAAATTGAAATGAAAAACTTAAAACTAATCAATATGGCTGATACATATATACATAGAATATGACTTATTTAAACAACTTCTATGCCCAGAAGTCAAAGCAAAATTAATATTCTACCTACTGTTAACCCTTTCACTGCTGTAAATCTAATTATTGTTATCAGTTGTTCTGACCAATTTAGGGGGAAAATTGGGAATTGCTTTTACTGCAAATAAATGACAATAAAATCATCAATGTTGATTTCTCATAGGTGCCACCATTTTGGTTTTGATTGCTTATTCTGCAGTATAGACTAAGCTGAACGATACCCACAACACACTATGTAACAAAAATATGTCACAAGACGTGTAGTATTGTACATTATTATACCGAAATATATATATATATATATAAATTTTTATAATACACTCAATGAATTGGCATCAAATATGGATTAGAATCTGACAGAAGGAACAAATAGAAGATGTTTACGAATTTGACATTTCCCTTTTACCTAAACTTCATCATAAAATGGTTTCATTTTCTGATGAAGTTTAGAGAATAGGGAAACATGTTAAAGCTTAAATAAGAAAAATTTATTTTTTATTAATTATGAATTAATCAAAATCAGTTACATAAATCTACACAAAACACAATCCTTGAAAAGAAATATAGCAACGTTCGAAAGTACTCAGGGAAAAAATGGAAACAAACAGACACGTATACAAAAACTGGAAGAGATGATGAAAAGACAAACCTTAGTAAGGATAGGAAGTTGTGGAGAGCTATGATCGCCCACGTCCTGAAGGGACATGGCACACAGAAGGAGAAAAACCCTTAAGTTATGAGCATTTTATTGAAGAAAAAAGTGTCAAAATACTCTTGACTGTCATTGTATACTTGGAAAATGAAAGTTAAGAATCCGTACTTATCTGTTTCCATCTGGTACTAGTGATGACCATTCAATCATTAGTTTGAAGGCATGAATCCACTTCTTCTACCTCACCCCACCACCACCACCACACATATGTGGTAAGTAATAAGACTTGTGTCACTAAAACTATTATTATCTCCAAAAATAAAAATTGCCTACAAATTATTTTGATTTCAGCATTAAATAACCTATAGAGGTGTTGATATGCCACTAAACGAAAACAACCAACCAATCAATCATTAGTAAAATCCCAGGTTTCAAATACTGTTGTCTTTTTTTTAATGCTGTCCTTCCTTACCTGTAACACTAAGACAATAAATCACCTTCATTTTACTTAGTTAAAAAAGGTGCCAGAGAGTATTAAGTTTATGCCGATATGAAGACATTTTATAACACTAAGATGACAGATTATAGAAAAATTAAGATATGTTAATTTCTGATCATAAAATCCCACTGCGATTTTATGATTTAATAACATTAAAATAAAAGGAAATAATGCATAATGCCTTTTTTTAAGTGAGGTTTCTATCTTTGGGTCTGTGTTGGCAACAAACTTCAATTTTCTTTCTTCTTTTTATCATGTTTTTACCAATCTGTGTGTTAAACATAAAATTAAATTGCAGACATTTAAAACAACGCCATTGCTCTGAGCTCCGCTTAAATATTGACATTGACATCATGAGCTTATATAATAAGATGACAGTTTACACATCAGTCTACAAATTTTTCTTGATATCTCTGACATTGTCCAATTATTTCTATGCCATGCTGCAATGTAGAAGTACTTAATAATAAGACTTTGCTTGATTTTATCATCTGCTCAAAATTATATGCAAAACCTACCAAATTCCATCCACAATAGACTGGTAGAAAATACAAGCATAATAGCCTTAAGCACATGTAAAAAAGAAAAGAACTAAAAATAATGAAAGCACTAATAATAAAAAAGAAAAAGCCAACACACAATGACGTCAACTAAGAACACGGCCACAATGTGCTGACTATGCTTGGAAAATAAAACATTCCTATAACTCTCAATAAATACATAAAAAATTCATACATTCAGTTAAAAATAGAAATCATCCTTGATAATGGCTAAGAGAACAGCTGAAAAGCATTCAGATATGCAGAACATTTGGACAATTTTTACAAACTTTATGTCCAGAAATGAAAACACTTATACAAACAAGAAAAATATAAAGTTTAATTGCAGTATCTTGTCAGCCATCTTTTATGAAACTTGTATAAAAGATGGATTGCTGCCCAAATACACAATATATATATATATACACACAAGTATATAATTGGTGTATACGGAATGAATTCCAATAACCAACAATTACTATTCTTAAAAGAGTGCTCAATACAGAGTAGAGCAGATATAATGGCTATTTTTGTAGTGATTTTATAACATATTTATGTTATAATTTTTTTAAATAAATAAATATATATATATATATATATATATATATATATATATAACACTGAAATTATTAGGATGAAATGGCCATCCAGTGCTTTCTGCATTCTGTTGAGGATTCTTCTAGGCTTGATGAATTAATTGGGATATATATATATATAAATCATTTCATCCCAGGTAAGGCAACAGAGCCACTAAGAGGCATGGGGGTTACTGGATGTGAAAGAATATACAAAAATCATTATTAATGAAAAGAAACAGAGATTAAGAAAACAAAAGATAGCCATTGACATTACATTTCGATTTTTGAAGACCAAAGATGACTGGAAAACAAGAAGCTGGAAGAGATTTCCAGCAAGTGAAAAGTGTGAGAGAAGAAATTGTTAGCATAGAACTTAGAGTTGCATCTCACCATTTCAACTGTAAAATGACAGAACCTTACCACCATTCCAGTAATATAGTTAAATTCATAGACTCTTGGTAACACAGAGAAAAGGTCTTCATTCTTAAACGAATATGGCATGACAGTGACCGATTTTGTTGCTTTTTATCATAACATTTTTAGCCTATCTCTTCTTCTTCAGCTGTTAAATTAGTAATAATAATGTTGTTTTTAAAATTAGAGATGAAGGATTTCTTTAATTTTTTTTTTTTTTTTTTCTAATTTTGAGTAACTTCTCATCTCAAAACCATTTTACTATTCTACATAAAGTAGATTTTTTTACTTCCCACCAGAGTGTGTGTGTGTGTGTAGCTCTTTTAAAATCTACAATACCCACAGGGCTATGATTAGCAACAAAGATTGCAGTCTAAAGAAGAAAGCCAAGAGCAGAAACAATAGCAAGCTTCAAAGAACTTTTACGAAACAAAATGCTCTATGAAAGATAAAATGGAAGAAGGAGACCATGACAGCTGGGTACAAAAGCAAAGGTGACAGACATTCTAACACACGCACACACACACACCGTCTATTATTCCTACCCCTATCTTTTAATCCTTTCGTTCTCCTCTTTCGCACCGATCCTCTTTAATTTCAGCGCTACCTACAACCACCCTGACCGCAAATTTTGGCTAAGAGCCAAAAAAACGAAAAAACAGAAAGTACTGCTAAACAACAGGTTTCCCAAGAAATACCACTGCTGTTTTGGCCAGACCCTGAGTGTGGCTATATTCAGAGCCACCTTGATGGTGAACAAACGAGAAAGAAGAAATCTTAAGTTCTTTGTGGGTGGGGGAGGGTCGGTGGAGGGAGGTGTAAATGAACAGTTGTCTAGAAAGTGGGGAGGGGTGATTCTCGCAAGTAGACAAAATGACTCATCTTAGAAAGAGGAGGTGAAAAACTTGCTCGAAATCTAAATGCCAGCCCATGGTCTTGAATGCATCGCACAATACAAAAACAAAAAATAAATAAAAAATAACACAATACCTACTCACCCTCTCTACCCAAGTAAAAAGAAATCTGACCCTATCCTTATGCGAAATCTGCTTGTGTCGGTAAAGTCTTCTTTTTAAGTAAATTCTCACTCTATTTACGTGGTGAATATAATGTTCTTCAAATTAAAATTAATGAATTACAAATACAGAGGAGGCCACTAATTGTAATTACCTTGGGCTGGGGTAGATGACAATGGCCGGTTGATAACATTGCACAAGGGATATAAAATTTGGAACTATTTGCATTCATTGTTATAAACAAATTTACATTATAAAAGACTTAGTAATAATAGTACTGTGGAAACCACTTATTATGAACACTCTGGGGAGACAGGGTTTTTTCAGATAACAATAACCAGCTGATAACATAAAAGAAAGGGTATCAAATTTGGAACTATTTACATCCATTGTTAGAAATGATGCTACATTATGAAAGAAATATTTGTCTGTATTTCTGAAATGAGGTACAGTAATTTACACTATTTACATTGTTCAGACAGTTGCCCGCATCTTTGTCAACATATTCATGATGTTTCGGCCGTTGTACACTCCAGCCTTCTTCAGATGATTGGAACTTTGAACCAAAGCCTTTTATTTCGTTCACCAGGGTAGATTTTTCTTGTTCTACATGCCATGCCTCTTCTGGATATCTCAGTATCAGTTATTTCCCTTTAACTCAACAAGTTTTTGTTCGTCTCTGCTGTAGGCAGGTATTGAACTCATAACTCTCTGAGTCAAGTCACTGGATTACTTTAACCAACACTTTTATCCACTAGGCTATGTGTCCTTCAAAATTCCAATCACCTGAAAAAGGCTAGAGAATACAATGGTTGAAACATTGTGAATATGGCAACAAAGATGAGAACAACAGTCCAAACAATGTAAATAGTTTAAAAGAATTATTATTATCATTATAGTAATAGTAGTAGTTCTAGTACTACTACTACTACAACAGGAGAAACTGTTTATTGTAATCATTTTGAGGACAGGTAATAACATTAGACAAAATAACATTTGAAATAAATTTAATTCTCATGTTATTAAATTAATTGTTATAAAAAACATTTCATTGTTAAAAAAAATATTTTAAATGCCAATCTGCCTGCATAAAACATGTTTCAGATCTCCACTAAATCCCCTACAACCTCCCCCAACAAACAAACAATTATGAACAGTCCTGATACATGTTTTCACACACTTTGGATTGGGAGTGGATTGATTGATCTGTTTTTTATGGTTCCTCAACCCTTTGCAGGTTATTTAAAGCCAGAAAAAAATTTGGATTATAAAAATTCATTTTTTTTGGAGACAATAATTATTTACTGATACAAGTCCTATACTTTAAGCTATAGCTGGGGGAAAGTGGCATAGCTAAAGTGTATGATGCCTGGGGCAGCCCTTGAGTTTGCCACTCCCCAGCCCCCACAAAAAAATACATATTGCACAGTGCCTCATGCTTAAAGTTATAAAACTAGATTGTGTACCATTATAATATTACTTTCACATATTCAAATATGGTTTAATTTAAATACACATCAAATATACTTAAACTTTATCAGTAACATTTAAAAAGCAAAAACGACATATAGGGAAAAAAGTGTAAAAAATTAGGACCATCTTCACTGACAACTTTCTGCATAGTAAATTTTCTTGCTGTTTTGTTGTCAAATTCTTCAATGCCATTGTCAAAAACTATTTCATCTGTCAATTGTCGGTCTATAGACAATAAACAGGCCAATATATATGCCATAGTTCAAGCTACTCAAAATCGAAAAGATCCTTCAACTGTGAGTAATGTCCCGACATTAAAACCACTTATTTCAATATAGTATATACAGGCTTATAGCCTACAGCAGACACAAAAGTGTCACCCCCGCTAAAAGTGACCACCAGGGCAGATCACCTCTACTGATACTCCACTAGCTATGCCACTGGTGTAGGAGAGAAGAGGTGAATACATAAATTTCCCAAGCATATTTGCAACGATGTGGATATAATGAACCAAACTGGAATTAGAACTCAGCTCTCTGATGTCCAATTCCGAACTATTATCTATTATACCACCTGCGCATCCAAGATTACAGCATATGGTATTCCCAAGTGCTTACCTATCTAGGTACAGACCAAAATCGACATTGCTTAACCTCGATGGATGAACTAGAATCGATGTTTCAATGTGATTTGGCCATAAGCTAGATTGTGAGTGGAACAGATCAATAACAAGACTTTGAACAGGACATATCACCTGAAGAAGACCGGCAAAAGGATTGGCTTTAAAGTTGTGAAGATCCCAAAACTGGATTAAAGCAGAACTAGACAAATAAGTAAATCCTGCATGGAACAAATCACCTGAAGAAGGCAATGAATGGGCAAAAACTGGATTATAAGCAGAAGGAGGAGGTTAGAAAATGGACCAAGGAATATGAGTAGTAGTAAAAAAAATTTGAAGAAAAGAAAAAAAAAAAAAAAAAAGACAAAAAAAAAAAGAAAAAGATCAGTATCTGCATAGTGTCTTAAGTTCTGAGGCAAATGTGATCAAAAATTAATTACCTTTGATTTGGTTAGATCCCATCTGGGAGGCTTGAGATACTGCAAGGAATTATTTACACCTGATGGGCTGAAAAAGACCAAGTATTCTGATTGACCTTTCTGTAATAGAAAATAAAATCAAAATTATTCTCAGCAGGTGAAAATTGCAAAGAATTTTTATGTATCTTACATTCATTTGAACGACTGAACACAAAAATATAAGTATTTATCTAAATCCCATTTTTCAATCGAATTTACTTATATACAAACCAGAAAGTTTGAATGTATTTAATTTATATCAGGTATACAGTAAGGAAAGTAATTTGAAAGATGCCATAAAGAACAATTTATTGCATTATTTACCTACGCATATATTTTCTCTTTTTAACTGATAATGCAGACAATGCAGGGCCCAAGTATCACTCAAGGTTGAGGGTGGGGGGACTACTGAATAACATTGCTAGGGAGTGGGAAGTAAAAAAGAATTATAAGATAGACATCGGTTGACCTTGTACTTAAAGAAACCAAGATTTTAGTTGTCATGTTGGTTGATTTTGTCTAGCACCATCTATGGTTTATTTAATACCAAAATCTAAATATTTTGAAGACAATGGTATGCCTTCAAGTACAGATAAAATCTATTGTTGGTAATTCCACTATAAAAATGTATTTTATACTTTCATGGGTTTTTATTTTTATTTGGAGGTTCACTATTTGCCCCTAGCTGGGACCTTAACAGATGCTACTACCCAGGATCAGGGCGGACATGGGAACAACAGCAATTAAGATGTGGTTCCCCACTCCCCAAAAACTCCAATCTCCTGATGAAAGGCCTTGCGGCTGGATGTAGTTTGTCATCAGACCCAGGAGTATAATTATGAGGTAAACGTTCTCTCAGGTGTTTGTTCCACAAAGTAACAATTCTTAGGAAGTTCAAAGGAACCTGTGGGGGAATAATGGATGGCTTGTCACCATGAGCATGACATTAGCAGGTCCTCAGCTGTGAAGGAATGTAACTCGTCTGAATGTCTGATAGTGAGATCAAGAATTTAGCAAAGTGGGGGTAAGGATCAAAAGGTGGAGAATAATTTATCACCCACAAGGCCCTATGAACTCTTTTGACACTGGGCAATGAAGATTAGGCAGTCCCAGCCCAGATATGGCAGCAATACTCTATTCTTGGTCTGATTTGACTTTTACAAAGACAGAGCACACAGCATCAAGAATTATGGTATTTTCTGGAACAGATATTTCTTCCAGCATCTTTTGCAATGGCAGGTATATACATATTCTATTTGAGCCTCTTTAAACATCTGACCACTAATCAGGATGGGTGCAGGTTTAGGGTCTGCTCGGTGATGAATAATTTTGAATGTATTGAATGATGTTAGCCAGCTATTATCCCCCCCCCACAATTTCCACATACAGGCTTCATCTTTGCAAAAGTAAACATGAACAAAAATTTCCAACAAATCCACTTAATATTTCCTCTATTTCCCCACAAACTATTGTCCTTATCTTTGTTGTTGATATCACAACGTTTCAACTGTTATGCTCTCTGACCTTCATCAGATCTATGTCAATCTGGGTAATCTAAGACACCTGATAAAGGCTGGAGGGGACAACAGCCAAAGAATTGCAATAACAACAACAAAGATGAGGACAATAGTCCACATGTAAATAGTATAAATAATGATAACTTCTGATACTAGAAACTCAGATAGAAATCTATTTATAGAAAATTAACAAAGATATATTTTCAAAAGATGAAGCAGAAAAGTATGAAATGGGAAAACTAATAATAATAAGGTTGAAGAATGTAAATTTTGTAGATGGTGGGTTCTAAATAACTGCATGTTATTCTTGAATATTCTAAGGAGTAGATTTTTAAGAAAAAGTTTTATCGTCAAAATATTTCTTATTATTAAGAGGAACGATCAATCTATTTTTCAAATATTCAATTAAATTTTTTAAATATTCAATTTAATTTTTTAATCCTTTGTTCTAAAAAACATTCGAAATTTTGATTAAAAATCTTGTTTTTCTTGTATCAGCTGATGTACTATAAATTAGCATAGCAAATGTTAGTGTCTTTTTTGCAGTGAAACACACATTAATTTCAAAATTCTTGCAAAAATCAAATAATTATCAGATTTTAATGAAACATTCAGAACTTATTCACAAATGAATTAAATTATTTCAGAAATCTTTTTTTCAGAAAATCATAGTTAAAGTCATTTTTTTTCATATGTTACATCTCCACTTAATTTTATGAAAACTCAAGAAATTCATCAAGATAATTTTTAGTGATTTGTTTTCATTTTTTTTTTACAATTTTAATAAGAATAATTTATAAAGATTTTAAATCTTTTAAAATAATGTTGCAACAGTGTAACTGTTAGGGAATATTGTTATTAAGTAAAATTATATTTACTACTCATATATCATAAAGCTTATTACAATTTGACAACCCCAAGTATTTAAAAAAAAAACCTTTGAATTTATTCTGTTTGTGAGTAAACCTTTTTGTTTACAGACGGCTATATATGATATTCTCAGAAAATAAGAACCATAACTATAGTAATTTTAAAGCCCAAATTCTCTAAAATTCAATAAAACAATAGATTGTATTTGAAAGGCATGGTGCTCATGTTATAGTCTTCAATTATTCATTTATGGATAAGACTGCCATAGAACATTAAAATCATAACAAAAATCTGTCATTGAGCTGTCATGGAGTTATAAAAAGTTGTCAACATTAAATAAACAGCTCCTGCCATGTTAAAAAAATATTTCTGAAATATTTTAAACATAAGTAAATAATATTTGTTTCAAATCAAATTAATTATATGTTAAATTAGCTAATATTACTGAAATAAAGTTATAAAAAAATATATTTTATTTTTGGAAGACTTTTTAATAAAGAGATTTACATTTTTATAACAGATTACTAAAAATGGCACAAGATTCAAAAAGTTTTAGAAATTTAAAACCAAAAACTCTTTCCAACCAATTTAAATTAGTTTTGAAATACAGCAAAGAATTTTGCTTATTGGAGATATTAAATGTAGTCTATTAGCTTCAAATTAAAACTAAAATAAAAGCTTCAACAAAGATTTTTCATTTTTAAATGTTCATTTTCTTGAAAATCTGTCTCACAAATCTATGGAGGTACATGAGATCAAGACATATGTGACATTAATTCACATCTGGACAAAGTGAAACTGAGACATATATGGCCATAATTAGCATCTGGAAGAATAATTTAGGTTGGCTACAGATCAAGATGGCTACAAAATAATATTCTTTGAACTCATCAAACCAAGACAGATGTGGCATTAATTAAAAACTGGAAGAATATTTTACAGCTCCTAAGGAGCCAGATCTCTACCAAAATATTATTTTGGGGGCTAAAGAGACAAAGACACATGTGGCATTAATTAACATTTAGAAGAATGTTTTAGGTCTGCTAAGGAGCCAGATCCCTATCAGAATAATACTCTTTGGACTAATAAAACCATGACACATGTGGCCCATTTAACATCTGGAGGAATATTTTAGATCTGTTAAGGAGGCAGATTAAAACCAGAATAATGTTCTTTGGACTAATAAGACCAAGACAGATGTCACCTTAATTCACATCTGGAGGTATATTTTAGGTTTGCTAATAAGCCAGATCCCTAAGAGAATAATATTCTTTTGACTAATGTGATCAAGACAGATGTGGCCTAAGTTAACATCTGGACAAATGTTTTAGGCTTGCTACGCAGCCAGATCTCTACAGGAATAATATTCTTTGAACTAATGAGACCAAGACACACGTGACCTTAATTAACATCTGGAGGAATATTTGTGGTTTGCTAAGAAGCCAGATCCCTAACAGAATAATATTCTTTGGACTAATATGACAAAGACTTATGTGGTTTTAATTAACATCTGAAAGAATGTTTTAGGTTTGCATGGAGCCAGATTCCTACCACAATAATATACCTTGTACTAAGAAGACCAGGACAGTTATGGCCTTAATTGACATCTGGTGAAATATTTTAGCTTTGCATGAAGTGAGTTTCCTAGCAGAATGATATTCTTTAGACTAATGAGACAAAGACAGATGTGGCTTTAATTAACATCTGGACATATTATGTTGATAAGGTATCAGATCCCCAAATAAAAATATTCTTAATGAGATAAAAAGAGATGCAGCCTTCAGTCATGTCTGGAGGCATATTTTAGGTTTGTAGCCAGATCCATACCAGATTAATATTATTTGGACTTCTTTTTCTCCTTTCTGTGCCATGCCCCCACTGGACATATGTGATCATAGATTTACACAATTTTCCTGTTCCTCATAAATCTTAATAATCTTTGTTTTTTTTTGTTATTTAATTTATCCTAAGCCCTGTTCTGCCATTCATTATCTCAAGCTCACTAAATATGTTATGTGCTGTTTTCCTCTGTCCCTCTATCTGTCCTGAGAGTATCATATTTTCCAAGCCTTCCTTCCTCATTATGTGCCCCAGAAACCTCATCTGTTTCTTCCTGATGTTAAGTATCCTTTTTATTTCCATTTTCTTCAAAACTTTGTTGTCACTAACATGTTCTATCTTATCCTCAGTATCCCTCTGTAGAACCACATTTCTGTTGCTGCAAGATTGTCCAGTACTCACTGCCATACAGGAGGACAGATATCATGTAGTATTCTAGTATAGTTTTCCTATTTTTAGTAGCCTGTTAAGCTTTTAGAATGCTTCCTTGTCTATCCCTAGACACCTTCAAATTTCATTGTCACACTTTCCATCCTCTGTTAAAACACTTTCCAAGATATTTAAATTTCCACACTTGTTTGATTTTGGTCTCTCTCTTATTTGCAATTTGCATCTTGGGCTCATCCTTCACTTAAACAACCCTGCATTCTGCCTTCTTACAATTGATGTTTTAATCCCCCCCCCTTTCTTTTCGCTTTCCTTCGCTACCTTCTGTAGGACGTTTTTCTTACTTTCTTCCATAGAAACTTCTCTTTAGTACACATGGTATCCTCAACATCCTCCTGAAGAACAACATTTCTGTTGCTACAAGTCTTTTTTTTCATCTTTGAGAAGGCGGATGTGGCATTAATTCACATCAGCAGGTAAATTTAAGGTTTGCTAACTAGCCTGATCCCTACCAGAATAAAAGTCTAGAATAACATTCTTTCAATTAACGAGACCAAAACAGTGTGTGGCATTAATTTACATGCAGAGACATATTGGAGTTTTGCTATGAAGCCAAATGTATACTGGAATAATATTATTTAGACTAATGAAATCAAGGCTGTATGTGAACTTAATTCACATCTGGAGGCATGTCTGATTCTTTCTAAATAGCCAGATATCCAATTGGAACAATATTCTTTGGCCTAATGAAACCACAATAAAGTTTGGCTTCAAATAACATTGAGTTTTAGAGAAAAGAAAAGAAAGAATTCAAGAGAAGTAACACTGTCCAAGTGAAGTGAAATGGCAAAGGAAGCATGACACTATTCTCCAAGAACTCTACATCAATCAAGTCTTTAAAAATAGTCAAATAAACTGTTCTTTATGAATAATTATTTTCTCTGTTCTATAGTATCCCGCTTCTATCAGTATTTGTTCTTGACTATATAGGTTTGATTTGGTTTATTTTGTTTTACGGCATATCAACCTCAATGGGTTATTTAATGCCGACAAAATTTTTTATTGCTGGTAATATGTTTTTCTTCAAAAATCTATTTCTGGGAATATTTTTCCTTGAAGAAATCTATAAATGGCCATATTTTTTTTTTCAAAGAATATATAACTGTTTGTATTGCTGGTATTTTTTTTTTTTAAAGTATTGCTGATAATAATTTTTCCTTTGAAAATTATTGCTGGTAATAATTTTTTTTATTACAAAGTATTTCTGGTATTAAAACCTATTTTTACACAAGTTTGGGTGTTAACTATTTGCCCATAGCTGGGATCCTAACAAGTGCTACCAACCCTGGTCAGGGTGGACCTGGGAACACCAGCAATTAAGAGGTGGTTCCATGCTCCTCAAAACCTCCTGATCAGAGGCCTTGCTGTCGGATGTTGTTTATCATCTTACCCAGGACGTGGATGTAGTTTATCGTCATACCAAGGACATTCTTGACCGCAGAGAATTCATTTCTTGTTGATATTTTTTTATTTTCAATGCAAGTCTATATTTTGGGAATAAATAGGGATATTAGATATAAAATGTAACTGCATTGCTAATGACTTTATTATTGGAAAGTATTGAAAATCATGAAAAAAGGTATTATCAGTGGTCAGGAATGAATGTAAGCATTACTGATAGAATAAGGTTTATAATAAACAAAAAGATTTGATATTAATTTGGATAAAATCCAAATTATGGAAACATCACCAAAATATAAAAACCAAGTGAAATATTCACCTTATCCCGAAGGATGCCATCAATGTCCATCTGTAATTCTGGATTTGGCAATGTTTCATAGATGGCCAACTCATCAACTGAGATATCTGGTTGAATAAACAAAAATATTATTTTCTTATTATGTTCCTCATCATTAAATAAAAGAAAAATAATTTTCTCCACCATCTTCCAAAATCTGAAATAATAATTAAAAAAAATAAACAAAAAGCAATTTTACTCATGTAATGCTGCTACATTTATTTAATTTCTTTTTATATTTGCCAAGAATTTCAATAACATAAAATCTTGTTGAAAGTTACATATATTGTTAATTTGTACAACTTAAGTGGTCGGTAAATATTCAGTCTAGAATGTTGGGGATGTGGGGAGAAAGAACAATTTAATGAAGGAAAGAGAAAGAATTTGTGATGAAATTCTCAGAATACAAAACATCTGAAGACTATTCATTGTTTGTAATAGGAAAATCTTACTCTATAGCAACAGTCAGCAAAATTTGGTTAGGTTTATACTAGCTTCAATAGGTCAATGGTTAGAAAATAGGGGTAAATTACCCAGGATGGAATAAAATTAAAATTTCAAAGAAAAATAAAGGAGTAACTGGATTTAGCCTGAACAAACTGAATCTAAAGTGTGCAACTCTTTCTAATTTTTATTATACTCGTGTCTATAAGATTGGTCAGGTTTAAATTTGATTCCATAGGTGAACATTGGTTGGGTTTATACAAGACTCAATAGATCTCTAAGTTCTACTCCTATTTTCAAAGCAATTTCAATTTATTTTGGCTATTGTTTCATGATGATGTAAAGTTTTGGGATAACAGTATTTCAGGAAATAGGCTAATTGAAAAAAGAATTTGTGAAATATTGTTATATATAATATAGTTTGGCTTTATACTTGTAAATCAGGTTGATTTTCGGTTTTATACTTGGATATATAGCCAAATGCTAGTTGGCTTTACAGTTGGGTCTATAGGCAAACGTTGGTCAGCTTTATACTTGGGTAAACTATATTTTTATCTTTACTGATAGATATCAATCTAAATAAGTCATGGAATTCTGAAAATATTTTCTCTTGAAAATTCAAGCATCTTTTATAGACTACATTTTTAAGAGCTCACACATGTAGTTCTTTGAGAGGAATTGGTTCACTAACAACAGGTTGTGAGTATCATTAAATTTTTGTTAGTCTTTTCATGATCTTATTACATATTTTTAACACAACTTTCTAGCAAGCAACTTGGTGTGGGGTAATGGCTAATGAAGCATCAAGTTGACAATTACTGTGGAGAAGAGAGTTCAATCCTCACTGGATTCCACATACAAAATGTGCCATTCAATTAAATAATATATGCTGACATGTTGTAAAATCTCCAAACACTTCTCAAAGTTGAATACACTGACTTATACAATGTAAGAATAAAAAAGTACTTTTTATTGAGACTTGGATTATGTTGAATAACCTCTGACTTATACAATGTAAGAATTAAGAACTACTTTTTATTGAGACTTGAATGTTTTACCCACAGTAAATTTATCTTCTTTTTATCTTAATTCAAAACTGGTTTACTTTAATTGGTCAAATAATAATGGCAATATCTAAGTATTTTTACAATTGCATTCATTATATTTAACCTAAGATTTTTATTAATACAATTAACTTTATCACAAAAGATAATTAAGGTTTTTAAATCACTGAAATTAAAAAATTTTGTGATGTTGGTCAGCTTTGCTTGTCACTTTTGCTATGTCAAGCAAAAGCCTGTTATCACTTCCAAAAATGCCCATTAAATCTGAAATTTATAGACACTGGTACTAGTAGTAACGACTTCCAATAATATCTGCACTAGTAATACTTGTTCAAGTAGTAATCTCCAAATAGCATAATGATCAAAAGTGAATCGTATTCCATATAATAGTAGAGTAGTGAGAGTGAATGTATAGCAATAGTGGATAGACAAGAATTGTGAACAGTGATCATTACGCTACTTCGTATTTACTCACTTCCTTTATGATCTACTTAATAATGGGATCACCCGTGTTACTCACTGATGATCTAGTTTCAAACCACAGTGTCAGCAACAACACTTACTCTTATACAACAAAAAATATCTAAAGAAAGCTAACTTAGAACAAAAAAAATAAATCTCCCCTAATTACTAATGAGATATTCCGATGTTATAGTAACACAACGTGTGCTCACTTATTGCTATCAAGTAATGATTTCTTTTACTATGAAGATGAGATATCTTATTACTAGAATTGAAGGATTTGTGGTTTTTTTACGGGTTATCAACCCTTTGTGTGTTACTTAAAGTCAAGACATAATTTTGGATTGTAAAAAAAATTCTTCTTTTGGAAATAAAAATAGCACTAACAATTTTTTTAGAGAATAACAAGGATTTTTCAGATACAAGTTTAATCCATAGCCAATTGGTGTAGATGGATTCATACCTTTCTCAAGGGTATTTGCACATAAATGAATGTAACGAAACCTGAATTTGAACTCAGTTCATTGACTTCTCATTTCAAGTTGCTATCTGTTACACCATCCACACTAAGAGCAGGACAAGATCATGCTGTGTGGATAATATAGTCATATCGGGTTTTATAGAATTTTTTTTTATACTACTGTTCACTCAATACAAGGCCCATGTTCTCATGTGATTAAACTGTTCTTCATTCAACCTTTTGTTTCCAGTGTTTTCCTTATAGTCTTACTAACCAGCAACTATTAGCGTTATGGATCTGGAAAATGTCATTATTGCTAACTTTTCTGAGTTGGCCAATTTTAAAAAGGTTTCTTGCTGAAATGCATTGATGAAAAAGTGATCCCACAATGCACACATAAAATACTTAGAATACCACATCACATTTTTTCTAACATTTGCATGCAATTTCCTAAAAACATCTGTTGAAGAACTAGAAGTATTGGAAAAACTAATCACTAACAAAGCCAGAACCGTTAGAATGCAACTCCACAAAAACTATGTTATAACAAAGTCAGAAATGACTCGACTACACCTATATATATATATATATATATATATATATATATATGTGTGTGTGTGTGTGAACATTGAAGTCAACACAGAGGCGACAGGCTGTTTCATGCTAGACGCAATCGTCAGGCCACTGTATGTATGTATGTAAGTTTAAAAATCAGGAGGTCAGTTGAATCCACTGCCTTGGTTTCAACCTTATGGTATCCTCAGGTGATTTTTATCAAATGACCACCTAATGCTTTTTTATTTTTTTTTAAATAACTAAAGAATGCTACATTATTATTTTCAAAAATAAATAAACAAATGTACAACACTCAGTGTAATAGAAAGGGAGGAGGAGGAGGATGTGAAGAAGGGGGAAGGGAAGAAAAGCAAGTGTATTGTAAATGCATCGGTATGGGTAAATTACATTTTTTTTTACCCAGGTTTGTACTCACTTAAGAAAAATTTTCTGATATGTAAGCAAGGACTTAAGACTTCAGATTTCTGGTTTAAAAGGTTTTTAGGATCCAGAAATGTCATAATCGCTAATTTTTCCTGTTGGCAGAGGTTGCAAATATGGTTGTGATTGTTGTACAGTTTTGCTTTATTTAAAATTTTCCACCTTACCAACAGATAACTATTGTTTTTTCTTTTAAATTCCACACATGGTTAGCTAGTTTGGTAGAGTACGTAAGATTTGCTAACTTAAATGATGACCTATAATTGTACCATCTATGTTTAAAAGTAAAAAAATAATATATATATATATATATATATATATATATATATATATATATATATATATATATATATATAATAATAATAAAAGTGAACATTGAAGTCAACACTCAGAGGCAGCAGACTGTTTCATGCTAAACGCAATCATCAGGCCATGCGTTTAGCATGAAACAGTCTGTCACCTCTGAGTGTTGACTTCAATTTTATTTTTACATACACTATCTCTGAAATTGAGCACTTTATCCCATCAGACCTTAAAAATATATTTTTTATATATATATATATATATATATATATATATATATAAATTAATTACAAGAACTCAAACATGGAACTCTCTATATGCCCCTTGTTATTTATGCCTTAATGAAAAATTTGAAATTATCAGATTTAAAGGCAAGACCCATCTCTTAAATCAAAGGAATGAACTCACTGTTAACTGTTGGGTGCCTCGGCATGGTGTAATGGTTAACAAGCTGGTCTTGCTAAAACTATTACAACTGAATAGTGAGTTTATTCCTCACTAGGTGTCCCATACTTTCGGTCATGTGCCACATCTAAACCTCACTTAGAAAATCAATATATATATATATATACTTATAAAAAATTCACATACACATATATACATCTATAAAAATACACACACATGTGGATGCGCAAACAAACAACATTATAAACATATACCTACATATATGTAAAGAGATTGGAGGATTAGCAGGTAATATAAGTAATAACATACTAAACTTAGAGTAACATTGTATTACCGTCAAAAATATTACTATCCCTATAATAAGTTAAATTTTGAGCTATGTTTACAGTTAACAGTGATTAATAAATTAAATTTAAAATTGGTAACTTTTAATTTTCAATTCTATAGTAAAATTTAATATTAATTATTTAGAATGATTTTCTATTTTAGTCTAACCCTAACATTAAGGCATTAATTATTATAATCTTAGTTTGTTGTCAAGTTCTTTGAATTTTCATATACTTGTATTTTGATTGGTCATTGCAGCTTATGTAACAGAGTCTCTCCTATCAAGGGACGTTTGGTCCATTTGAACCTTTTAAAACCCTTCATTCTACATTCAACTCCATCACTTGACAAGACACAAGAAGTGTTGAAGCAAAATGGCTATTTTTGTAGTGATTTTTAACATATTTATGTTATAATTTTGAATAAATTATTATATATATATATATATATATATATATATATAAATGAATATACATAATATTCCCCACCAATAGCATGAGTTGGAGTTTCATACAGATCCACATGAAACTCCAAGTTATGTTATCGATGAGGGATATTATGCATATTCATTAATATATACTTAATAAATCTGCTATATAACATTGAGTACTGTTTTATAATACCTGAGAAAAATATATATATATATATATGGGTATTAAAAAAACATACGTATACACACATATGCATGTACACACACACATATATATATATATATATATATATATATATATATATATGGGTATAAAAACATACATAGACACACACATATGCATGTATATGTGTATATATATATATATATAGAGAGAGAGAGAGAGATGTGGGCATGAAAAAACATACATATACACACAGGTTGATATAAAAACAGATTCAAATTTTCATATATGTCCAACTTAATTAGCCACGATATTTCAATAATATTCACTCCCCCTCTAACTCTTCAAATGTCAAAAGTATGACTAATTATAATTTCTATATTTAATTTCCCCCACTCTATAACCTCTTTACACTATATTATTCATAATTTATAAACTTTCCCCTGCTCTCCCCAACTCTCTTTTCATTGATTGATTACATCCTTTTATCTATATATTTGAAAGTTATTTTTAAACCCCTTTTTATTCCACTTTTAATTTTAAATTAATATTTCACTTTTCATATAACCCCAATTCAATAATTTTATAAAACTTCTTCCCTTTAAGACAAATACCTTCCACCCTTCCCTGACCCCTGTATCGTTCCTTTCGTCTGACTGAAACATTGAAATGAATAAATTCTGTATTAGTTTTTCAACTGGTGTTTTTTTTTGTTGTTTTTTTTTTTAGCTTTCTCAGTTAATTTTCTATTTCTGACACAAACTCAGTCTACACCGGGTTTGATAAGATAGACGACCGATATCTCCGTCTGCCAAAATAGGCTATTCCCCATGTGAGGTGATTTATTGTTTATTAATTATTTGCTCTGTAATAATACATTGAGCTCTTTTTATGAATCATTTTTAATATTTTATTTTACTAGGATCCATTTGGATTATATACCAACAGATTTGTTACCTTTACTATATATATATATATATATATATATATATATATATATATATATATATATTTGACCTGAAGCAAGTTGAGCTTTGTTACTATTCTATAGAAAAGATAATAAATACTAAATATACATGGTCTATAGATAGCTTTCAAACTTATCCTAACACAGAAGTAAAAGTATTTATCCTCATACAAAAAAGTAAACTATTACACACACACACACATACATACATGTGTGTGTAATAGTTTACTTTTTTGTTTGTGAATAAAGACAAAAGAAAATCTTAGCCCACAAATTTTGTCTTCTGATAGACTTCATTCAAGCAAATGTAAGAATTTTATTTTGCAACAAGTATTTATAAACGTCATTAGTTTTTCATAATTTTTTGATTTAAGAACACTCATAAATATACATCAGGCTAATTGAAAACCAAGTTAAACTATGGAGGATGCTAAGTGACGTAATTTAATATCTAATAAAGAAAAGTGAGTAAATGTTTAATTTTTTTTAAATGTAATTATTTATATTATTAAGTTTGGGATTAATTTATGTATTATATATTTTAAATAATAAAGTATTTTGAATTTGACCATTTTCTTTTAATTTGTTTAAGTTTTCCACTTGTCTTTTATTTTTCATATTGTCCTTATATATATATATTATATATATATATATATATATATATATATATATATAGTTTAATAAGCAAAGATCACTATCTGTATTACAAGTAATTCATCTTAGAGTAGAATGTACAGAGAATACAATATTTTACAAACATTTTTACAAAATGTTTTTCTTTTGTTCTGTTTCTTTACAGAAAGCAATATATGTCATATATAACATTAAGTGTTCTGTATTTGAATTTATATTGTTTGGAAACCGCCATTATCTTACAGGGAGGTAAGGGTGGGTGTCTGGCTACGTATATATTTTTTATATCGATAGATGAATGTGATTATTACGACTGCAGACTGTTCTTAACTGGTGAGCACAAGCTGTTTGCTTGCAGCCATTGTGTTTTCAATAGGTTGAAAATATTTGCTTTCTTCGTCAGGTTTTATTTCTTTTTTTGTTTTTGTTTTAGCTATCCTGCTGCTATCTGTCTCCGCCCTTGACCCACCCTGCATCTCTCACATCCTGCTGACTGCCCAGTCTGGCCTGGGCTGGGTGCCTGATCATTTCAGCCTCGTGTGTGTTTGATAAGTCAGATTTGGAAACAAGGTTTGGCTAGGAAATCTTGGTCGGCCAACAGACAAGATGTGGCGGCAAGATTACCATTTTGGAACTGATTCAAGATTTTGTGGATATGAGCAAGGTGTGTGTATGAACAATTATACAGGTGTGTGTGCTTATATATATATATATATATATATGTGTGTGTGTGTGTGTGTGTGAAAACAATTGTACAGATGTGTACATACACTATATTCATATCTGCACACATTCACACAAATTATATATATATAGGTGGATCAATAAGTCTAGAGCCTCTACTGTTATTAATTGAAATTTTCACAATGCAATGATTGATATATATGATTAATGGAGAAGTGTTGACAAGAAAATAAATTAGATTGAAAAATATTTCTTGAGTAATATGCATTATTCATCATTAGGCTATATATTTGGGTCAGTTGATGAAAAATGTCCCCAAACTTGATAAAACAAAGTTTTATCATTAAAATCTTTGTTATTGTTAAGAGGAAAGACCAAACTGTTTTTTTTTGTTTTTTTTTATTATTTTATTAAATTTTTTAATCCTTTCTACCACGTTTGAAATTATGGTTAAAAATCTTGTTTTTTCTTGCATCAGTAGTGGGGGGGGACAAAGATTAGTATAGGAAATTTAGTCTCATTTTGTGGTAAAAACCATACTGATTTGGAAATTCTTGCAAAAATCAAATAATTTTATGAAATTTCGATAAATTAAATTTCACCCCCTTAATATTTATATTAGTTAAAAGCACAACTCCTTGGAAAATTTAATTAATAATTCTTTTTTCAAAAACAGAAATGCCATTTACAGAAAAGATGCTCTGAATGATAAAAAAAAAATACAATAAAACTAAGACATTTTTTTTTTTGTTTTTTTTTTAATCAAGTTCACCCCATGCAAGGCAGTAAAACCACAAAGGCACAAGAGGTTACTGAATGATAAAGAATTAAAAAACAGAAGCATTGAGAATCAAGAATAACAGAAGAGTAATCAGAAAGACAGTGGATAACGATTGACATTGGAATTAAATTTTTGAAGATTAAAATTAGCTTGAAAGCACAGAGCCGGAAGTGAGTTCCCTAACGAGAAGAGTGTGAAACAAAACTGTTAGAACTTACAGTTACATCTATCCAACTGTAGAAAAGCTTTTAATTGCTTTTATAAATAAGATATAAGGACACTATTTTTGTGCCAATTTTTGTAGATATAGCTGTTCATCAACATTATTAGAAAATAAGAGTGATAAACATTCATCAGTCAACATGTCAACAGCTTAAATAAACAGCAACTGCTATGTTAAAAAATGCATATTTGTAATATTTTAAACTTAAAGTAAATAATATTTGTTCTGAATCAGATTAATTACACTTTAAATCATCCAATATTCTTGAAATAAAGTTTCAGAAAAGTAGATTTTATTTTTGGAAGATTTTTTTTATTAATAAAGAGAATTACATTCTGATGAAAGCTGGCTAAAAATTGTGCTAACATCAGCAATTTCAAAACAAAAACTCCCTCCCATCAATTTAAATTAGTTTTGAAATACAACAAAGTATTTTGCTTATTGGAAATATTAAATTTAATCTATTAACTTGGAATTGAAACTAAAATAAAAGCTTCAAAAAAAGAGATTTTATTTTTAAAAATTCATTTTAAGCCTTAGGTATTGCAATCTGTGGATATATATATAATATTTTTATTATAATAGATTACAATAAAAACATTTTACATCACTACACAAAAGCTTTCATGTTATCAAAGTTAGTTTACCTGAGGAAGTACAATCTTAGGACTGAAACATGAAAGCTTTTGTGTAGTGATGTAAAATGTTTTTATTGTAATCTATTATAATAAAAATATAATAATATATTGCTCTACTTTGTATTGAACACTTTTTTTAAAAGTAAATGCTATGAACTGTTGATTTTTACTCCATCTGTTCTTTCTCTCATTTGTGTGTATATATATATATATATATATATAAAATTGTGTATTTGGATAGCAATCACTATTTTATGCAAGTTTCATTAAAAAGCGGCTGACTAGGTATTGTGGATTGCTGCCCAGATACACAATTATTAAATTACATGACCTGGCAGCCAACAAGGATAGTAAAAATTAAATAAAAACTTAACCAGAGTTACCTTGTCTGTTGTTTCAAATGAAACTTGCATAAATATATATACTGAGTCTATAAACATTTACTTGGTTTGAGGATAGGCAATATTGGTCTGTAAGTCTTTACTTGGTAGGTGGCCCATTTGGGAGGCGAGGGCGGGGGGTTACCCCTCTGCAACGAATGTAACAGGCATACTCTTTGCACTAGACTATAGATTTATTGATTTACCTATCTACACAAATACACACAAATCTGTACGTCTGTGTAGATATAAGCCAAATGTTACTGACAGAACAGGGTTTATATATATATATATATATGTTCTGACATAACTTGCACATACATATAAACATTAGCATTTGTGTGTGTATGTGTATATATATATATGTGTTGATCTTTCTATTTTTTAACATTTAAAAGCTCTGCAGGTTCGATTTTTTGAATTGTGTATCAAATGCTTTTTAATATAACCATTTCCTGGTTTGCCTTGACCAACAGCTGTTTAACCATTATATACATATATGTTGATAGAGGAACTATATAAGTCCACAAAGTCATACATGTATGGTGAAGACCCCTATTATGAAACATTCCAAACCTCATCAGGAGTACAAGAAGTGGGAAAACGAGAGCCCTAATCTATTTAATCCCTTACTAGACTATGTTCTGAATATATACAAGCATAGATGTGTAGAGATGGGCATTGATCATTTAAGTATTTCATACAACATCTCAAATAAATCTATGAATAGAAAACAGTGATTCTGCTTCCCTTTCCAGGGCCAAATGTATGAATGATGGAGAGGAAGATACTGACGATATGGGTATTCTTAGTTGGGATGACAATGATCTTGAACACAAAATCAATCTCTTCTGCAAAATTTTCCAAGAAATAGAACTTGAGATAAACCTTTCCATAACAGAAACTATGATCTGAAATTCGGATGAAAGCAGTGATGACATATACTATGAACGCAGGCTCAACCTGGACAACCGCAGATATAGATTAGAAATCAAAAATCCTCTTATAAATAATATGCAAGGTTTCCAATTTTTCTTTTTATAAAGTTTGGGGAGGCACAAGTGCAAATAGAAATGAGAAAGATGGTGTTGTGGCAAACTTCTAAGTGGGGAGGGCCAGTTTGCCTTGACAAATCATCATTCAAAATCCTTGGTCTATGCACCACTTTGGCATTTGAGAAATAGGCAATGAAGGGCAACGTCGATTAAGCAAGGTACTTTACTGCATTTTAAGCCCATCTTTCATGTTTAGATTCACTAAAGTTTATAATTGCTCAATTTCATATCCAAAATGTAAAAAAAGTAATTTTTAAAGAGGTAATGGATTTTTATTTATTAATCAATTAATTAACTTTTAGCATTTTAAATCAAATTTATTTAATCAATTAATTAACTTTTAGCATTTTAAATGTTATTTTTAGCCATATTTGAGTAGATGGTCCTTTAATTTTTAAACAGGATTTTAATTCAGTCTACCAGCCTGAATATTCAAGAAATCTTATTAAAAAAAAAAATACACCCTCTGGCATTTAAATAACCTTTCCTTTCCATACTAATGCATGAAATGAAATTGAGCAGGTTGCCACAGCCATGCTTAAATGCCTATTTAGATTAAATTGCTATCACATCATTTGCTGATTAGTAATTTTCTCAAAAGAGCATTTGTTAATGTGTACTTGACTTTGAAGACACCATGGTTGCTTGTGCCAGAGAAGTTAGGTTTGTGTATTTTAAAAAACTATGGATCTACTAGGTTTTAAAAAAAAATCTATTTCTGGGATTTGCAGAGAATGGTCAGAAAAAGAAAAAAAAAAAAATTGGCAATCCTCTGGTTAGAAAAGAGATTGGAGGACAATGGTCAGGATGATTCATGCTGAAAGAAAGGTAACAGTAGCTGAAATGATTACTCTTTATAAGGGAGATATACAGAACATCTCTAAACACACAATTTGTCAAACCTTAAAGCAGATGAGCTACAGCAGCAGAAGACCATGCCAGATGCCACTTCTGAGGCTACAATTTTCTTGGAATCCTAAAAATTTGCCTGATCTGATAAATCCCAATTTCTGATGTGACATTCACATGGTAGGGCCAGAATTTAGTGTAAACAACATGAAACTCATGAATATATCCTTGCTTGTGCCAGGCTAGTGGTAGTATAATAATGAGGCACATTTTATTGGTATACATTGGGATCTTTAATACCAATAAATAATTGTTTAAATGCTACAGCCTATTTAGGTATTGTGACTATTGTGAGACCGGAAACTACCTACACAATAGACTCTTCCAGGCCTATATTAAGTAGGCGACATAGCACGCTAGAGAGTGACAGAGAGAGACAGTAAGAGTCTAGTACGACTACCAGTGTTGGACACTAACTTATAGTAAGCTCTGCTTACACTATCTCTTTAACCTGTTGTTAATATATCTTTCTTACATCTAATCCGTGTTCCGTGTTTTCCTTCTGTGGTCCCAACTTTGGCCCCACATCAGTGGCGACAAGGATTCGAGAAACGCACTCACGGCGAAACCTAAATACCTTACCAGTTCCACATCAGTGGCAACGAGGATTCTAGAAACACACTCATGGTGAAACCTAAATACCTTACCAATCCCACATCTGTGTCGACGAAGCATTCGAGAAACGCATTCACATCGAAAACCACAATACCTTGCCAGTCCCACATCAGTGGCGACAGAAAGATTCGAGAATTTCGTTCTCACCATATCAATAGCGACAGAGTACTCGAAAAATACACAAACTACACGCGTTCCCACAGCAGTGTTGAACGAGAAATTAAGTTGGTATTACTACATTAGCGATTTAAAAGCTAAACACCCAGCGTCTACATATATTCCAATACCAAACATCAGTGATGAGCAGTGATTCAACATCTACGGAATATTAAAGTCTGTCCAAATAACAATACGAGAACAATTTTTTACACACCCACACACACAGAAAAAAACAGTTGTTCGTAAAACAAACTGACAATACAAGAGCAAGTACTACCATTGTACTCAGGTTTTCGAAAAAAATATCGAAAAATTTTTTATGTAATTGAGTTGAACACGTGCATAAAATTATTCTCCCTCAAATTCATTTACCTCTATAAAAAAAAAATACATAAGTGTGGTGAAAATTTATTCAATTACGTCAAAATTAACGGAACCACGGGGAAAAAAAAAAAGCTAAACGCATAATTAGTTTAGTTTAACTATTGTCTTTCCATATTTTTTTTTCTGTAAAAGAAAAAAAAAAAAAAAAATCTATCAAGATTTTTTTGTGTACCTCCTCTGAGTACATGTGTTTCAAAGCAACAAAAAAAAGCACTGTCATTTTTGTTTAAATAAATATGGAAGATTTGCAAAAAGTAGTTGCCCAAATGTTAAAACTAAATTTGGATCAGCAACAAAAATCAGAAGAAAGACAACAACAACTATTTTTGGAATTACATAAACAACAAATGTAATTCCAACAAATTACGCTTCAGAATGCTGAACTACAACAGAAACAACTTAAAGAATTGCTCGTAAATGCATTAAAAGGCTCAAACTCGGAAAAAGATACAATATTCTCCCAGAGTATAATCTACAATTCAATGGAAACCTTTGAAGACGTACCAGAGGAAGACAAAACATTTCAGGCTTTTTACAGGCACTACGAAGATATTTTCAACGTAGACTGTGAACAATGGTCCAGTAAAAAAAAGGTACGTCTTCTATTGAGAAAACTGGGAACTACAGAACATAGTAGGTTCGTAGATTTCATACTACCCAAGAAAACGACTGACTTGGATTTTTCAGAGACTATTAAGCTCCTATCAGAACTATTCGTGCCTAACACAACCTTGTTCCACAAACGCTGGAAATGTCTGAACACAGTCAAAAACAAACAGCAAGATTTTCTAACATTTGCAGCATCAGTAAACAAGCTATGTGATGATTTTAAACTAGCCAAACTGACTGCCAAGCCAATGATTTTAAGTGCTTAATTTTCACACAAGGTCTAGTATCAGCAGAAGACGCCGAAGTCAGACAACAGTTACTGACCAAGCTTGAGAACGAACAAGGATTGACTCTCCAGAAACTGGCAGAGGACTGTCAAAGAGTAATATCTGTAAAGCGTGACTCAAACACTATCGAGGAATCAGGTGTGACTCAGATTAATAAAATCAGAAGTAAGTCTACCTCCTATTTCCCTCAAAAAGTCAAAAGGCAAATCTCATGTCCTAAATTACGCAGTAACCAAAACCCAAATAAGTTAAAGAAACTGCCCGGACCATGTTACCATTGTGCTAAATGGCATTGGATGAAATTCTGTCCAGTTAAGAAAAAAAAATATTGCAAAAATTGCAATAAAAGTGGGCATACATTAACTTCGTGCTGGTACGCCAACAGAACGAGAAAACCCAAAAATAAAATTAGGCAAGCTAAATCTGACAATATTGTCGATAGGAATTTAAGAAAATATGTAACTGTGGATATTTTCAATAAGTCCATTAGATTCCAGCTTGACTCAGGTTCTGATATTTCAACCATTAACTGGCGTACTTGGCGAAAATTAAACAAGCCGACCTTATTAAAAACAGATAAAACAGCAAAATCCGTAACAGGCGAAAAGATTAACATTTTAGGCGAGGTAATACTTACAGTAACACTAAATGGACTTACCAAAAACCTCAAAGCCTCCGTATTGAAAACTTCAGATAACTTATTTGGAACAGATTGGATAGAAAAATTCAATCTTTGGGATTGCCCAATGAGTACATTTTGTCGCAAGTACAACGTCCAATTTGGTAAATCTCAAAAAGCAACTCAAACAACAATTTCCCCAGGTTTTTTCTGGCGGCCTTGGGAAATGTACTAAAATGAAAGCTAAGTTCAAGGTGAAGGACAGTGCACAACCAGTATTCAAAAAGAAACGGAATGTCCCTTTCGCTGCTCTAGAGCAAATCAACAGAGAGTTAGATAGACTCGAACAAGCAGGTATTCTGTCAAAAACAGATTTCAGCAAGTGGGCAGCACCTATGGTCTACGTAAAAAAGAAGTCCAATCAAATACGAGCCAACGCGATCAGAAACATGCCGGCCCCAGATAACGTTCAAGCGTTACAAAGCTTCCGTGGCCTAGCTAACTTTTACCAAGGGTTCATTAAGAACATGCAAAATTTGAGAGGGCCTCTCAACCAACTTTTAAAAAAGGACAAACCATGGTCATGGACCCCGGAATGCCAAGACACATTCGAGAAGATCAAGAAAACTCTTACTTCAGACCTCTCCTTCACCCATTACGACCCTAGTCTCGACATTATAGTCACAAGTGATGCAAGCTCGTACGGCATGGGTGCTTGCATTTTACATAAACTGCCAGATAGTTTGCGAAAAGCTGTGGCTCACGCATCAAGATCTCTAGTTCGATCTCGACATGCCCCAAGTCTCTCCTGAAGTGTTACACTCAGAAAGGAAAAGGAAATTTACTCAACCGCTCAACGTAAATCACAAGAGAAAAAAGTATTAACAATTTTATTTTTTCTCTCCTTTTCAAAAAGAAAACTCTTTGAAAGGGGGGTATTGTGAGACCAGAAACTACCTACACAATAGAATCTTCCAGGCCTATATTAAGTAGGTGACATAGCACTCTAGAGAGTGACACCGAGAGACAGTTTTGACTTTTATTCTGACTGTTTCTCTCACCCCCCCTTTTTTTCCAGTACTGTGTAGTGAGACTGTTTCTTTTCAGCTGCTTATTTTTTGGACGAACTTTTGTGTGAATAACATCGGACCTTTTTTATCTGATAAGTTATTGTTTTATTTTCATTCTTTTTAATTTTTTCTATTTCTATTGTTTGTTTTTAATTTGTATTTGGGCCTTGGCTCACATTTTTTTCTTTTTTTCTCCCTTTTTTTAGTCCGGTTAGACTTTGTCAAACCGGACGACTGCTTTCTTATTTTTATTTATTTTCTCTATTTAAAAAAAAGACCAGTTTAGAAAAAAGAAAAAGAAGCTTTCTGTTTATTTCTTTTTATTTTTTTTTATTTTCAGTCGCCTTCTTTCTCCTTTTTATTTTGACTAGTTTATTTTTTTTCTTTTAATTCATTTTCTTTAGCGGCGTCAACCGCTAAACTTTATTTTCTATTTTTTGTAAATTTATTAGTTTTTTCTGGTAAAAAAAGAGAGAAGTTTTCTGGTTTTTCTTTTCATTTTCGGCTGCCTTCGGGCGCCATTTTTATTTTATTTTAAAAAAGTCTTACCTGTTTATTTTTTATTTCAGTCTTTTTGTCATTTAATTTTTGTTTGTTTGTTTATTTTTTTTTAATTTCCTGGTTTATCCAGGCTTTCTTTTGTATTATTTTTTTTCCCCAACTCCTCTCCCTGTGTGGTTAACTATAAAAGACCCGCTTAGTGGTTGTATCCACAATTTTCAGCATGGCCGACGAAGGCAGTTGGTCCAAAGTGAAGAAAGACCTCTTTGGGAAGGTGGACAATACCAACCCAAAGGATAATGAAGAAAAAAGCGGGCTGGAAAAAGCCCGAAAGCTGACCTAAGTACCTCCAGAAAAGGAGAAAGTCCTAAGAATGATGTTGCCCTAAAAAGAGGCACCAAGAAATCGAGCGAGGAGTCGCCCTCTTGTTGGAAGTCCCTCCTAGTTGTATATTGAACATGGCGGATTTCCTGGACAAGGCGAAAGGTTACGCCCATCTGGTGAATAAAGATGGGTTCGCTGATGATGTCCAGGAACTCGGTATGTTCGCTAAGAGAATGGTGACCGTTTTTGTGGTGGACAAGAAAACAAAAAAGATTTGTCGCTCCACTAAAGACATTGTGATTAAATCACTTTTGTCCCTGGGGATAAAACCCCAAAGAGTTATAAAAGGTAGGGGTTTCTTCATGTGGGACATTCTGCTGCCCACACCAGAAGATTGCCTGGCTATGGCCAAAAAGAACTGATCACCAAAGATCTAATATTAAGGACCGAAAACGAAGGCAGTGAGGCGGACCAGGGTGGCCATTTTGAGGTTCCTCCTCAAATTTGGGAGAGCTTCTGGCTGCATTTTTTATGCAGTACGGCCAGATTTAGGAGCTCTCTCCGACAATCTGAAGGGGGATGGACTTTTGACATCATGCTTGATCAAGAGGCCTTCAAGTCCGTCCCCAACTGTTTGGTTTTAGGCGACCGAAAATGCCGGTCATTGTGACTGGTAGGCGTCCGACTTGCTGGAGGTGTGAGAGACTGGTCACCTTCCTCCTCCTGCCCAGGGAAGAAGGCCCTGGAGCTCCGGTCGTAGGTGACCAAAATCCCCCTTGGCCGATAAGGATAAATCCTGCACCTGTAATGGGTCTAGCCTCCGAGACTGGGACCGATGGGCAAAAGTCCCGGTTGGGTCCAAGCTCACATTGCCCCCCAAACCGACGCCTGCCACTAGTGTGGTTAAGGAGAAGGAGGAGGGGAATGGCACCGTGGTTAGGGCAAGGGAAGAGCCAAACAGCGGGTTCCTCTGTCCCAACATGACACCAGGGACATTATCACCTACAGCCCCATTCCTCTACCAGCTCTGAGGGGCGACGCCTCGGCAGATGAAAAACTGGCAACAGCGAAACCCATAAATTTAAACAAACCGAAGTTGGCAAAAAATACTTGACATTAAAAAAGCTGAAAGAGAAGCTGGAATCAAAGCGGAAAAAAAAAAAAATCGCTGGGGGCACCGCCCTCTATCCTCTGCCCCGTCTTCCCCTTCATCTAAATTCACCAAGCCACCTCCGCCAAAATCTGTGTCGAACTCACCTGCCAAAAAAAATACATTCATCCAAACCTTCCCCAGTAAGAACTCCTTCGGGTTGGACTCCCTCTACACACCCAATCCTTCACCAATGTCTACTCCTGCTCAGTCACCTCAGAAAAAAAGGGCAGAAGCCCCGAAACTCAAATTGTGGCCAACATGAAAAAAAAAATTATCAAACCTCCATATTTTCCAGGGGAAGACGTCTGTGCGTTTCCAGGACCAGGCGGAAAGGGTTTTGGACTAAAACCAGAAATCCCAAGGATTTAAAAAATCCTTTGGAATTTTCATAGTATTAACAACAGAGAGGTTGAAAGGCCTGAGAATTTCCCTTCTGCGAAAAGGGTTCTGACAGTCATTAGAACGGGCCGGGGAATGGGAGATTTGGGGCATGATAGAGGAGGCCCAGTCATCTCTAAAAATGGTGCCCCCTGCTGCCTACCTGTTGGACCCAGATTCAGATGAAGCAAACCAGAAACTAAAAGGGAGGGTCCCCATTTTTGTTCACCCATCCCTTTATAGAGCTTTGAAACTTACTTACCCTTCGGACATCGGGGCTTGTCTCAGGACGATATTGCCGAGAATGAGATGGCGTCGGGTTCCATGGGGAGAGGCTGTGGGTGTCCTCACCCCAGCCATGTTCTATCCTGAAGGGCAACCCTAATCGGCTTCACGATGGCTCTCTGGTTAGCTAGTTTGAATGCCGGGGCCTGAGGTCCGAGTCTCATGAGGGCGAGGCTCTCTCGTGACCTTCAGTGCCAGGGGTGAATATATGTTGTTTGCAAGAGACCCGGTTTTCTTCTCATGATCATTGAGGACATACTGTCTAGGGGGTTCGCCCTTTATTCAGCATGTTTTGATGGTTGTTCGAGGGGTGTCTCTTGGCTAGTGAGCAGGTCTTTGAAGGCTGCTTGTACCCTTGTCTTCGCGGATCCGGCGGGCAGGCTTTGCGTGCTGGATGTTACCATAAAGGATAAGCTTCTTCGTCTCATTGGGGTTTATCGCCCAATATCCATTCCGAGCGGCCTGCTTTGTTTCGGCAGATCGCCGTTCTTGACGACGTCTCGTCGGGTGATTTTAGTGGGGATTGGAATGCCGTCCTTGACCCTGATATAGATTGGATAGGGCAAAAAAAAGGTACTAACAACCCGGATGTGAAACCATTTCGGGACTTTATCGATAGGTTTGATCTCGTCGATAAGTTCGGAATGAACACCCTCGGGAGGTAGCATGGACTTGGACTACTAGTGGCAGCTTGGCTCCTGGCTCGCTTGCGAGCTACCTGGACCGAGTCTTAGTTAGGAGAGTCGATGTAGGGCTCTTAAGCTGTCCAAGTTTCCATTATATAGTTTATACGGACCATAGGCTTGTCCGGGTCCGTGTAAACTTTAGATAAGCCTAAGGTTAAGTTGGCTGGTTACTGGAAATTGAACTGTTCACTTTTTCAGTGATCAGGGTTTCCAGGACCAGCTGCTACTAACAATCCAGAGGGAATTGGCCGGGGGCCGGTTGTGGGAAATGCCTGGTGGGGAGAATTTAAAATCTAAGATTCAGACGTTTGCTGCCGACTTTAGCCGTCGGCTCAATTTAGATAAATTAGCGGCGCAAAGCGGCTTTAGAAGAAAAAGTTGATCGGGCCGTGAAATCCCGTGTTAGTGGGGACATAGTCTTAGCTAAAGGCAGAGTTGGCCTCCTTGCTTATCAAGAAGGATCAAGCTCTGGTAGTTAGGGCTAGGTTAAAAAGAATGTCTTCTGAGGCAAACGAATATGGCCGCTGAACTGCGTGTAGAGGAAATCGAAACGCGGCCAGGCGACATATAGCGTGCGTCACATTACCGGATAAGCGGACCGTGACTACAAACGCGGGCATATGTGGAGGTCTTTCGAGATTACTTTCAGGAGCTTTTCACCAGGGTAGCCCGGTCTGAGTTCTGCTCAGTTCGACGCCTATTTAGCTGACTTTCCCTGCCTCTCGGCAGCTGAAGTGGCTAGGTGCGAGGGTCCCATAACAGAGTCGGAAATCTGGGAAGGCTGAAGCAGGTTGGCCTGGATAAGTCTCCGGGATTAGATGGTCTTCCCTGAAGTTTACTTTGAGGTTGTCGACGTTTTGTTCCTTTGCTGGAACTGATGTACAACCACTGGATGAGGCAGGGGTCTTTACCTCAACGCTTCACCAGGGGTGTCATCAAGTTGCTGCGAAGGACAAGGACGGTGGGGATGGGTTAGGGAACTTTCGCCCTTTAACGATGTTAAACACTGACTTAAAGATTTTGGCGAAGATCTTAGCCAACCGTTTGCAGCTTGTCCTGTCTAGTCTGATTGGCCCTGAACAGACTTGTGCTGTGAAGGGCAGGACTATTCAGGATAACCTTCATATGGTGCGCCTGATCTTAGAACAAGTCGACAGTGAAGCCGCGCTGATCAATTTAGATCAGTCCAAGGCCTTCGATAGGGTTGACCATCGATTTCTGGGAGGCTGTCCTTTCGGCGGACGGTTTCGGAGCCGACTTTCGCTCCTGGATCCGACTCTTGTATGCGACCCCGGTGCGCTGGTGGAAGTGAATGGGGTAAGATCGAAGGTTTTCAGATTGTCTCGCTCCATTCGTCAAGGTTGTCCGCTATCGCCTCTGTTTTTACGTTCTTGCGTTGGAGCCTTTCCTTCGCAAGTTAAAGGCGAATCCGGTCCCACGCGGTATTTCCTGCCTGGTGCTAACACCTCGGCCAGGTATTCTGCCTATGCTGACGACGTTTCGGTTCTTGTGTCGAGCAGAGCCGAGATTGACGAAGTCAGTAAAGCAGATCAGTGGGTATGAGATGGTGACGGGGGCCAAAATCAACCGCGATAAGTCTGTGGGCTTGCGGTTGGGTGCGTGGAAGGGAGTTTCTCTTCCCGGACCTTTCCTCTGGACGGATGGGCCGATCAAGATACTCGGCGTCTGGTTCAGTCCTGATCTCCAGTTGAAAAAAAGAATTAATCGGAGGTACAGGGCAGGCCGAGGTCGCGGCTAGTCTGTGGTCTCGAGGGGACTTTCCCTGAAGGGAAGGGCGGAAGTTTGTGGTTCCCACATCTATCCGATACTCCTCTACCGTCTTTCTGTGCTTCCACTCCCGTATGCCCGACTAATGTCATTAGTCAAGGCCTTGTTCTCTTTCTTGTGGAGAGGCAAGGCCCACATGGCATCTCGCGAGATCTGTTGCCTTCATCCCTCTGAGGGCGGTCTGGGAATGCCTAGCATTGAGATTCGTCAATATATACTTCGATTACCTTTCTAGACCGAATGTGTGGGTTTGGATGAGGTGGGCACCTTTTGGAAAGAAGATGTCCGAAACATTTCCCATCCCTGAAAGTGTGCACTCAAAGGAAGAGGAGGCCGCCGTACTCCTCGTGGCGAGTGCTCCTTCTATCGTGAATGTCGTCGCGCTTTGAAGCTCCTCTTGCGGTCGATGGCTCTCTCCGACGCCCAAGCGTTGTTCTCCGCAAGGCATTATATCAGTTGTTAGTTAGGGGTCCGTTCAAGATGATCTGATCATGAGCTCGGTCTTACGAAGCAGGAGGCTCGCATTCGATATGGCCTTGGGCGCCTGGGTTGAAATGTCTCAATAACGATGAGGCATCACTCACCTGTCTGATGATTCGGGCCCTCTGGGTCGGCAAAAGACTTTGTTCAGCAGGCTTGGAGAAATATCCAACTGTTGTCGCTGTACTGGGAATGTCGAGACCATTGGTCACGCCTTTTTTTTCAGTGCAGGGCGGTAGTGCCGTTTTGCAAGTTTGTTGAAGGCCTCATGGTTCGCATGCTGCAGGGAAAGTTTTTTGTCCTGGAAGCCAGTTCTGTTTGTAGCAATGTGGTGCCGCATTGACGAAGGCTGAACACTATGTGTTCTGTTGCTTACTAGGGGTTATCCCTCCGTGATTTGGACGATGCGACAGAAGGGATTCTATGAAGGCGAGAAGTTCACCTCTTCCCTAACTGATCTTGTACTTTAGGCATCAGCTTAAAAAGTCAAGATTAGGACGGAAAGGCGGCGGCTCCCATCATCAGAATTCGGCAAAAAGGTGGGTGAATCTTGCGAATGTAGAGTGAAAGGGCTGACCTAGAGTGGCATTTAGATGTCGGTTAGGCACAGAATATTGTCCTAACAGGGTTGAATATAGGCAACCCACCCAGATATTAGGTTAGACTAGGTTTTGTTTTTTTGAATATTTAGTTTTCCTTTTCCCGTTTAACTTAGCTAGGGTATGTAAGCTCATTGGTCCCTTTTATTTCTGTCCCTTTTTTTTACTTTTGTTTAATTCCCCATCCCCTCCCTCGTTAGGTGGTTAGTGATGTCGGTTTTCTGGTGGATGCGGACGCCTTTCGTTTCGGTGTGTGTTTTCGTATTTGTTGTTGTGTATGAATGAGTGAGTGTTTGTGTGAATGTTTGATGGTCTGAATGTGTAATCATTTTCTTAGTCCCGCATCGATTTCGTCTGGTTAACTGACATTTCTGCCACATTCATAGTTTGTGGGGGGGTTTTATTACTAACTCAGTTTTGTTTAGTTTTATTGTAAATAATTAATTCATTTTGTAAATACTCATTTGGGTTTTTTTTAAAAAATTGTTATTTTAAGACCCTCCCCATGAACATTATTTGTATATATGGGGACTAGTTAGGACGTCATAGAGAAACTGAGGTATTATGGTGGGACGTAGTAAGAATGGTAGGAGTGAATGTGATGTTTTGGTGATTGGGTTATTGTTGGCATGTTTGGGTCAGTGTCTGTGACTAGCTAAGTTTTAGATTAATGACAGAAGAAGACCGTCATTCCCCAATCCCCCTTTTTGGCCTTGTGCCACATTTGTTTGTATTTTTTTACAAAACAATAAATATTGTGACAGAGAGAGACAGTAAGAGTCTAGTATGACTACCAGTATTGGACACTAACTTATAGTAAGCTTCGCTTACACTATCTCTGTAACCTGTTGTTAATTTATCTTTCTTACATCTAATCCGTGTTCTGTGTTTTCCTTCTGTGGTCCCAACTTTGGCCCCACATCAGTGACTCAGTTTATGACTGTGGTACACCCAACTTTTCGTGATCACTTCCTGTAGAGCAATACACTTTGTCACAAATTAAACAAATAGTGGCAGATTGGTTCATGGAACACAGCAACGAATTTTCTGCATTAAAATTGCTTCCAGAGTCATTGGGATCTCAATCATATAGAGCACTTTCGGGATGTGGTGGAAAGGAAGATTCAAATCCTGGATATGCAGCCAACCAATTTAGAATTGAGTGATGCCATAATAACCATATGGACCCAAATTTTGAAAGTGTTTTCAGAACATCAAATCCATGCCAAGAATAACTGAAATGGTTTTAAAAGCAAAATGGAGTTTTATTTGGTTTGCTTGTTTTTGTTTGTTTAGTGGCATATCAACACCTTTATGGGCCATTTAATGCCAAAATCTAATTTTCTTGGAAGCATTAGCAATTACTTTTGCAAACATATCTTGTTGGTAGTATTTTTTCTTTAAAAAATCGTATTGATAGTAATATTTTTACTATGAAAATGGCACCTTATCTATAAAAATGTATTTCTACATTTTCATGTTTTCACCCTAGTTTGGGGGTTCACTATTTGCCCATATCTAGGACCCTAACAGGTGCTACCACCCTGGGTCAGGGTGGATTTGGAAACAACATCAATTAAGAAGTGGTTTCACCTCCTCAAAACCTCCAAATTAGAAGTATTGTTGCCGGATGTAGTTTATCATCATACCCAGGGTGGGACTCATTTGATATGAGAAGCATGTACTTTAATAAAGTGACCAGTGAGTCGATATGTTTTGTATATATTTATAAATAAAATCTTTAGAGTAAAGATTTGTTAAAACAAAAATAAATAATTAAAAATACTTTGATAAAACCTAATATTTTTTTTGGTGAAAAATACCTTCATTTTTACCCCCCTCCTTTAAGCATCCGGTGTTTATAGTGGCTTTAAAATTATCCCAACAATAGAATGTTGCCTTATGTAAAGTGAAAACCAATGATTTTGCACCTTCTTATGCAGATTGCACTTTGCAAGACACTACTGGTGATCTACTGCTTTAGGCAATTAACTATGGAGCAGGAGAGGTTAGTTGCCCAGCAACCACCTAACATTAACCAGCTATGTTAATGACACAGAATGACAACCCTAATGACCTTCCGACCATGATGCAAGACTGTGATGGCTGGGGGACAGACTCATGAATATCCAAGCTAGCTCAACCGGACAATAAAATAGCAATTTCTTTAAACATGAAAATAGATGGTTGCATTGTACATACAAATATGGCAAGCCAGTCAATAGGATGCCAAAGTAATCAGAAGAAAACTGGAAAGAAATCAAGAAAGATCACAGACCATGCTTCTTCAAGCGGTCAGGAAGATGATCCCTTCGAATTTTACTGCAAGGAAACAACACCAACTTTGGAGACGCTTCCAGTTCTGAAACACAAGAGAAAAAAAATTATACAATATTGCATTGATTATGATACTAGGTGTCTCTAAAGTTGCAAATATTAATAACTTCTATTTTAGATAAGATTATATATATATATAAGACAAAATAAAAACCTTTCTTTGCCAATGCATTTCATCTTCTGATGGACTTTATCAAGGCAAATGTAAGGATTTTATTTTGCAACTAGTATTTATAAACAGAAGTAAAAATGTTATGTTTTCAAACTTTTTAAATCTAAGAATGTTCATGAATATTCTTTAGGCTAACTGTGAAAGTCAAGGTAAACTATGGAGGATGTTAAGTAAAGTAATTTAACGCCTAATGAACAAGAGTAAATGATGTTTTTTTTTTAAATTTTCTTTTATGTCTGTGTGTATATATATATATATATATATATATATTTACTTACTTTTTTATATTAATATCATTAATTTTTATTAATTTATTTTTTTTAAATAATAGAATGTTTTAATTTAACCATTTTCTTTAATTTTTAAAACACTTTGTCATGTATACTGACTCGGGAAATGAGTATTTTAATATATATGTAAATTACATCAAATTCAGTAAAAAAAAATAATGAAAAAATGAGAAAAATGATAGTCAATAGCTGAAACCACCTGACGAGTGGACTAAACAATTATACAAGGGTTTGCCTACAAAATTCACAAGCTGAAGTGTTGAACTTAAGTGAAAAATTTTATATATATATATATATATATATATATATATATATATATATAAAGGTTATGACTTTTTGACTCTTTTTAGAATAATTGATTTCCTGTATCATAATTCGATGAAATTTTGTTAAAAAATAATGAAGAACGGTTTAATTCAGTTATTTTTTTAAAAATGTCACCCTCCCCACAAACACAAAATTTCTAAAATTGCATATTAGTAGTACTATGACTTTATAGAGCCTTCAAGAATTTTTGGGAAATTTATAATGTGCATTTTGTAGGACTATATAAGCATAAGTGATGGTTAGGTTGTCATTTATACAAGGTAAATGGGAAAAGTGTGTTGAGTTTGTGATCAAATATTTTTTGTTTTTTTTGTTTCATAGTATGTAAGCTTCCCAATTGAGCAATGCTGATTAATTTTCTGTAAGATGTCCAAGGATTCATTTTCCCCATACAAATAAGTACTTCCACCACTGAAAGAAACAAGAAGATCTGGACAAAGAATCTCATAAGATTTTAAGAATCACAAAAGAAGAACTGTTCCAGTAGAAGAACAATCACTGGAAACCAAAAGCAGGATACCACTCAAAATCCAAATTCTTGACCACTATCGTTTCCTCATCAGAGGAAGGAAAGAACATATAAAGGAAATCATGTTTATGGCAAAAGAAATTAAATTTCCCAAATTTATCAACTCAAGACTTAAAAGCAAAACAGGATCAAGTGCTGAACACCTATGATGTATGTGTGAAACAAGTCAAATATAATCTATTATATTAAATTTTTGACATCACAAAAGAAAATGTCAAATGGCTGTGTAGTGAAGACAGACAGTTATATCATCTTTGGGTTGAAAGCAAAGGACATGTTGGATATACAACTGGAAAGACTACAAGTTACAAAACTATTCATACACCCAAAAGGAAAATGACCTTAGAGTGAACTTCAATAATAACAAGAACAACTTCAACCTCCAATTTAGAGAGCGAATCCGAAACCCAATCAAAGAATGAACATAAAGAGTCCGAAAGTTCTGAAGAACAATCCATAAGAAAAAAGAAAAAGTATATGAATGAAAAGTCTCACTGCTGACACCAGAGTTTGAACATGAATTTCTACACAATGGAAATGTAGACCACCATTTACTGTAAATAAAGATATCATACCACTGACCGGGGGTGGGGATTACAATTGTGTGTTGACTATTGTGTTAACATGGACCTTAAAGTTGAGTGTTATGTGTTTCAAGTTGAATTAGTACTTTTTCTTAGCAGCTCTACGCAGTCATATATTAACTGATAAGTAATCAATAATCTTTCCGTTGACTTTTTACTTCTTTGTAGTTTATGTATTTTGTGTTAATTAACGGTAATTAAATACTTTATTATTTTACATTGAAGTCTTTCTGTTATTATTTGTATCATGTACATGTGATGGATTACAAAAATAACAAAATCAAAACTACAACCAAATTATTAACATCTTCAAACTTATCAATCAGCAAAGCAGTAAATGTTTGTCAGCAGTTATCTCAAGACACTTTATCAATCTGGTATTTACAGACACACTATTAAAGTAGCTTTGAAACTTAAAGATGAAGGAAACATTACAGTTTGGAGATTAGTCATTGAATTTTGATGGTAAATGAATTGATGGCCAAGAATATCAAGTGCTTATTTTGAAGAATCAATGGAGAGAAATTAAGTTAGAATCATAAGATTTATAAAATGGAAAAGCGGATACTGTTGTCGAAGTAATAACAACTGTTCTGGATGAATACAGTTTATGGGTAGAGCATAAAGATGATTGTTGTGGACAATGTGAACACTGGAAGCAGGATTATCATTCAGCTGCAAAGACTATTTGCTCATAAGAAAACCGGAAGAACCACAATTCATTGGCTGTCAGCATCATGTTCTTGACCGAGTGCTTTGCGGAGAAATGGATGACAAACTTAAAGGAAACAACACATCACCCAATATTGAATATCCGTGAACTTGTAAATAACTACAAACAGCTCAAGAAGAACTTGAAGAATAGTAAAGAAAAGATTATGGAAACAGAAAGGATGGCATGATGATATGACATTTTTATTTCATTTAACACAAGTTTTCTACTTTTTTTTTCAAAGAAGCTGGAAGATTTCCTAAAGCAAAATTTCAAAAAATACCTAACTTAAATAATGAAACCTGGAATTCTATAGCAATACTACCTCTTTTGGCATTTATTCTTCTACCAGTGAAAAGATACTCACTACTTGACATTTGGAGAGTCATCTCTTACAGATGAGGCAGACCTTTGGTTTACTGACCAAATCTACATTGCAGATGATTATCTGAAGCTATGTAGCAGCTTGCAGACTCAAAAAAAAAAAAAAGCATTAAATCAGTGTGCAAAAAGTGGACAATCTGGTGCCTTATGGCATCTGTAAAAAGTATGAGAAAGTTCAGCTTACATGTATTTTGTCAAACAAAACACAATAATTGTATATTACATTATAATTATGCTAAATATTGAATATACTCTTTCTATAGCTATTCTTACTTGGAGATGTAAGTTTCTAAATGCATTTTACAATTTTTGTTTATTTGTAAAGTTGTATGTTATGCTAGAGCTATAAACTGTTAAATACATTAAAAATACATAAATACTATCCAATTACATCATTAGCAATTTGAAAAGCAAAGCTTCTGAAATAGTTTAAGTTTTTATATGACAGAATCAAAGTTTCAATTTGGGGTGATTTTTTTCAAGAACTAAAATAAATTAATGCCTTTTTCATTACTTTTGAACAAATGTTCTCCAATTTATGATACAGGAACATAGGGTTACAAACATTTCATAACCCTAAGACATATATATATATATATGTATATATGTATATTTAGGCAGCAATACTTTCTTTATGCATGTTTCATTAAAAACGACAGACAAGATACTACGGTTGAGCTTTTTATTTTTCTTGTGTTCTGACAAGAGCTTTCTTTTCTGAACAAAGGGTGTGTAAGAACTGTCTGAATGTTTTATATTTACAAGCACTTTTGGCTATACCTTTAGCCATTATCAAGGATGATTCGATTATCAGCTTAGTGTTGAGTATGTGCGTTCTGTGTATGTATCAGTGTGTGGTAGGGATGTTTTTAATTTCTGAATACGGTTATATGCACATATATATATATATATATATATATATATATATATATATCTTTAAAATGATGTTGATGAGGTATAAATATTAAAACGTTAGTTTATTTAAGGATGAACTTCCTAAAAGATCCTCATGCTAAAATAATATAATCAGTTTTGTAATTAAAACTTCTTAAAAAAAACTTATATCATAAAGAACGTTGAGCTATTCATTTTTATTGATGTTACATTAAATGGTGGCCTGTCCATAAAAATCTTGTGTAGCTGAAATTTTAAATAACTTCTCAGTTATAATTACCAGTCAACATGCAAATGAAAGCAACTTTATTATTGTCTTTTTTATACTATAATTCATCTGCTACAAGGCTCGAGAGCCACTCCAGGTAAAGGGTTAATGTTAAAATGGTTATGATGAATGAAGTGTCATATGAGTGAAAGAGAGGGTATTTAAAAGTGTGGATTATAGAGGGTAGAAAACCTTTGAGTTAAAGGGGTTAAGCTTATTGTGTACAAGGAACCACTCATGTGGGAGCCTGTTCCACAAAGTGGCAGTTCTTGGGGGAAAAAGCTGTCTGTGTAGAACTTCCTCCTTACAATATGAATATGGGTACAAGAAGGGTGATTCCAATGGTGGAGCTAATGAATGGAGAACATCTGAACTTTTGCCATGGAAATAATGATAGAGTAGAGATAAGCTTACAATGTCACATTTGTGTTTGGGGGGGGGGGGTAGAATGTCACCCTCCACCACAAGACTGTGTAAACAATTTTGTAGGCTGGAAAGTGACAATGGAGCAACTCCAGCCCAGATACGGCTCCTTTAAAAGGTAAGGCATGGCAGGTGGTGGAGTCTTAATGCAATAAAATGAGCCAACCCTTTCTCCAGCATCTTTATTCATTTCATATGAGGTGAGACTTTAAATTACTTCTCTTCAATATGAAACAAATAACAAAGAAATGTATTCAAAATATTTAGATTGGTTGGTTGATTTGTTTGTTTAATGGCATATAAACTCCTTCATGAGTCATTGAATGCCAAAATTTAATTTTCTTGGTCGCTTTGAAGTAATAAAATATGATATATGTTATTCTGCTTTCACAATTGACTACATGGTAGATGATACTCTGCTTTTGTGCACCTAATTACTAGAGGTGGTGATATGTGTGTAGTTTTATTGGAATGCAGTTTGATTTCTTTAAGAAATTGTAGGATATTATATTGATTAATATCCTGAAAGAGTTCTTTTATGTTGGTTAGTTGGTTTTGTTTAGCAGCATATTAACATCTATATGTTAATACCAAAATTTAAATATTTTGAACACAATTTTACAACTTCAACTACAGATAAAATGTATTGCTGGTCATTTTGCTATAAATAATGTATTGTTGGTAATTTTTTAATATAAAAATGTTTTCTGGTATTTTTACTATAAAAATGTATTTTTATATTTCATGGGATTTTTGGGGGGGAGTGGGATCACTATTTGGCCATAGTGAGGACCCTAACGGGTGCTACTACCTAAGATCAGGGTGAATCTGGGAACAACAGTAATTAAGAGATGGTTCCACACTCCCGAAAATCTTCAATCTCCCGATCAGATGTCTTGCTGTTGAATGTAGTTTATCATCCTACCAAGGACTCAAAATATATAGTCATTAAAGCATGAGTCAATGGAAAAGAGAATTAAAACACCTGTTAGCAAATAATAATTGTGGATTCAATTCCTGGGACAGGTAGTACAGATATGCTAAGACTGAGTGGGAACCAGACAAGCAATAACTGAACAAATGAATAAACACAAGATATGAATAGATATAGACAATGTGAACAATCTACCCTGGTAGTGTGAATAAAAGATTCAGTTTTAAATTATGTGACAGTTACTCAAATTGATGGAGACTTAAAAAAGGCTGGAGGTCATAATGGTCAAAATGTTGCAATCATAAATACACAGATAAAGATATTAGTTTGACAGTCATTAATTATTAAAGCAATATTAATTTTTATCATATTCACCATCTTCATCAACACAACGGTCAATGGATTTGTTTAAGTTCCCCAAACACATTCTTTAATTCTTCTCAGTTTCATTTGGTTGATGGCATATTGATATCTTCTAGGTGATTTAATGCTGAATTCTGAAATACAACGATAGGTAGACATAAGTTTGGCTAACACTAGTCAAGATAAGGACATAGCATTGATCTGCCTGAGAATGAGAAAGCATACAAATAGCTTTGTCCTGCACGAGCACCAGAAAATCGTACACATAGCTTTGGCCTGCACGAGCGCCAGAAAATCTTACACATAGATTTGGCCTGCACGAGCGCCAGAAAATCTTACACATAGATTTGGCCTGCACGAGCACCAGAAAATCTTACACATAGCTTTGGCCTGCACGAGCACCAGAAAATCGTACACATAGCTTTGGCCTGCACAAGCACCAGAAAAACGTACACCTAGCTTTGGCCTGCATGAGAGAGCCAGAAAAACATACACCTAGCTTTGGCCTGCACGAGAGCCAGAAAAACGTACACATAGCTTTGGCCTGCACGAACAGCAGAAAATTGTACACATAGCTTTGGCCTGCACGAGCGCCAGAAAATCGTACACATAGCTTTGGCTTGCACGTGAGCCAGAAAAACATACACGTAGCTTTGGCCTGCACATGAGCCAGAAAATCGAACACATAGCTTTGGCCTGCATGAGAGCAAGGAAAATGTACACATAGCTTTGGTCTGTATGAAAATAAGAAAAAAAGGAAAAGGTACAGTTAACAGGTGGCCACTTTTTTGTTGGGTCAGAACCCACTGCATGCCAATGCATTTGGTATATTTTTGGCTGCAACCAACAGGGCAATCATTTGCTCAAGAGTGGATCTTATTTGTTATTGAAATATGAAAACCTTTTGAAGAGACAAGACTATTGCATGCACACATTTTTGAACAAGTCCCTGCAAGCAAAAATCCAACAGGCAAACTAATAAATGACTAATATTTTAATCAAACTATTTCAATGCATTTATAATGAACACCCAACAATAAGCATTGCCAATGATCAAACAACAGAATGCTTAGTTGGGCAAGACATCAGACATGCTGGTGGATTTAAATAATAAAAAAGTGTTCATTCAAAAGCTAGTGTTATGTAATATTTGCCCCCAAACACAGCCAGACATGCTAGCAATTTTAGATATTTAATTAATCATCAACATTTGAAGCAGACACATGCAAACTTTCAGTTTATATATAAAAGACAGTCAATAAAATTACTGCTGACTTGCAATTTTCACAATATAAGTGTCTTTAATTCCAGCAAGTAGCTAGAACAATAAGGAAAAGCAATAAAAACACAAACGACTTTAAAATTGCGGTAATTTTAAGATCATTTGGACGTTTATTGGTCTTATATAACCTGACATAGTTCATATGCTAGTGCCTTGAAATAAAAATGTAATTTTAATGAGTATCTACTTCAAACATTAATGGATGAACATATTATAAGACATACATATGGACACACACACACACACACATATATTGTATGTAATTGTGTATTTGGTCAATAATACCTTTTATATACAAATTTCATTAAAGTAAAAAAAAAAAATCATCTGTGATAATGGCTAAAAGAATAGCCAAAAGTGCTCAGACATACAGAACATTTGGACAATTTCTACATAATTTATGTAGACATACATAAATTTTATATACATTCTACATAATTTATGTCCAGAAAGGAAATTATAAGAACACAAGAAAAGTTAAGTAAAAGACTTAGCCGTAGTATCTTGTCAGTCGTTTTTATGAAACTTATATATATATATATATATATATATATATATATATATATGAAGAAATATGTGGCCTGATGATTGCATCTAGCATGAAACAGTCTGTTGGCTCTGAGTGCTGACTTTATTGTTTATATATATATATACACACACACACACAGACAGACACTACAACTTCCTTGATGAATTTCAACTCAACATCAAGAACCTGATTAGACAACTGGAAAGGATCAGTATAAATATAAGTAGACACAATGTGTCTATATTATTCAATGAAACATCTTCGGAAAAAAAAAAAAAAAAAAAAAAATATATATATATATATATATATATATAGAAAAAAAAACATACCTATACTATTAGAGTTTTATGTTTTTAGTGAGGGATTATCATGCTAGACTATACTACTTTTCCTGGTTAATCATTAGGATATGTTAAATTATAGAAAATTTTCCCAATTATATATATATATATGTGTGTGTGTGTGTGTGTGTGTGTGTGTGTGCATACACACACAAATGGTGTGATGGATAAATTGTTAATAAAACCAAGATAACAAATATATTTATGAAAAATTACCCAAAAATATTTTGAAATACTAAAAAGTAAATTTATTCAATAAAATTGCCATTGGCTTCAAACACAGACTCCAGACAACTTCGGAATTTCCAGCAACTCTTCTGAACAGTCTCCTTGTTTAAGTTGGTGAATGCTGCCATAATCTTTGCCTTCAGGTCATCTTTGGTGTTACAAGAAGTTTTGTTGATCTCTTCCTCAACTGCACCCCATACATAATAATCAAGAGGGTTGCAGTTTAGGGAGTTAGGTGGCCAGATGTCAGGGGTGATGTGGTCTCAGGAATTGTCAGACAGCTATAAGACTGGGTTCTTCTGCTTATGTAGCAGAGTCCTGTTGCCAGATATAGGGTATTCCAGCAGCTACCCTCTTGACCTAGGGAAGCACTATCTCCTCAAGGCACTTGATGTAGGCCTTCATGTTGAGTTTGAAGCCCTGTAGGAAGATGAATGGAAGCATAACATTGCCATCTCTAGTGATCATTCCAAACACCTTTAGACTCATCCAACTCTTTCTGAATCCTCTGCACTGTCCTCAGATTGATACCCAAACACTCTGAAATGTTCATATTGGAGCTTCTGGCACAAATGCCAAGCAGTACAGCATGGCGTTTCCAAATTTCTGGCAGAGTGAATTGAGTCATGGTGCTCTTTTTCTCACAGATGGTGCCCAACTGACCCTACTATACAGTGTAGTCAACAAAACAATGCACATAAACAAAATTAAAAATATAAGATGGCGACAATTTACCCATCGCATCCTCTATGTGTGCGTGTGTGTGTAAAAGTCCTCAATATAAAATATAAAAATAGGCACTGAGGTCAACATCAAGTGGTGACAGTTTGTTTCCAGGCTACAATGCACTCTTCAGGTCATGTGTGCTATGTTTTGGCACAACTGTTTATATATGCTAGTCAGTGGTGAATCATGGGTAGTAAGGTCCATCGTATTATCCTTTTTTATAATTATTCCCAAGGTTATTGAATAGACTTTACTACCCATAATGCACCACTGACCAGTATATATAGTCAAGCCAAAACACAACACACATTACCTGAAGATTGTGTTGAAGCATGAAACAGACTGTCAACACATGGTGTTGACCTAAGTATGCAATTTTATATATATATATATATATATATTAAAATATTTTTATTATAATAGATTACAATAAAAACATTTTTACATCTCTACACAAAAACTATATATATATATATATATATATATATATGACTAATTTGTGACTGGTAGGGATAATTCCAAGGAGGATATTAACCCAGAGAGAGGTCAATGTAAACTACAGAGCATTACAATAAGTCAAGAAAAAAAACCTTAAAGATCCATTTCGGTTATAATTTATTTTCTGAATACTTCTATATATTCATCTCTTCAGACCGAAATTTCTTAATAAATGGAGACAATTTCTCCAGACTGATATTCTAGATTAACAGGAAGAAGGGAAGGGAAGAAAGAAGGAGAGGAAGAAAGAAAAATAACAGATTATAAAGTTCTTTTTAAAACATGAAATAGAGAGAAGAGAGAGAGAGAGTGTGTGTGTGTGTGTGCGTGTGTGTGTGTGTGTGTGTGTGTGTGTGAAGAAAGGAAGAGAAAAAAAAGAAAGAAGAAATGAAGGGATATTAGTAAAACTAAATTAGAATGACCTGGCCAAGAATTTTTTTCCTTAAAGCATGGAAATTTGTACATTAGCGATACAACAAATTGACTGATATGGCCTATTATTTTAGGCAGGAAAAATCAACACAATTTCAAATTAGTCTAATAAAGAAGGCATTAACAAAAGCAATAATAATAATATCAAACATGAATGAATGGATTTAAAATAAGTCAATTAAAGGGATTTTTTATAAAGAATAATAAAAGATAAAAAATAAAAGAATATAAGTAAATTGAAGTATAGATAATAATACTAAAGATGTTAATTTAGAATTATATATGATGTATACATCTGCAAGAGAATCATACATTTAACTACATATAAAAAGTACAAAAGCACATGATATGCTATATATATATATATATATATATATATATAAGGCAAATCAGAAAATTTTAATTTGACATGTTTCACTGATTAGCCAGTGCCATCAGAAAAAAACAAATTTATTTCACACGATCAAAGTTTACATTTGCAAGGTGAAATGCTATTCACATGACATGGTTAAACATTTGATTTTTACTTTAACTGTATCATTATATAAATAAAATTTTAAGTAACTCAGTTTATATACATCGTCTTTCATAAGCCTGACTATTTTTGAGATAATAACCTGCATCTTGTTCAGACATTAGTCATAAATATTTGCTTTTAATGCCATGAAATATTGTTTATAAAAACAGAAAATTTGGAATATGTTTATTTTCTGTAAAGCCTCAATCCAGATTTATTTAAATAAAGATTTTAATTTAATGTTTGTCATGTCAAAGATTTATGTCAGTTGACTCTACAAGTTCTACCGGTACGCTATATCCTCCAGTATTACTTACCACATGGTCTCGTTATCGGTCATTAAATTAGTTTTTTCACAAGACTTTTCTGGTAAGGAGGGTAACTAGACACTTAGTAAAAGTAAAAACAAAGCCTATCAAAAGGCAGATGAACTTTCTTGTAGGGTAAATGGCCATCTTGTACAAGGGTATAGATTTGTAGGCAGCCATTGTACTGACAACATAGCATCACTGGGTGTAGGGCTTCCTAGACTAAAGTCAATGGCCAGGGTTGGTGGGTTCCTCCCCAAAGGAATCAACAACCACATATTCATGACCAAAAGGCAAGGCTTCAGGTTGAAGAACATTGGTTGTGGTTTCACCTGGAGAGAGATGTGTTCTGGTAGGTCCCCACTCTCCAGAGACAGATTACGCATGCATAAATAGCTCTTTGGCTTTCAATCCAATCCAATGTATGTGGGGAACTGGTTAGACTCAACAGCACAACAACACCCAGTCACAGAAATGATGATGATGATGATACATGTAGGTAGATATATATATATATATATATATATATATATATATATATAGGTAACTACACTCATCTCGGAAAAACTTTGGTTTCGTGATTTACCTAATGTTCAAATCAATTTCGAAGGAAAAAAGGTTTTAAAAAAAGAAAGAGCTAGCAACATGAACATCTGTCAAAAATGATCATACAACATACAGGTCCAAAGCCCAAAGAAAAAAACCCAATACGAGTAATCAACTAACTAAAAAAGTGCTCAGTACAAAAGTAGAGCAGACCTAGTCAAACCTAGAGAGCCAGACAAACCTACCAAAGTTTCACCTAAGCAGATCATCAGGGTAAGCTGACTAAAAAGGTAAAGAAAACTGTATACTTTTAGGCGATAAACAAAAGACCAAGACCACGTGACCAAACATAAAAATTTCCCTGACGATCCACTTAGGGGTGAAACCTGGTAGGTTTGTCTAACGCTCTCTCTCTCTCTCTATATATATATATATATATATATATATATATATATATAGATATTTAAATTTTCAATATTTATTGGGAAAGAATACTTAATATTTGTATTATTTACATGATGCTGACTATTGTCCTCATTTTCTGTGAAAAGTACTCTATATTGGAAATAGAGTGTTTATAGATAGTGCAGACATGGGAATCAACACTGCATGATGACTGTCAGTTTTACGCCTCAATGCAATTTTCAGACTATATATCTTTCTTAGGCCCAATCTAGAAAATAGATCACATTGATTCATGAAACCAATAACATTCCTACAACCACACTCAGTCACGGCATTGATAATAACAATGAGGAGAACTTTTTTTTATCATTTCAACCTAAAAAGGTGATAAAGCAACTAAGATGCAAACAGTTACTGAGAGTGAAAGAGAATGAGAAGACTTTAGTGAGGAGAAAGGACAAAAAAAGAACAGAATTCAAGAAGACAGAAGATGACAAATGATGTTGCATTTAAATTATTGAAAAATGCACATTACTGGTAAATAAAATACTGGAAGAGTGTTCCACAGAAAAATTGCAAGCTAAAGAGAGTATTAGAAATTAGAATAGAACTTATGGTTATATCTATCAGAGACTTCAGAAATCCATGGTAATATTTTATATTTCGTAAGACTGGGAGAGGCAGGGAAGAGAGAGAAATAAAGAAATAGGGAGAGGCAGGGAAGAGAGAGAGAAATAAAGAAATAGGGAGAGGCAGGGAAGAGAGAGAGAAATAAAGAAATAGGGAGAGGCAGGAAGAGAGAGAAATAAAGAAATAGGGAGAGGCAGGGAAGAGAGAGAAATAAAGAAATAGGGAGAGGCAGAAGAGAGAGAAATAAAGAAATAGGGAGAGGCAGGGAAGAGAGAGAGAAATAAAGAAATAGGGAGAGGCAGGGAAGAGAGAGAAATAAAGAAATAGGGAGAGGCAGGGAAGAGAGAGAAATAAAGAAATAGGGAGAGGCAGGGAAGAGAGAGAAATAAAAGAGGGAGAGGCAGGGAAGAGAGAATAAAGAAATAGGGAGAGGCAGGGAAGAGAGAGAAATAAAGAAATAGGGAGAGGCAGGGAAGAGAGAGAAATAAAGAAATAGGGAGAGGCAGGGAACATGTCAGATGTCCTTAACAGTATTTGAGGACATCTTACATATTATCTAAGTACTGATTTAGAAATGTACTAGTCAAATATGTGCATAAGTGTTTATGAATACAAATAGATAAATGGATGAATATTATGGGTGTATATGCATGTGTACACATACCTATGGGTGGACACATCTACATGAAAACATATATATGTGTAGATGGATGCAAATGTGTGCATGGATGTAGGCACATATGTGTAAGTGTAATTATATGTGTATATAGAAAAATGTGTATATATGTGGGTATGGGGATTTATATAAGATCTCCAATTTCTCCCTTCCTCTCTTCTGTTCACTGCCTCTCCCTATTTCTTTATTCCTCTCTTGTCCAGTGAATGAGAGTTCAACACCACAACCATCGTATCTCCAGAGACATATACCTCCTTTCCTACACTGTGTAACTACCTTAAAACACAACTTCCGCTAATCTTGTTTTTCATTTTGCTTTTCAGTTGATTCCTGAAAGAATTTTTGAATCCACTCATTGTTTTGAAACTGCAAGATCTGACGAAGTGAAACCGAATTTTAGCGGTCTCACGAAATATAAAATATTACCATGGCTTTCTGAAATCTCTGATTTGTTAATTAATTATTACTTGCTCTGTTTACTACATTGAGCTCTCGGGATTTATATCCTCCCTGGAATTATACATACAGATTACCAATTATATATATATATATATATATATATATATATACACACAAAACAAAATTTGGCAAAGCAATGGTAATAAGGCAAAATGTTCATGAAATAAGATTGATCTTCAAACACAAATGATTATATATTCAGACTTCAAGACAAGAAAAAAGAAACCACAATATGGCAAATGATACAGAGAAGTAATCCATTTTATTAGTTATGATGAAATCCCAGCATGCATCTGTTCAATTTGTCGATAAATTTAGGCAGGGAATGTTTTTAGCAATAATTTCTATTGGATTGGAACCAAAATTTTTTTTTACAGCCATATTACGTCGAAACATTAGTTCCTGTATGATCCCCAAAGTTAAGCAATGTCAAAGTCTAGCCAGTACTGAAATGGATGACCACGTTGAGATAATAGGTGCTATCAGAGTTTCAATTCCAGTTAGGTTCATTAAATTCACTTATGTGCAAATGCCCTTGGGAAAGGTATAAATCCACCTCTTCTCCCCCAGCTATGGGTTAATTAGTAAGTCTTGTATCACAAAATCATTATTATCTCAAAAAATTCTTACAATCTAAAAATATCTTCTGGCTTTAAATAACCTGCAAAGGGTTGATAAGCCACAGGAAACAAATCACCCAATCAAACCAAATTATTTACATTATGATGAGTAGTAAAAAGAAAAATCAACAGATAAATCTAATTAATTATTTCTTTTCAAGTTAAAGTTGATTCATCAATTATTTTGATAGAAAATTTATTATTTTAACATTAATTATTTCATTCTTTTGTTCATAACTTCTAAAAGATTCATTAGAATTGGTTTGGGCATTTTTAATAGTATTCTAATTGAGTTCAATCTCTGAACTGGGTAACTTAGCCTTGGTGAAAAACTTCAAACAATAATTGAGCAGTAAAAAAGAAAAAAAAAGAATGAAACAAAATATCCTGAGACATGGATAGCAGAACAATAACATTCTATCCTTGTGGAGGAAATAAAAACGTTCAGTACAAAATTCCCTGAAGTTTACCCAGATCAACAGACACTCCTGGAATAAGGCTAAAGGTCCCAATGGCTGAAACGCTGTAACAACAACAAAGTGGAGGACATTTAGTCTGAATTTAAATAATGATAACCCAGAAATTGAACAAAATTATTTTTAAATTCATCTTAGAATACAAAAAAATATTTAATTCGCTATATTTTTAATTATTTCTTCAGTTCTTGTTAGTGTTAAGAAAAAGAAACTACTGAAACTGAAGTCAGTATTTTTTTTAATTTTGTGAGGCATTTTTTTTTATTAAGAGAATGTTCATTTTTACTCAATTTCAATGCCTCCAATTGAAACATAAGTAAAGCTACAACAGATCAGTTTTCCTCCTTTTTGAAATTTTAGTAATGAATCTCACTAAGCTGGTACTTAGGGTAAGTATATGGGATTCATGAGCCCTACACCTTACATTTCAAATTGAATGCTTAAAAAAAAAAATTTAAAAAATAAGGGCAAGTAAGTAAGTAAAGTAAAACGAAGTTGCCTCCCTTTGTATTTCCAGTTTATTTTGTTATGAATTTGTGGCACTAAAAAAAATGACAACAATATTTCGTTTTTTGTTTTTTTTTTTTATTTTTTTTTCTTAATCGAAAACAATCCATGCAAGGCAGTAAAACCAATAAGATACAAGGGGCTACTGTGTGTGAAAGAATAAAAAAAACAGAGGTATTATTAAGGAACAAGAACAATAAAATAGTAAACAGGGACACATAACGATAGACATCGCAATTAAATTTTTAATGATCAAACTTGTCTGGAAAGTATGAAGCCATTATAGACTTCCACAATCGAAAAGTGCGAGTAAAGAAACTGTTAGCATAGAAATTAGAGTTCCATCTAGCCAATTCAACTGCAAATTAATGAGACCTTATTGCTAATATAGTACTGCAGTTAATTCATAAAGTCTAGGTACTATTAAGAGTTCATCCAAACAATTACAATGATACTATAGAAAAGGCACAGAGAAGCAACCTTACGGTAATGAAAAAATGATTGAAGCCATGATACAAGGTCAGGACCAATAATATTGCTGATTCTTTGGATTTTATCAAGAATTCTAAATATACAGCAGGAGCAACAGACCATATATTGCAGCAATATTCAAAGTATGGACAAATGGTAGACTTATAGATATACAAGATAGATTCAAGAGAGAAAGATTTTCTAGCATGACATAGTGAACCAACTTTGTTAGCAATATACCTAGCAATGGATTCAATAAGTTTTTTTCTACTTCATGTCACCCAAGAATGTGTGCCTGAGAAGACATGAATCACTTTCCTGGAGGTTAGCATCAGCCATACTGATGGAAGGCAGAAGGGGGGGGTCTCTCAAATGATTAATATATATTTTGTATTATTGATATAAGATTTTTATATTTACAGTTGTTACACTATTGTTACATGTACAAAAGAATTCTATTTGAAAATTATTAAAAGAAAAAAATAGCCAGAAAGCTAACCATTGCCACTTAATGTGAGAGGTGTTTCTACTGCTACCTGTATTAACAACCTCATTTTCCCTACAAATAAGATATCTCTTTGTTATAGGCATGTTTTGCTTATTGGCACTGCGTAATGACTCCTGTTAAAAACAGACTACCTTATTACTAAGAAGGGGAGATCAGGTTACATGATCAATAAATATATAAGTTCAGGTCGGGTTATATGACGCGTTCAGCAGAGGAGGGATGTATTAAACATATATATGGGTCAAGAACAAAAATTGACCAATCCCCAGAATCAATATTACACTAAACCCACTTCTGTTAGTACAATGAGGAAAGTGCGGCCACAGCATTGGAATCTCTAGGACCAAGTGCCTCATCCCATTTAAAATGAGGAGAATGGTTTACCCCACCTTCTGGCCAGAAGCAAAATCCTGTGCCTGTAGTAACAGCCAATGGATTATGTGACACAGTAATCAAGAAGTGTATAGAAATAGTGAAAGATGCCTGTGAAAACCTAAGCAAAGTATTAAGAGAAAGGAAACAAAGAAAAGAGTGCTAAACTGTTATGCAATATCAAATCCTCTTACATGGTAATGATTTTTGGACAGTCTCTTCACAGATGAAGAAGAGACAGATGAAATACTGTGATCACCATGAACAGAATATGTGAGTAACAGGTCAAATAGAAACAAGCAAAATTACGTTCACCATCAGAAAGAGAAAACTGAAATTTCAGGGATACATAGTGAAGAAAGAGGACTGGGAGAATTTAACACTCACAGGACATACTGAAGACAAGAGAAGCCGGAGTAAACAGTGAGTAATGAGTTTGTATGGATGGATAGCAGAACAGGAGCAAAGAGGGATGGTAAAGAGTCAAAAGTTATTCATAACAACAAAAGAGAGGAAATTGTGGAGAGCCATGATCATCTGCATAATGTGTGTGGATGGATAGAAAAATAGGAACAAAGAGGGAATGACTCAAAAGTTACATAGAACATCAAAAGAGAGGAAATTGTGGAGAGCCATGATTATCTATGTAATGAGTTTATATGGATGACTAGCAGAACAGGAGGAAAGAGGGATGGTAAAGAGTCAAAAGTCATTCATAACAACAAAGGAGAGGAAATTGTGGAGAGCCATGATCATCTATGTAATATGTTTGTATGGATGGATAGTACATATTCATCTACTATACAATATGGACAATTATTATTATTATTATTATTATTTTGGTCATTTTTGTGGATACCAGCAATATATATTATAATAAAATGACCAACAATACATTTTTGTAGAATTACTAGCAATACATTTTTATAAGAAAATGGCAATCCATACATTTTATCATAAAATTACAGACATGACATACATTGTCAAAATATAATTTTTTATGCTTAATCTTATTTCTTGTAAGAAGAATCAAGTTTTTACTCCTCGTTTGATTTTGTAAGGTTATTTGATAAAAAAAAAATCCAGCTAATCATAAAATAATCTTATTCTCTTGAATTAATTATAAAGTTTGAATTTTTATAATTATATTTTGGCATTAAATAACCCATGAAGGTGTTGATATATTGCTAAACAAAAATAACCTAACCTACCCAACAGAATTGGAACTTGGCTCTCCAATTAAAAATTCTGAGCCATTATCCATTACACTACTCACACATCCAAGCACCTGGTATTCCCAAGCAGTCACTCATCTAGGTAATGACCAAGTTCAATGTTGCTCAACTTTTTAAGGCAATCAGAAAATAATAATAATAATAATAAAATTCTAACATTGCCTTAAAATTACTTGGTAATTTTTTTAAAATATTTTCAAACTTTTTAAGACACCCTTTGAATTTGCTTTTATGGGAATGGCTCGTATTCGCAAATTAGATATAAAATACTTGACACATTATGTTGAGAGAAAAATATACGCACAAAATTTATGATTGATTCAACATCAGCCAACTTCATTTTTTTCATTTTCCTGTTAAGAAATTTTTTTTTTTTATTTATTTATTTTTCTTTTTTTGCTCTCTTAATTGTTAAAAAGCATTTTATTCAAAGACATTCCCAGATAAGGATCAACCCAAACTCTGCCAAGAACTGCAGGGAAAGATGAGGAATTTCCAGATCTCAACACATCTTTGAGATCAACTCACACCATAATCCAAGATAAAATTCCTCAAATCCATTTTAATTCTCTTATCTTTGATGACACTTACATTTATTTTTATATTCTCAAAATAAGAAAAATTCTTCTTGAGCGATGATTTCAAGTATAAATATACAGCCCAGTGGTTAGAGTATCACTGTACAAGCACAAAGATTTCTGATTTAGTTCAATTCTTAATTTCTGAGACAATTTTTTTTTTTTTTTGTTCAAGTCTCTCAGACTGGGAACCTCATTTTTATTGTTCTAATCACAACATTTCAACCACTGTAACTTGGAACTTCTTCAGATATCTCTCATATTTATCAATACTCAGAGAAAGATCAAGTGAATTCTTTATTCCAATTACAGTGTGGAAAAATGAAATAAAACCAATAAATAAAATAATTAAGAATAAAAAAGAAGAGAAAAAATAAATTCATTTTCCCAATGATGATGAAAGTAATAAAGAAGCAGGAAAGGGTTTTTCTGGTTCATCTGAAATTTTATGATCCCCCCCACCCCCACAGACTTCCAGAAAAGGACTCTTTCTCTCTTTTTCTCTTTCAAAGAACTGCATTCAGATATGTTTCAGAAGCCATACTCATGACGTAGGTGAATTGGTTGTTCCAATTCAGCACAAAGCTGGCTTGAGCTCAACTATTTTAACCATTGTTAACTAACCAAAAAAGAACTACTTTGTTTCACTGTAGTCACCATAAAAAGAATAAACATCCATAGTAGAAACTAGAGTTTTGTATGCTTCTATCTTTATTGTTTACATACCAAACACACACACCTTCACCTAAAATACACACATAACATTTTTAACTTCCATAAAAGAAGCAATTATTCTCACCTCCTCTGTCCAATCATTGTTCTGAAGAATTTTTCAAAAAATAACAAAATTATTTAACCACAGCAAGTCTATTGAAAGTGTCAGCTGTATGCAGGGCCAGTGCTAGAGTTTTATGCCCTTATTCAAATCTATGATACAGGTCACCCACTCTACTAAATCTCAATTTTCATAAGGTAATATTCATATAAAATATAAATTTTATTGTCACCTAATTATGGAGAATAATGGGCCATATGCAAAATAGGTGAACAATTCAACTAGAAAAATTGAAAATAAATACAATGTATGTAAATATAAATTAGAGACACGTTATAATAGATCCTTCCATCTTAAATAAATCAACAATGTTTTGCAGCAATTTCTAACATTTACTTGAAATTTTTCTAATTTTTCACTAATTCAACATTAGTGTTTTTGCATGAGCAAAACAAATCCACAGACTTGGATGAAAACCAAACAAAGAATCCAGAATCCAAATCTGTAAAAAATTTTAATTCTAAAACAATTAATTCTTGTACTTAGTTTCATTTTTAACATATATAAATGTAGGTAGAAAAAAGCAAATTTTTAAGATAGCAAGGATCACAAAGCACTGCCTAGGGGCCCCCAATCAGGTTTGAACTCCCCACTGCCAACCCACGGGGACTCATCTCCATCAAAATATCAGCCCATCGGCTTTTTTTTTTCATGTTATCAAAAAACATTTTGAACCTATTATCAACAAGAAAGTTGTCAATAACATCAACAGAAACAATTTCCTGAGCAACAAACAGCAATGCATGTGTTCATGATACTTATGAAGTAAACTCAAGCGTGTGTAAAGAATTGTTAGCAACATTTACAAAGAGAATATTGAGCTTGAGACAAAGAACACTCTGGAAGATTTCAAAACCTGAAAACTGAATTGAAAGCAATACTGGACAATCAATTCTTCAGCCATCACATCAAAGGAATTCCAAACAAATAGCATCAAATGAGATTCAAACTCACACCAGAGTGTACTGGAGCTTGCTATATCAGGTAGCAATATATATTGTCCCTGGGCAACTATAATACAGTGAGTAGCTGCTCATTTCTGAGTATATCCCCTCTGATAGGATGCCTAGCTAATCCCTGTTGCAGATGCCAACTCAGGCACATTTGGGTTTCTTCAATACCCACAGAGCTAATCTGTGGTTTACAATGTAAGTATGGTGAGCAGTTACGGTTTCTGGGCAAGATCTCATAATCTGGTATGATCAGTAATTGAACAAGGCCAGTACACTCAAACCTTCAGTCACGATGACTTGTAACGCTATCACAACCATATCCCAAAGAGATTCATCATCCCAATTTCTCTTACAAGGACTGGATCAAGTCATTGTATTGTTTCCAGAAAATTCTCAACAATGCCACATGCTGAGGATGTTTACAAAGAGCACTATTTTTTTATTTTTTTTAATCATTTTACACCAAGCAAGGCAACAAAGCCACTAAGACACAAAGTTACTAAATATGAAAAAATGCAAGAAAAAGAAAATTACTATTAAGGAACAATAAGAACAGAAATAACAGCAGACACTGCATTTAAATTTCTGAAAACTAAACTTGACTGGAAAGCAAGAAAAGCAGGAAGAGAGAGAAGAAACTGTTAGCATAGAACTTACAGCCATTTCAATTATTTACATTATTTGGACTATTGTCCTCATCTTTGTCACCATATTTATTACAACGTTTCGGCCATTGTACACTCCAGCCTTCTTCAGGTGGTTGAAATGTCGAACTGAACCCTTTATTTTACTCACTGGGGTAGACTGTTCTAGTTCCACGTGCTATGTTTTAATGGATGTCAGTTATCAGTTATCTCCTGCTAATTTCCCTCTGAAAGTTCTCCACTGCCTTAACCGGGTATTGAACTCACACTCTTTTGGGTCCTGTCACTGGATCTAACCAACAGCTTTATCCACTGTGCCTTGTTTATGAATTTCTGGGTATTATAAACCTAATGTCTTCATCAACCATTTTATACCAGTACAATTTTTGCTGTTATCATTGCATGTTTTTACCAGAGCTCATATTTCAATTTTTGTTGTTATAATCACTTTTCTCTGGCACTCTTTATTAGTGGTTCCCATATTGTATTCATTTCTATGCTTGGTCAGCACAGGAGATTTTTGTGGCCTAGCATATATGCTGATTTCTTAAGTTTACAAATTTTCCAGTGGTGTTCTTTGTCTATGATCTCAACCTGATCCCACAGAGGGTGGTGATCTCCCTTCTCTCTCCATATGTGGTCAGCCACACCTGATTTTTCCACTTCCCCTCATGTTACAGCTTTCTGGTGTTCTTGAAGCAAAGAATGAGGACAATAGTCCGAATAATGCAAATAATGTACATAATACCTCATCTCAGAAATATAGACAGATATTGTTGGCGTTTTATTGAAGTAACATTTAGATTTGGCAAAAGAAAGTCTCTAATACATGTTGCACAGGTTTTTCATGCTCTGGAGAGGAAAGTACAAAGAGGAGGAGGACACCACCACACCATCAACATCATTGTGACAGGACAGTACATGCAATATCTGTGGCCATGTCTGCCTCTGACAGATTGAACTTTGCAGCCAGTTGTGATGCTACATGAGATTCTGATGCTCATGCATGGAAAACGTTCTTTTGAGACTGTCATACTTGTAAACACTGATGTATCTGACGTTGGAGGTTGAATTCAGGGAGAGGCTTGAAAAAAATGACAACAATGTTCCCCAGACTTTAAAAACAAAAAAAATAAATTTTCTCACCATTGATAATCAATTCGGCAAGTTTTTCAGCATTCCCACATTCTTGGCCCATCATATTCTTGAAGCCAGCAGCAGTTGCTGGAAAAGAAAAAAAATGCTTGCTAATCTATTTATCTTTTTAATAAGACATTTTCAAATTATCTGACATTAAATTTATTTTTGTTCCTTAATTAGTTTTATCTATAACAGCTATTAGTAAAATAACAGGGCAGACTGGTTTATCTAGACTTGGTTGGCAACTAGTCCTAGACGAAAGACGATACTGAATTCAAAACCAATTCATTATATGACTTGCAACACTACTCTGTAAAAACATACTTGCAATAGAAACCACAGCACCTACATCTGCTATACTCCACCAAAGAGTCTAATGAAACTAAGGAAGAAGAATTTTAATTACCCTATACACTTTTTAAATAATTATCTTTTAGCATTTCATTTCAATTATAAGCAATTATCAATATACTTTTCTTATTTCAAACTATTGTTCTCATCTAAATTGATACAGACATTGTTATTTTTTTTGTATTTTTCCAATGAATTATGACTCAGTGCAGATGTTAGCACTTCATATGCCCATTCCACAAAGTCATTCCTTGCAGATTGACCACAGATTCTTGATTGGATTTACATCAGGAGAGTTTCCAGGCCAGTTAATAGTACTTTGATTTGCCAGTGTGTTCATGCAGCATTACAAATTTTGATATGCTTCCTTGAAGTAATGTCCATCGCAGACAATGGCCATAAGACAATTAATTAGTTAACAGGGCAGACTGGTTTATCAGACTTGTGATACTGAATTCAAAACCAATTCATTATATGACTTGCAACACTACTCTGTAAAAACATACTTGCAATAGAAACCACAGCACCTACATCTGCTATACTCCACCAAAGAGTCTAATGAAACTAAGGAAGAAGAATTTTAATTACCCTATACACTTTTTAAATAATTATCTTTTAGCATTTCATTTCAATTATAAGCAATTATCAATATACTTTTTTTTATTTCAAACTATTGTTCTCATCTAAATTGATACAGACAGACATTTTTTTTTGTATTTTTCCAATGAATTATGACTCAGTGCAGATGTTAGCACTTCATATGCCCATTCCACAAAGTCATTCCTTGCAGATTGACCACAGATTCTTGATTGGATTTACATCAGGAGAGTTTCCAGGCCAGTTAATAGTACTTTGATTTGCCAGTGTGTTCATGCAGCATTACAAATTTTGATATGCTTTCTTGAAGTAATGTCCATCGCAGACAATGGCCATAAGACAATTAATCGAGAGTCAGGACAATAGTGTCCGGGCATGATAAAAATCAGATGCAACCACTGATGATGCAATATTTTTCAAGGCCAAACAAATTTCAACATACACCCTGAAAATAGACTCATATTACTGCACATCATTGTAAATTACCTAATCCGAGGAAAAATAGAAATTGATTACACCCTGTCACTCCAGTGGGTCTAAAACTGACTGTATTGTGAAAGAAAGGAAACTGAAATGGTTGTTTCAATTAATTTACACAAGGATAATTTAGTGGGGATAAAAGAATTTACCTGCAGAAGCTGTGCTTTTTCCAACCACAAAACATTTCAATTTCCTCCAATCTCCAAGCGAAGATTTCTTAGGTCCTGCAAAGAGAAAAATAAACATCACTGACAAAGAGAATCTCTCTCTCACACACACTGAGCAAACATATATATTTATATAAATTGTGACTTTTAAATTAAAATCAGATGTATTATCAATCTATCAAAGGACATGTTTCCTCTTTCTTTCTTTCTACTCTTTCTTTATTTCCTGTCTGGACTGAGAGATGGCGGGACAGAATCTGGGTTACTAGAAAACCAGACAGTTTGACCTCCTAATAGAATAAGTAAAAGTCAGTCACCTAAGGCCATGTGACATGCACTGCCAAACGTGATCCTTTAAATATATTTTTCAATTTCCAGGTTGCAAATCAACTGACTCTCATTGTGTACACATTAGAAATGTGCCTATGGACTTACTCAATTACTAGGTGTGTACAGAATAAGAAAATATTATTCCTGAAGAAATCTCCCCAGTCTTATATTGGATTTATTTTGATTTCCAGAAATGGAATGAAATACAGGTACCATTCCAGAATCTCCCAGTTATACTGCAGTAGGAATAATTACTGATTTTCATTTGGACATTTCAAAGAACTTTTATGCATTTGCTGTTATGAACATTTCAATTTATGAACTCATGATTCATGGATATCATTGGTCAACACAATTTTTTGGTGCCAAGAAACAAAACACATTTTTTTTTTTAGCTAATTTGATGGTGCCGATTCTGAAAATGACTTTAGTTTTTCATTGTTAGCTACCACTTTTGCTGTACTGAAATTGCACATTTTTGGATAAAAGATTAATTTACAATCTTGACTGATCACAAAATTTAGTTAATAAAGGTCATAGAAACCCATCAATTTTTATGTAGGCTGAACAATTTATGTCAGCCACCCAAAATAAACTATTTTTATAAAAAAAACTGTTTTTGAGTCAAAAATTTAAAAATAGACATACCAAAGTTTTCCAAAAAAAATTCACCAAAATTCAAATTAACCAATAAACTTTATCAGTAATACAATTTAATAAACTTGATAGTTAAGGTGATATCAAAAAATGAAACCCTAAAATCTTGTTTGATATTCATAAATTTATCCCATCATTTTTATCTCTTCACTACCAAAGGAAATCAAGCACATTGCAAGCATTTTGTTTTCATAGTTGGAAAGAAACTAACTAAAGGCATCCCAATTGAATACACCTATTCCATTGCTTGAGTATCAAAAGGGACTTAAATAACATTAAACATGACAGACAATCAAGAAAGAGAAAATTTTTACCATACTTCTTATCTTCACAAAGGTTTTATTTCTGCTGTTAGTTTATTAAATGATTTGATGCAAATACTTGCTGATCTTGGTATATTCAATCGTGTTATTTTTAAAGACTTACGGTCTGATTGTTATTGCAAAAATAGTATTTCTAAATAAGCAGATTAATATTTGTTGGTTTAGATATGAATTGAGAGGTTTCTACGATTTTGAGAAATATTGCCATCAGTCAAAATATCATATATATGGAAAACAAATGAGAAAAATATGCTTTTTATTCCCCAAAAATGAGGCATTTCTGTACAGCAATAACAGTAGCTAACCAAGAAAAAGTAAGGTCATTTTCAGATTCAGCATCCACAAATTAGCTAAAATGATGTTTGGTACCTCAACACCATTTCAAAATATTTTTTTTTTGTTGACCAGTGTAATCAGGAATGATATGTAGTATCAGGTAAGAGCCTTTTATTGATTTTATGTTTTGCTATTTTATTTTCTCTATCTGTCCAATTGTTTTGTCATATAAAATTGTTTTTACGCTTTCATCTTGTGTTTGTTGTTCATTGACAACTGTGTTGTGTATTTTTATCCAAGTGATTCCCATCTTTTCTTTTCTTTTTGATCCTGGTGTTCATATCCATATGTTGCCAGTTCCAAACAAATATATACTCAGTACAATTCAGGATTTACAAAAAAGAAAAATTCATTATTTACCACATTTCAAAGTTATCCAACTAACTGGACATAAATAATTTGACAAGTTGACCCATACCGTCAAAAAATAAAATACAAAATGACTGGCTGACTATTACAACTGAATAGAGAGTCTGATGTCCACTAGGTGACCCATACAAAATTCAACATTAAATAACCCAACATGGGTTGATATGTAAAATCAATGAACTTAATTTAACCATCAAAAAGTTGTGACAATCTTCAAATCTCTGAGATTTTATAAGTAGAGTAAGATGTGTGCATGGAATAAGGGTTATTTGTTGTTGAGAGTGAAATCAACATGCCAAGTTCAAGTTCTGGTTTAGTCTGTCATGTTCATCCTTGGGAAAGGCATGAATCCATCAATTGGTTAAATAGAAGCATAGACAAGACTCTTTTGCGTTGGAAGGCAGTCAGTCTAAGAGTGGGGCTACTCAGAATGTAAAATCACAGAGAAGGTAACAAGAAACTATTCCACAATATTTCTGAAGAAGTCATCGTAGTAATTCACATATAAAGAAAAGAAATCAGTGGAAAGCCATGATCACCTACATCCAAAAGGGACAAAAAACAAAAACAAAAAAAAGGATTTAAAATATATTATCACTTTTGATGGAATGGGTGACTATTATTAATTTAGAATTTATTAGACATAAAGTGGCAGATCAGTTTTCTATAGCTTTTAAGAATTCCTACATATTGAAGCATTGATCATGGCTCTCCACAACTTCTTGTCTTTTGTAGCTCTTAGTAAGGTTTGTCTTTTTGCCATCCTAATCCCTGTTCTGTGAACCCACTACACAAACTCTTGAGGGTGGTGGTTACTTGCTGTTTTCCTGTCTTTCTAGCCTTCAATCTGTTCTGTGAGTATCTAATTCTCCAAGATCTCTTTCCTTGTTACATCCAAAAAAATTTTAACTCTCACTTCCTGATTCTAAGTATAAGTGTATTTTTTGTTTCCATTTTCTCTAAAACTTCCACATTGCCCACAATCACATGTTCAGTCCATGGTATTCACAACAATGACAAGTATCTATGAAGCTTTTCTCTATTATTATTTCAACAAAAACGTCTAGCAAGAGAAACAGAAATTGAAAAAGGAATAAAAATAAAAGGAAAGCCAAAATGAAAGTAACAATAACAAAGAAAAAAGTCAAAGAACTGTCTAACCTTAAATAAAAAAAAGAACAGAGTTCACTGAAATGGTCACTGTCTTCTTCTAACAAATACATCTAATATAGGAAAAGAAATAGAAATTGAAAAATAAATAAAAATAAAAGGAAAACCAAAATGAATATTTTCAAGAAACAATAACAAAGAAAAAAGGCAAAAGAATTTCTACCCTTAAATAAAAAATATTTATTATTGATCTTTTTTTTTTATACATGTCAATGAGATATTATGGATTCCATGAAGGGATCATTGATCTAAAACAGAGCTTCTTAACCTGGAGTCTATGGATAGGTTTCAGGGGATCCATTAGAATCAGATAAAAATTAACATTTATATTTTGTTATACAGCCTTTGTCCCATTGAAAGAAATAAAAGAAAATGCACCCAGCCACTACTTACAGTGCTAACCGCTAGATGTCTCGTGACTTGCTGTTGGGTCAATGTTTACCATTTAAACATGTCAGCATTCTCCGTATGACCACCATTCTTGGCCACTCCAGCAGAGCAAGTGATAATTCACATTTCACATGGGTTATCACGGTTTGATTATCTTCTCATATACTGATGAGGATTAATTGACAACAATTTATTTCAAGCATGATTGGCTAAAAGGTGATGTGTGCACAGTGTGAATGAAAGTGTAGTATGGAGAAATGCATGGGAAAAATGTTGTGAAAAAACTAAGCAGACTGTGAGTATCTGCTTGTCTGTATATGAAGGGCGAGTTCTTATAGGTGTATACATTATAAGACACGTATGTTTGTTAAAGTATTTATGATTCTAAATTAGGTGCAAGGGACACAACTCCGTCTATCGCTTTAATATTTTCAGTCATTTAAAACAAAAGAAAAAATATACATCCTCCCAAAAAATCCACAGCAATCTATTATTTGACATAATTTGGTACAAAAATCGCAATAGCTGCTGGCCAACCAGTGACAAGCAGCAGCTGGTTACTCATTTGTGTTTAATAGTAACAAGTCCTAATGACTTTTGTTGCGGGGGTTATGTATGCTGGGGTTTAAGTTGGGAAACATATTTCCTGGAATGTTTATCCCACGGCAAAAATGGTGGACTTGCATGTCTGTCCAGGTAATAAAAATACAAAGAAACAACTAAAACCTATATATATATATATATATATATATATATATATATATATATATATATATGCACAAACAAATGATAATGTATTATTAAAAAGACAAAATTTTACATTGTTGTGAGTGACCAAGACAATGATATTGTATGTATGTAACAAAACAATGAACATGCATGAAAACATTTAAAGACTAGAGAATTGTTTATGCATGTGAAATGTGTGTAAAGGTCCTAGTTGCTTACATACATGTGTGTGTGTGTGTGTGTTTCCCAATGGTAAATGCATTTTCACAATAGACCTACATCCTAATGTGTCTAAGGAAAATGGGGAAAAAGAGAGCCGGCATGTGTGCAGGCCTTTCTCAGCATTCAACTTGTATCTTACCGTCCCTGGGTGAAATAGGAAAAAAGAGAATGCTAGAAAATATTACAGTGTCTTTATAGGTTCAGAAAGTGTCCTCTACTGACAGTTTTTTTTGTTAGAAAAGTAAGTGGGCTAACTCCACACTTCATTTCTGAATTTTCAAAAAGTAACTAATTGGTATTACTGCTACTGAGTAGTCAATAATACAACATGGAATAAAACACAAGAAAGTGATGATGACAGAAAGATGAGAGATGAGGTTGTGATTGTTTTGATAGCTTAATGGTCTAAGGCAGGGATGACCAATCCAAGAGACATATATCAAGCAAGGCAAGTTATTTGTTTTGGTCATCTGAGATGAATAAATTCTAAAATCTTAGTGAATTAAATTTGTTTTGTGTTGGTCAAAATCAGTTATAAATATATTTGGACACTTGGACTTTTGTCACTTTGTTTTCTGCTTCTTAATAAGATGAATGTTTGTGTTATGTTCCTATTCATATGTTTTTAACTTAAAAGTTGACAGACAATATTAATTACTAATAATATGTAATGTTTAAGATTAACCAGAGATATAGCTTCCAGGAAGTTCTTTTTTCCCAGACATATTTTACTTCATCTTATGTAGGCTTCAGATGTGACAAACCGAATGATTTTGGTAAGACCTGTTTAAATTTATTTGTCATCCATGTGAAGAAATGAAAATATGCCATTTGAAATAAAATTTTCATAAGATTGTTCATTTGTATTTAATTTTAATGGTTCAAAGAATGCCAAGCAGAATGGTTGGACCTCACGCCTATTCACTTCATCAAATCTGGCACTCTTTGAAAAAAGTTTGGACACCTCTAATTTAATCAGTGATGCAATGTTCAGATTTGAAGAATTGAAGCCAAAGATGACACAAAATGCAACACATTGCACAATTTAATGGTGTTCATTTGTGGTGGCAGCTTGACTGTTAACATGTAGGCTTGTACAGAGGGCTGTGGAGTTGAAAGACAAAATCTCCGACTCCAACTCCTCTCTTTGCAGTTAAGTAATTATGGCTTACATATCTCATAAAGGCTATGCATGCAATCCTAACTTGAGTAACCTGTATTATTAGCAATAATCTAAAATAAAAAAAATAAAAAATCAACTGGCAATGCTAAGCATAATCTATGCTATAATAAACAAAGAAGGAAAAAAAAACAGTTAATAAGAAGTAACAAAAGACGTTGCAACAAGAACAAGAGATAAAAATAAACAAAGAAACAGTGTTAAATGAATTTGTCCCTGATAAAGAAAAGTCCACATTACCATGATAAATGGATTCCATAAATGTGTTAAATTAGATGGACTTTATATATTTATCGAATCCGCTGGTGTCGGAGTAGGTATAGTTTTACCAACTCCTAGGATCCCTTATTTGCTTCCAACTCCAACTCCACAGCCCTGCTTGTAAATGTGATAAATTTGTACAGAAGAAAATGGAAACCTACCCCGAAGCCCAAAACACTTTTATGTCACGTGCTGGTTTTGCAGAAAAAAAAAAAAAAAAAAAAGAAAAAAACCTCTCCAGCAAATGAAATCAGTGAGCTTCTGTTAACCAATTGCGTTTAATGTGTCACTGAGTGGAATGGATTGCATAAAAAAATATGCTCATCCATTTTGCATTATCCATGAACAGCAAACCGTAAAGGGTCCAACAAACTGCTATAAAAATAACTGACTTTTCCTGCCTCAAGGAATATTGCTAAGAGGTTGCATGGGTCTACATGGAGATATAGACTTTATGAAATTTTATTATACAAAAATTACAGCCATCCTGCCCCCAACATTAAAAGTAGCAAAGAATTGGCAAACATTGTGAAGAATTTGAGCTGCTAGAAAAAGGCATGTTGCAATTCATCAGCAGGCAGAAAAACAGTAATAAAATCAGAATGAAAGAGAGGAAATATCTATGTGAAATAAATATTAAACTAATTTATTTACATTTTTATACAAATCAAGTGTCGGTGATTGTCGAGTGTGTTCATCTATATGTGGTTGTGGGAAAAATATATAAATTTAAGTACCTAGGAAAGACTTTCAAAAGTTTTGGTTGCAACAATTTGGCCACAAGAGGTACAGATTCTATAGTAGGTTGAACATTTGACTATCAATAAGTAAAAACAAAGTCACCAGTTTTTTTAGTTTTTTTTTTTAGTTTTTTTTAGCTTTTCAAAAGATCCAAAAAGCTTGTGGTAAATATTTTTCATTTCACTTCTAATTGATTCAAAAAATGATCTTTGTAATCATATGGTGTTTTCCACTTCTGGAATCACATAGTTTTTGTTTTTTTTCATCAATTTGCCAAAAGCAAAGGCGATAATGCCACTAAGACACAAGGGGTCTACTGAAAGTGAAAGAGAAGGAAAAGACTTTAGAAAGCACCAGGAACCCAATCCTAAACAGGAATTAAAAGATAAACCTCTATTCCTGTTCAAAATACTAGGGAGGAGTGTGAACTGGATGATAGGTGAACCTATCTACTCTGATTGGGTGAGGAAAAACATAATAGATGAATAATTAGCAAATAAAATTTCAGAGACGTTAGACATTTAGAGTTGAAGTAAGCTTTAAAAGGAACCAAACATCCAATGCTAAGCAGGAAACAAGAGATAAACTTCTACTCCTGATCAAAATTCTTAACTTTCACATACTTTAAATGTCAATAACCATTACTGGTGTTCATTATCCTGCAAATATTTTTCAGAATTAAGAAAATTTGCTTCGAATTATATCTGCCCTTTCCAAATGATACACAGATAGGATCAATTATTTCCAGCTGTGGAATTGACTGATTAACTGACCAAAATTTACAAAATCTTCATTTGCTCTTTGTAATTAATTTAATTCCAATCTTTAAAAATTTGGCAATATCAAAACAGACACAAAAATTTCATTAAGGAAGGCCATGCTCATATGGAATTTTTATATCAGTTCGATAAATGAAATAAAAATACTAAATATATGGATTTGTGGGTAGTGTAACAGAGATTGGTGCAGAAAGTTGAATCAGCAAACCGAATTGAAATTCCATGCTAGTCTGTTGCATTCACTTTCACACAAATGACTTTGGGGAAAGCATAAATCTGGCTCTTCTCTCCTAGTCATGAGTTAAATAACAGGCTAGATTCTGCTCTCTATCCTTCGTCTAATACAATGAAAACTCTGAATTCCAAAAACCATAGAGAAGGTAACAGTAAACTAGTTCACTTTCATACCAATTAAAAAAAAAAAAAAATATATATATATATATATATATATATATATAAATATATATATATATATGTGCACACACACACACACACACATATATATATATATATTTTTTCGTATGGCTTAGAGTCGTGGACTCCATACAGGTACCATATACGCCAGCTCAATGTTTTCCATAAAAGCTGTCTGCGTGCAATCCGTGGAGTTAACCTTCAAGATAGGACATCTTGGAGGAATCAAAACTTTTCTCAGTCCCGGGAGACTGGTCATGTCTTGAGAATGTCTGATGACAGGATACCAAGATCCTAATGTACAGCCAGTTAGATCAGGGCTACAGGAATGTAGGACACACATGGCTAAGATACAAAGACAAGCTGAAAAGCAACTTGTCAGCTGTCAATATACCACATAACACCTTTGAGCGCTTAGCCTTGGAGCGGGTAGAATGGAGATCAATGTGTTTTAGTGAACTCAGCAGTTTTCAACCTGCTTGTCTGAATCATCTTCAAGAAATGAGAGCAAGATTTAAAAGGCCAGACAATCTAACAGGAATCTCATCTCACAATCCTTACTATTGCTCCATATGTGGCCTCCTTTGTAAATCACTAGCAGGTCTTAAGTGCCACTTAAGATTATTGCACAAACTTTCATAACTGAATCAATTAAGCTGTCAGATCCTAATACGTCGAAACCAACGAGAGAGTCCATTTTATATATATATATATATATATATATATAGACATAATCACAAATCCTGTAATGCCTAGGGTCATAGGAGCACCACATCTACTGCAGTCACAGTAGTAGTGGTGTTTCATAGGCAAGACAGTCTGATGGGACCCAACCCTATCCATGCTGGTTTGAATTAAGATTTTTCTTTCTCCTAGACTGGTTGTCAACCAAGGCTATAGTGCCCAGTCTATCCTGCTATTTACCTATAGCT
>CAHIKZ030003667.1:1750000-1842699 GCA_903632075.3 Acanthosepion pharaonis
TATTTTTATAAAAAAAAAACTGTTTTTGAGTCAAAAATTTAAAAATAGACATACCAAAGTTTTCCAAAAAAAATTCACCAAAATTCAAATTAACCAATAAACTTTATCAGTAATACAATTTAATAAACTTGATAATTAAGGTGATATCAAAAAATGAAACCCTAAAATCTTGTTTGATATTCATAAATTTATCCCATCATTTTTATCTCTTCACTACCAAAGGAAATCAAGCACATTGCAAGCATTTTGTTTTCATAGTTGGAAAGAAACTCTAACTAAAGTGAATACACCTATTCCATTGTACATGATACTGCTTGAGTATCAAAAGGGACTTAAATAACATTAAACATGACAGACAATCAAGAAAGAGAAAATTTTTATCATACTTCTTATCTTCACAAAGGTTTTATTTCTGCTGTTATTTTTAAAGACTTATGGTCTGATTGTTATTGCAAAAATAGTATTTCTCAATAAGCAGACTAATATTAGTTGGTTTAGATATGAATTGAGAGGTTTCTACGATTTTGAGAAATATTGCCATCAGTCAAAATATCATATATATGGAAAACAAATGCTTTTTTTTTTCCCAAAAATGAGGCACTTCTGTACAGCAATAATGGTAGCTAACCAAGAAAAAGTAAGGTTATTTTCAGATTCAGCACCCACAAATTAGCTTAAAAAGTTGTTTGGTGTCTAGACACCATTTCAAAATATTTGTTTTTTGTTGACCAGTTAAATTTATTACTTTTGTAAATTTTGTATTCATTCATTGATTAGGTGTTGATTATTATTATTAAATTTACTTCATTCTTGCTATATTTGTATTAATTGTTTATTAATTTGTTAGTATTTATTTACTTAATTTGTTTTTTTTTTTTCCTTGGAGGTGGTGGTTAGCTTATTTGTTTGTTTAAAGTACTGGTTCTGTCTAAAACTTTAGACAAAATGAATACTTTAAAAATACCAATAAGATGACTAACACTAATATAATAATTATCAATGTGTATATAATTATATATTTCCAGTGTGTTTATTTATAGATTTCCTGGCCCATCTGTAATGGGACAGGACGTAAATTAAGTTAAGTTAGTAAATTTATAAGTGATCACTTCCCTTAGTCAAGATATACAAATAAAATATTTATCTCCAATTAGGAGAAATTAAGCGTTTTATTAATTGATTCCTCTACTCCTATATTTCTTAGATTCTAGTCTTTTGCTACAAATCAGCAACCCCCCACCACCACAGTATTTTAAAAAGAATTTTAATTTTTTTTGAATGTGCATAAATGTGCCAATTTTTGTAAATATGGACAACCATGCATGACATTATCAGAAAATAAGAGCAGTAACTATAGCACATTTAAAATTTATTGATAATTTTCTAACATTTTCTCCATGAGCATCTTTGTAAGTTATAAAGCCAAAATACGTAAAATTCAATAAAATATTAAATTACTTAGAATATTTTCTTAATTTTTAAGATTACTTTATTTTAAGATGCACTCCTGTTACATTTGTCAATTTTTACAGATATATACTCTGTAGAAAACTTCCAAACATAAGTCTATTAAGATAGTTGTCAACACCTCTAAAAAACACACACCTTCATATTAAAAATGCTTTTCTGCAATATTTTAAAGCAAGTAATATTTGTTCCAAATCAGATTAATTAAACTTCAAATCGGCTAATATTCCTCAAATAAAGTTTCAGAAAAGTATTTTTTATTTTTGAAAGATTTTTTAATAAAGAGAATTATGTTGTGCTAAGAGATTTGTAAATATGGTTAAAAATGGCTAAAATCAGCCATTTTTTTGAGATTTAAAAAAAAAAAAAAAAATTCATTCCAATCAATTTAAATTCATTTTGATATACAGCAAAGTATTTTGCTTATTGAAAATGCTAAATTTATTGTATTAGCTTGTAGTTAAAACTAAAATAAAAGTTTCAGGAAAGATTTTTCAATTTTTAAAAATTCATTTTAAATTATGGGCATCGCTTTTCTTTGGAGGGACCTAGTTAAGGGTAACCTGCTCCAGATCATAATGTAAACTATGATTGAAAATGCTGTCAGGAGTGTAGCCGTATTGACCACATTTGGTCAATTACAGGCTGGTGAGGCTATTTAACCCATAGTTGGAGGTTTTAAATTAAGAGTTGTCTTTCTCTTAAACCAGTTGCCACCCAAGGCTATAGGATCCAGTCTGTCCTGCTATTTACCCATAGCTGAGAAAAGAGATGTATCCAATTTTCCTTTCCCAAGGGTATTTGCACTTAAGTGAATGTATAAACTCAGTCTGCACTAAGTAAGTCAAATTCCTTGATGTCTCGTTCAACCTAAGTAATGGGACATATTGCCCTTACAAAAAAAAACAAAAAAACATGGACAACATTGTGTATATTCATAAAAATTAAAACCACCCCCACTACAATATTGTAACATATTAAAAGATCAGTACAAATGCAATTATCAAGGAATTCAGCTAATGAAATTAAGCCAAGCCTATTTACCAGCAGGCACTGACATAACATAGCCTTAATAGCAAAATCAGCTACAATAACAGTGACAATAATAATAATAATGATGATAGTAATAAAGTTTTTTTTTAAATACTAACAGGAAGATAATATAGTTTAACCCACTATTCAATAAGGCCATTCGGACAAATATCAATCAATTTTTTCTAAAATTGATAGATAAACACATTGCAGGTAATAATCTGCTCTGTAAATTGTTCAAGAAAAACAATTTAAAAGTAAGCAACAGTTGTTCTGGCAACATAACAAAGAGGATCAGCAGGCATAATATTGATATATTACAGAGCAGCGAAGATTTGCCCAATGACAAAAAGAACATTGATATTAAAGAACATTGCCCACTCCAAGGAGAATGTTTAATAGAAAACTTTGTCTACTGGGCTGTAATTTGTAGTGGGGACAAGGAAACATTTTATATTCATGTGACAGAAGGAGAACATAAAAGCAAGAATGTGAATAAATTCATAATACAGAATGTTAGGGTGGTGTACACCAACCAGTCTCTTTACCAAGACTAATACATCCAAGTCTCCAGGAAGAGCATTGGCTCTTAAGGTATGTCTCACCAAATTCAGTAGTGACTCCTTTCCTACCCATCTCGCCCTGTGCCCATTATTTCATATTAAATACTGCAAGCCATGAGAAGGTCACCTGCATAATGAATAATATTATCTTGTCAATCTGACCACCTCAGGTTTGTGAGGCAACAGCATCAACATCTACATGAAAATGAAACTTTTAGTCATGGAAAGCAGTAACATATTAGTATTGTCTTACTTCTATTTTATATTCGCTCAGTTTTGTATATTCTTTATATTTTACATTGAGCACTGTCTTTATAGCATTCTTGTCTTGCCTTTATTATACTATATATATATATATATATATATATATAGATCAAATCACAACAAGACGCGAGACCTTTAAAAGACTTTAATGAATTAACAAGATGGCTACATTTTCTATTGAAGAGTACACAACAAAGGGAGGTTATTAATAGTCAAAAGGGAGATTACAAGGGAAAAAAACCTGCATTTAAGCTATCTCCTGTGGAGGGCTCTTGATTGGGCATTCATCACAATAGATAAGGAGGAGTGGATGCAATTGGCAACAATAAACTACGGAAGAACTCAAAATTGATCACTGCATTTAAGTATTGCATTAATATCTAAGCTTACCTTTTAAAAGTTCAACGATAATTCTTCTGCCACTAGTTAATTTAAAAACAATTTGATGAATGTAGTTCCTTACTTTCCACACAAACAATTATTTTTATTTCATGGGTGACTTTCACAATTTCCATTATTCCCAAATTTATTTCCAAGTTATAAAAATTGTTATCATAGCAAAAAATTTGTTGCAGAAAAATCACATAAAAGAATTGCCAAAAACAATCGCAGTAATGAAAACTTGGTAATCCAAAGTTTTAGAATTGCGGGTTCAGCTCCAACATGGAATGTTTTTAATTTGCTCACGGAGTTGGCCTGATTCTAAAATGGTATATGTTGGGCTACGGCCTCTAGGAGTAAAGTTGAAAAAGTGTGACACAGTGACATTCGCATTTATTTTATATATATATATATATATATATATATATATATATAAAATCAGATAGATAAACAAGCAAATAGAAGAAAAATAATCTTGAGAAAATGAAATACAAAGACTTACAGTCACAAATAAATCTGACTCTCCTTCACTTGGGGATTTAAAAAGTGCCACAGACTTTTCAAGAATCTTTACACTCATCTTTGGGGTTTTCCTGATTCAGTGTCAGCGTCTATAATCTTAAAATGAAAAACAAAAATCATATTTTTATCATAATCATAAATGATGTCATCGCAAACAGGTAACCTTGTTTTTCGTAAGGTTTCTTTCTCATAATCTCCAAAAAGGTATTTACTAAATTTTTGCTTCCAATATGAAATCTTAACTTGCCTAGCAGGATTTTTTAATAATATTTTTTTAATTAACTGCCCTCTCACCTTTCACACTGATAATTATTAAACTTAGAGTAGTTTGTTGAAATGATAACAAAACACAACCAGTGTAAGTAGTGTCTCTCTAATGGTCTAAATTGTGTTCGTTAGGATTTGCAAGGATTACTAGTGAAACTGGAAGGACTTGTTAGACAACAAAGTCATCCACAAATCTCATGGAAGACAATTTGTTTCTCTTTATGTCTAACCAGTTTCATACTCAGGATTTTTTTTACCATCCAACAAGAAAAAAACACAAGTTAATGTCAAAATTTAAAAAAAAACAAAAAGACATTTTTTTAAACTATAAATGATGCCTTTTACCAAACCCACACAGTCATAAAAGGTTTTTAACACTGAATACATGACACCCCTATTACTATAACTACCTTCACTCCTCAACAATGTTTATTGTTTTTAAAAGCGATGATTAGAATTGTAATAAAATTTAAACATATGATGAAAGTGAATTTATACAGTTTTATTTTGTTCTTGAGAATTTACAATCAAAAATATTGAAGATTATTTATTTATTATGAAGGTAGTTAAAACAATAGTGATGTCAAGGCAAAAACTGTCCTTTTGACACTCTGTATTGGGGGGGGAGGTCCATGTTTGCTGAATATTTTTAAATAGGTTTTTTTTTAATCTGACATTATTTCTTATCACTATAAATGTATTTTTAGTGAGTAAAGTTATTTGAGTTTTATCTGTTTTTTTTTTTTCATTTTCTTAAACGGTTGAGTTAATATCAACCATCCAAGATCAAGTACAATCTTAGTAGGACTTTTCAATCTAAACCAGTTGTTATTAATATCACAGTTTCAGAAAACATCGATAGAAACTCCAATAACTGTACCTACTACTAAAAATATGGTTTATTTAGTAAGGAATATATAAATTTAATTTATTTATATATGTAGAGTTAGCAACAACTGTTTTTCAAAATAAACATATTTAAAAAATGGAAGCTAAAGACATTAAATTTAATTATATAATTAAATTAAAAGCATTAGTTCCGTTTCATCTTCCAGCGAATATTGATTCCAATATTCACTTGAAGATGAAACGGAACTAATGCTTTTAATTTAATTATATAATTAAATTTAAAGTTTTTAGCTTTCATTTTTGAAACAAGGTTATTACTGTGTAGCGAAAAAACATTTTAAATCAGTTAATTTATAAAATATATATATATATATATATATATATATATATACACAGTGTAACCCGGATATAAGAGAGATTTTCTCTGGTCCCAAATTAGAGCCTGTGTTAATGTATATAAAATAGACCAATGCCGGATATAAGAGACTTCTTCTCCGGTCCCAACAACTGTCTTATATCCAGGTAACACTATATATATATATATATATATATATATATATATATATATATGGTTGGATCTTTTCTGTTAATACACCCCAAATAAGGTAAAGTTACTTATTGCAATTATTAATTCACCACAAGAAATTATGAATTTTAAATCAAAGTTTGTTTATTAATTTTTTTTGGCACTCTTTTTGAAATTAAATCAAAATTTGTTTACTTTAGCTTACCTTGCAACAACTCCAACCCTCAAAATGAAAAATTACCAAAAATCACGAAGTTATTCACATTTCGCAAGTGAGGTTAATATTCGAAATACTTACAAGGAATTTTTTACAATTTAAAAAAAAAAATCTGTTTTTTGGGCTTCTGCTTGTTTATATTGCAGTGAGCGCGAACGTAGACCCCGACACTTAGAAATAGCGCACCGAGTCGCACACATTTGGGGCGATCGAATTGGTCAACCCAGTTGGAGTGCAATGGAAAGGCTTCGCTCTCAAGGAAAGTTTGGTGTGAATTTTAGTAATTTTTTTTTTCTTTTTAATTTTGGGTTGAAACTCAAACTATAATAAAGAAAGATTCATAATAAAAATTTAACCTGGCCTGAAATTCTGGTTTCCAGGCTGAAATCTAAGTAGCTATGATGCATAGCTACTAAAAAAAAAAACTAATTTAAATGTTCTCATAAATTTCTAATAACATCTCCCATCATCTCATACGCACACACCATAACTAAAATCCGGAATAATTTTTATATAGGATTCTGAGGGCACTTAGAATTTGTTTGTAGCCCCAATATCTACATGTTGAAACGAAATATACCGAAAAAAATACTTTTAAAAGGTCATCCAATAACTTTATTAATTAAATTTATCATTAATTTATTTTATTGTGTATATGCACGGACTTTTTTTTTCTTCAGTACCATATTAAGACTTGTTCAGGCGTACAAGAAAAATATTTATGCTAACAAAGCTAAAGATGAAAAATAACTTATTTACTTGCTCCAATAAAAAATATTAATTTCAAAAATCGAATCATTTTTTTTTAATATCCTACCTATTTTTCTTCTTCTTCTTCTAATACCGTAGTGCTTCCCTTATTTCTTTCTTACAGCCTACCTTTCTTTTCCTTTTTTAGTTTTTTGTTGTTGGATTAGGCAAGTCAATATGATGAGAGCGCTGAAGGAAGACGAGTGGGGGAAAACAACATTTCAAATCCAAGCACATGTGTCAGTTTATATAAACCCACCTTTTCTACCTCGTTGCCGCTTTTCGCGTTGAAGAGTTCCGGCACGCCCGGATGGCCATAAAAGTACATCAAACGCTAGAACGATCCTCGATATATACCAACAATAAGAGTCACATTAAGGAGGGCACTTTGTGTTTTATATGTTCTTTTTTTTTTTCTTTTTTTTTAGTTGTTTTACCATACTGCAGTGTCGTTTTATTGTGTAGGGAAGAAAGAGGAGGAAGGAAATACCAGACTGACGACAAGAAAGTATTTCCTATATAACAAGGAAGAAACGTAAGCGAATGGCACGCAAGAAGAGAAAGGCTTCTGAGGCTGACTTGTTATGGTCATGAGAGAAAGACGAAGAGCAAGAACGATAACTCTAGATTAAAAATATTCGAGTTCTTTACCTTGTCGCTATGATTTTATTAAGGCATGCTTAGATTTAAAATTTTAAATACTTAAAAATTTTATATAAATATTCGTAACTTTGCCACAAACATAAGATATCCAGCCCATATGAATGGTTTGGTAAAACACTCATTTTTTTTAAATAAATAATGCAACATAAATATGGGCGCATATTTTTCGCCAACTGACTAAATTTTCAAGCAGCACCAGTGTAAGTCGGTGTTCGAGCCCGGCTCGGGTTTTTTTGAATGTTGATTTTTCAAAGCAGACTCAACAAAAAATAAATGGGATGGTATCTCCCAATCTCCGTTTCAGAGTTTCCCAATATTTCGTCGCGTGTCCTAAAGTTAAAAAAAAGCTTTAAGTAAAGTAAATATAGAGCACACACCGCCATATGGTCAGAAAACGCATCTTACAAAAAACAATTTTCAAATTTAATAACAGGTGTCCAGTTAAGCGGGGCCGGATTATCCTTTTTTAGGATGTCGCGGCTAGGATCCCTCAAGCTTTTATAAAACAATAATTTTAATTTTCTAAATGTTATAACTTCAAAGTTTCATTGAAATGATGTCACTATGACAAAAAAAGCTATCTTTTTTTTGTTTGTCAATAAAAATATTCTGTAAGAAATGTCACTATTATTATTTTCCAATTTATTGCAAACCAAAGTAGCACATTTTCTACACAGTCGTAGTAAAAAGAAATTCTTTTATAACCAGTTTTTTTTTTATATAAAAAATAAATATGAGTTTGTCATATTGTGATCATTTTTAGTTTAAAGAATTTGCGATAAGTTTTTACTTTTCTTCAAGCTCTCTATGACGAATAAAAAAAATATTCAAGACGGTTTCAGGCATTTTTTAGGGTGGTTTCGTCAACGGGCCGGGGGGCATAATTTCATTAGTCTAGGGGCCCCAAAATGTCAAAATCATCATCTTAGCAAGCTAATCTCACAGACCATTTCCTAAGCTAGGTCAAAATCATTTCTCATTCTACACACCCACGCTGCCGTTTTCATTTTTAATCAACAGAGAGAGAGAGGGTAGGGTGGGGCAGGAAGCAGATGGTAAACTGACAAGAAAATATTTTCCGCTACAGCAAGCTTGTATACGTATGCAGAAGGGAGATAACCTATCTTTTGATGCCGGCTTGTGCTGGGCGTTAGCAACAGCACCGAGAGAAAAAAAGGCCTGTTCAATTAAACATGACGTCACCACAAGTAGTATAAGCGAAGCTGCTGAAAATGAATGATTATAAGCTTTTTTTTTTTTTTAGTAAAGAATACTTTTTAAATTACAATTAAAGAAAAAAAATTTATTTAATATTATGATAATCTTGTTTCTGATTTTTTTGCAACATCAGAAAGACGTGTTCCACAACTTTGTGGATTTCATGACAGTCTTTACTCTTTGGCAAATCCTTAGGGAATTCAATGTAGATAACGGAATTAACCAAGTCATCTAGTTCCCATATAAAGATGCCACCAGTGCAATTTTTCTGGAAAAACAAATGGGAATGGGAGGATTCTTCTGGATAACTGTCAATGTGAAACAGGGATGTGTACTTTCACCCACATTGTTCAAGCTAATTCTAGAGAGAATCCTGAAAGAAACCCTGAACAACCATGATTTTTCAATCTGTACTGGTGGCAGACCCATCTGTAACCTACATTTTGCAGGTAGTAACAGTGAGCTCCAAGACTTGACCAAGAAACTTTTTGAAAGAGCAAAAGCATATGGAATGGAGATCAGCTCCAAGAAATCCAAAGTAATAGTGAATAGCAGAAACAGTAAAACCTGTGTCAACATTACCATGAATGGGAATTCACTGGAGGAAGTGTCCAGTTTTAAATACTTGGGAGCAATCTTGCCTAAAGATGGTACCTGCAACTAAGAAATCCACACACGGATTGCTGCAGCTATGGAAACGATGGCCAAATTGGCAAGAATATGAAAGAGCAAAATCAGCTTTAAAACAAATTACAGACTGTACAAATTTCTGGACACTTTTGGGAGAAACAGAGAGAAGGATCCAAGCATTTGAGAAAAATTGCATGAGAAAATTCCTTGGCATTTTTTATTGGTAACAAAAAAAACAATAAGTTTGTGTGGAAAAGGGTTGAAAGTTTAGTGAGACATCAGGAACCTCTTCTTGCTACTGTCAAATGGAGAAAAATGACATGGTTTGAACACATTACAAGGCATGACAACCTTTGCAAGACCATTATGAAAGGTACTATTAAAGGTGGATGTAGAAGAGGGGTCTAACGCAAAAACTGTTTGAACAAGGTCAAACAATGGGCAAGTATGACTATACCAGAATTGCTGATGACTACCATAGATAGAACTTTGTAGAGGAGATTCAATATGGCTTCTGCATTCAGATATCCTCACCCACTACGATTACAAAAGTCAAGGGGATGATGAAAAAAAAGATGATGAATAATATTGTTTGCTTGTATTTTTTTTTATTTTTATAAATTAATAAAAATGTTTTATTCTGTAAAAGTTGCAGTACTGACAAATGAAATTGACTGAATAATTTTTCATATTAGAGAAGAAAAACAAACCTAGGTTCAATTTCTACCTTATATCTTTAAATAAAGAACAAACAAACAATAAATAGATTAAAAATCAATTTTTAATGATTATTCTATAAAGTTACTATACTGACAGAATTTTTTTTATATTACATTAAAAAAGAAAGAAACAAGCTACAATTTTTACCTTAAAATAAACTTTATTCAATAATATTTTCTAAAGGAAAATTATTTAAAGTTTTACATTTGTTCCTATGTTAAAGTAAATAGTGTATATTTCATTACTGAATTTAAAAACTGTAAAATTCCTTCTCCTTATTTCGGTTGTATTTGAAAATTATTTTTTTTACATTTCAATAAAAAAAATCAACATGCTTTTAATTTGCATGTTTTATTTTAATTATTCTGTAGCAATAAAGTTACAATATTGGCATTTTTGTTGTATACAAAATAAAAGACAAATTTTATATAATTATAGAAAAAAAATGTTACATAGCTATATGAGAAATTTAACTGAAGGTTTGAAGTTTTTTTTTTTTTTTTTTTTGGTTAACTTGTTTCTCGTAATAATAATATTATTTTCCATAGCACAAAAATTATTCAAAAGAACATTCAAAGAGCTCTCCAGATAAGAATTTTTTCTAATTTTTCAATCCTGGGACATCACCACAAGAATCCACATGAAAAAGATAATCAGTATCTGCCCCAAAATTCAAGGTTATATGCATGGCTAATTTCCTTTAATTTATTGAATGAAGAAGAATGTCAATTTACAATAACTATAGAATTATACAGAACAGAATTTCTTGCAGTAGAGAATCTCTATTAATCCTCAAAAAGAAGTTATTTATTTCAGGTATTTTGTCCTCATTATCACTTTCAGATATTAATTAATTCTTGCAACTGTTGTATTTCATTTTCCTAACAACTGCAAAGCATCGATAACCTGCAACATAGAAGAGAAAACAACTTCTCTGAATTAACATCCTCATCTATTACATCTATATTACATTTATAAATATCTAAATTTTGCTCCCCCCCCCCCCCGACACATCATCCCAGTTAGTTTATAAATTCTTCAAATCAATACTTTGCTTATTAAGTTGCAGGCTCAACTTTAAAACTGACATCATTCTGATTTTTTTTCACCCTCAAACACTTGATGTGTAGAGATATTATATTGATCTTCATCAAGTTACTGGTACTGGCCAAATCTATCCTGTCTGAAATTTACAAAGTAATACATACACCATTTTCAATTCTTCTGTGCAATATTTGATCAGTTCTAGAATTGCATTAGTAGTATGACACAAAACTGTGAAGGTTTCGTATCTTAGCTTCCCATTATTTCAAGGAATTCTGCAGTTGGATTGGAGATCAGCTGGAATCTTTTCCAGCTGTGCTGGTCAAACTCTCTACCTCCGGGCAAAGAGGATCCCCAGATGAGGCTATGTCGAAGAGCAGAATCTCATCTCAGGGATACAGCTACCTGACCCCGTTTTATACAGGAATTTTTGTCCGAGGATACAAGCTCAGATTCCCCTACTTTAAAACTTGGCTTTGTGCCACATCTTACCTTGTGGAGAGGTTGGTAAATATATCCAGGAATGCTATTCAAAGATTCTAACCAGTGGGATAATACATTGAGAAATATATAATTGTCATCATTTACTTTAATTTGATTAACATATTTATTGTTAAGCTGCCAATCTTTATATGGTGGTTTTGCATTTAGTATTGTCTAACAAGTATAAAATATGTTTATGTATTTTGAAGCTTCTACAAAGTTAGGCCAACATTTCTGTTTCTCTAAGGTCAGCAATCCCTGAATAATGAATTGTTTAAAAATTTACAAAACTATTGAAACATCTTGCCTTTCAAAACTAGTGGCAGAAAGAGATTTTGAGGTCAATTCCTAGCAAATATTTTATAAATGACTGAGATTTCAGGACATGAAGCTTCTGGAAAGTACAAAATGAGGCACTTTGGATATTATCGAAATCATGATTTCTATTATGACAAAATTTTGGGAACATTTACTTGCATTTTTTGACCAAGCCAGTTGTTTCTAATACACTTTAATATATGAACTGAATAAATATGAAGAAAAGAGGTCTAGATTTCATAGCTGGATATGGATATACAATTGAAAGTTTTGCAGAACTACAAAAAGAAGATATAACTTTCTTATTTATTACATTATCATCTGTTATGACTGATATTTACTCTAAAGCTTTTCTCTTCTCAATCAATTATTACACGTTTAACGATGTCAAATAAATTCTCAGCTTGAAGATGTTTAGTTGGCATAATACGCACAGCATCCTTGTATTGTGAGAATGCACTGCTAAGCATAAAAGCAAAAGCACTTGCTGCAGACTCATTGCAGTTGTCGGCTAAGCCAATAACATTACCACCTTTAAAATCAAAATAAGGTTTTAGGTTAATTTCATTTCATCTACAAGTAAAGATACTTTAATGTCTTTTTCCTCTAGTAACTTGAACTTATTTTTAATATACATAAGAAAATTGTTATCATGTTGCTCAACTTTTGCTGGTTCCCAGACTGCACAAATTTAAGTGGAGCTACTAGGCTGGCATTTCGGACCCACACTTTCACTGTTGAAATAGTTAAATGTAACCACCTCTTCTTCTCAAACAGCTTCTTCCTTCCTCTTGCTTGCTTCCCTCATAACTATAATCTTCAAATATTCAAGTGTAATGTCAATCAACATCTAATACCTTGATCTTGTTCCTCGTCCTTCTCTGTTTCCTTCCCCCAAATACGCCTCTTTACTCTTGTTCTCAATCCTTTGTAACCCCCTTGTGTACTAGTGACACTACCGCCTTGCTTGGGATGAATTGCTTTAAAAAAATAAAAAAAAAGGATTCATATTGGTTGATAGGGTTAGTCTTCTGATGGTTGAATAACTAAGGAAAATTATATTTTTGGTGTCTCTTAACAGACTATAACCTCTAGGAGGCGGGGGGGGTATACAATAATGAAGGAAAAAAAACATAATTTCTGCAGAATAACCAAACTTATTCTGTGTCATGAATTTTAGCTGCTTATATATAAATTGAACTGCATAAAATTATCTAAATGACTTGTCTTGCACTAATAACAGAAAGGACATTACCAAATGTAATACAGCAAATCAGACTTTGAGGTTCGGTTTGACATTCTTCTATGATCATTTTTTTCCTGTTTTCAACAATAACACTTCCAAAGTATTTGTATCACACTTACATGATCAGAAATCTCATACTCCCCTACAGTATTATTTTTCACATCACTACAAATGTACGGCAAAATCAGGTTCAATTATAACAAATTGAGTGATTTTTGGATATGTAGTCTTGATGATACGACATAATAAGAGTCTGTGGCTGCCTCCAGTAATTTCTATTGAGAAAATTTCATTTTCCCTCAATGTCATTAATGCTATGGAATCTCCTCTGCTGTTTGTATTCCAAGTCATTAGCAATGTTTTGATCTAAAGCTCTTTTAAGGGTAGAAGTCTCTAGATGAATTTTTCTGGGCTCTAGTGACTCTCAAGAGTGGGGGGGGGGTGTTAGTGAAGATAAATATAAGGGACATTTTCGTGAAATTCTAAGGATTGCACCTACATGAAGAATTATTTTCTTAAGGCTAACATTAACTGCAGTACCAGTTTTCTTATCGAATGCTCTGATGTTTCTCGTCTTATGCCCTCAGCTCAAAAATGCAGTTCACATAACTAAAAACAATGAATTAAAAGGGAAATTACACCTGATTTTAAAATGCTTGTCAAAATCTAAGACAGTAAAAAAAAAAAAAGCTACAATAACATGAAGAGAAGTTTCAGATGTAATGAGGAAAAATTTTATCTAAAAAATGCTGTCCATATTTTTATCAAAAATTTCATTAAATTGATAAAATACTGAGTTTTTGTTATAGAGTAGTTTCACTGTGGAGGCTTGTATTTCACTAAGTCGGTCCTAAAAAGGTTCAATGTACAAAACGTTAGAAACTTGATATAATAGTTAATGACACAGCAATCTAGTTGTTGTGGCTGATACGTTAATATCCGACTAACGGTCGTCCGGCATCGACTGACTGACCAACTCACTGAGCGACTCACTCCGCGACTGCTACTACTACTTATTATAGGTGGGAGAGTCTATCAACTATAGAATAGGTGTGTTCCACTATAACATCCCCCACTAAAACTTTACTCCATAGGAGTAAACTGTTTTCTTTATTTTTCATTTTTACAGGATATATGAAGAAAAAACAACAACAAAATTTTTTTTTTTTTTTTAGCAACATCGTAGCATTTTTCCTACGTTTTTTGATCCACTTTTAAATGATCAGTTGCTTTTCTTTTTTCTTCTGAATCGGCGTACCTCAGGTAAAATTGTTGCAAACGTTGTTAGATCAAGCGTATTGAAAATCACCTACATCGGCATTTTTTTCTGTGGGACCGCTGTCAACCATGTCTGAAAAACGTTGTCTGATCTTGTTACTGCATGTGAATTTTTCGCCTTTCACCAAGTACATCATATTGCCAATCCTCTTTTCTATTTTTTGGTACCTCCATAATGTTACCAGAAACAACCTTCCGCTTTGAGCTTCTTAAGGATGGTGTCACAGTTTCTGTAGGTTCTTCTTGTGGTTCTATTTGTTCAGCCTCTAGCTTCCCTTTTGTTGATCTTGTGCTTCTTATCGTTTTCTATGGTGACTTCAGTTGACTTAAATCATTTAATAATACTGCATGTCCTTGGCTGCGGGTAACTCGCTCCCCAGTTTTTCTCAGTGTCGGCTTCATCTTTATTTTCTGAAGCTTGTTTTTCACGTATATCGTCAGTATTACCCATTCAACTTTTTTTAAATACACCAGTTTTCTCTAATCTGTCCAATTCTTTATCTATCTGTTCAATTGAAGCAAACAGCACTTTTTTTTTCTTTTTGAATACCGCTTGAGCGTTTTCTTTTGGCTGTAATTTTGCCTCCATCTTGGTACACGTTCCCAAACCTGGAGAAAAAACAGTAGGAAATGTTTCCTTAAGTTTCCTTACTAATTTTTGGGCTTCTGAGTTTAAACTTTCAACCTTGTAACATAAAGAATTTATCGGTAGATCCCATAATTGGAATTCTGTCATCCAATTAGTACCAAGTAAGCTCGTGGTATTTTCTATGACAAATAGTTTAGCTTTTCACATTTTTTTATTTAACGTAACGTTTGTAACAAATTCTCCAGTAAATTGTATTTTTTCTCCCGTCAATGACCTCGCGATTTTATTTGTCTTCATTAAAGTTGGTTTTCCCAACTTCTTCCACGTGTGCAAATTTATGATAGATAGGTCGGAACCAGTGTTGAGTTGCATTTTTATTTTTTTATTACTTATTTTGACAGTAACAAATTTTCTGGTTATTCCATCGTTCACCTCGTCGGACTTTAATTTTCTTATTTTATTGTCTTTATTTTTTGACCTGCAGTGCGAGCTTTTATGACCCACTCTTTTCACAGTTGAAACATTTTTATTCCTAAAATTGCTATATCTGTACCAGTGAAGTTCACATAAGCAAAAGCAAAAACATGGCTTCGGGAGTTTTTTTTATTTTTCTCTGGTATTTCACTTTTTTGTTTGATAATCCGCAATTTTAGAATCTTTTTGGTAGACTGACTTTCTTTTTTGTAGCGTATTTTCCTTACACACGAAATGCCAGACTTTTCTATCTTTTTCGAATCTTTCTTTACGCTAACATATCTTGTGCAGTCTTCTGCCAACTTCTGTATTGAAATTCTTGGTTCGTTTTCCAATTTTGACAGTACTAATTTCCTCAACTCTGCGTTTCTTTCTGATACCAGCCCTTGAACAAACACTAAGCACTTAAAGTTGTCAGCGCTTAACTCTGCTAGCTTGAATTCTTCACAATGCTTATTCACATTGGCTGCGTACATTATATAGTCGTGTTCATCATCTTTCATCAGATTCAAATGTCTTTTTACTAAATAATTCACTTAATATATTTACCACCTCGGTAAAAGTCAACTTGCTAGTTTTTTTCGGTAAAATGTAGTTTACCAATTTGTTATGCTCAGCAGTTCCTAACTTGCTTAAAAGAAGTCTAACCTTCTTTCCTTCAGACCACGTGTGACAGTCCTCGTTATACACATCCGTATATTTTTTATAATACTCCTCAAAAGTTATCTCTTCATCTGGACTGTACGTGAATATTTCAATTGAATTCCATATTGTATTCTCTGGGAAAGAATCATTTTGTAGATTTTTCTCTTTCCTCTTCTCAGTTATTTCCAGAATTTTGTTTTGAAACTCCTTATGCCTCTGTTCCATTTCTCGTTGAAACTGCATCTGTCTATTAAAAGTTTCCTCCTGTAGTTGCATCTGGAATGTTTTCTGTTGTTCTAATATTGTCATCTGTTGTTCCGTCTGGAATTTAAAAAATTCCTGGAATATATTTTTGCATTCCTCTATCTTCGCAAAAAGTTTACACAATGCTTAAATATTGTAGAAGGGAGTCCAAACAAATTTGCAATTCGTGATCTATTTGAGCAAACTGTCTTATCAAGAAAAAAAAAATCTTTTCTCAGTTGAGAATACAACTGATTTTTTTTTCGTCACTAAGTTGACGTCTTTCGAAAAACTTTGCCAAGTTTTTTTTTTTTAAATGTGAATCCGAGATGTTGTCGCCGAAAATTTGACAAGCAAGTTTTTTGTCTTTTTCCTCCGTATGAGTACGAATTTCGTCACCAAATAATGTTGCGAGCAAATTTTTTTTTTCTTTCACCGTATGAATCCGAATCCCTCATACGCCAAGTTTGTTATGGCATGTGAATTTATTTTTCTTCCACCGTATGAGTTCGAATCCTCATGGTCAAGTGTTGTATGATGAACAAAAATTTTTCTTCCTCCGTATGAATCCGAATATGTTCTTTGCCAAGAGTTGTATATGATGAACGAATTTTTTTTTTTTTTTCTCCGTATGACTTCGAATCCTGGTCGCCAAGTATTGTAGAGTACAAAAAGTTTTTCAGCCTCCGTATGAGTTCGAATCCCTTGTTGCCAAAGTTGTTATAGAGTAGTTTCACTGTGGAGGCTTGTATTTCACTAAGTTGGTCCTAAAAAGGTTCGACATACAAAACATTAGGAATTTGATATAATAGTTAATGACGCAGCAATCTAGTTGTGGTGGCTGATATGTTAATATCCGACTAACGGTCGTCCGGCATCAACTGACTGACCAACTCACTCCGCGACTGCTACTACTACTTATTATAGGTGGGAGAGTCTATTAACTATAGAATAGGTGTGTTCCAGTATAACAGTTTTGTAGGTGTTCTAATATTCAGTAACAAAATTCAAAACCATTTAGAAATATTAAATTTATAGACAAAATCATATGTAAACTTAAGCAAATTTTAAGTTTACATATTTGTGTACTATTTATGGAAACATATTTTTTTACAAATAAAAAAGAAATTCAATCTTTCATTTTTAAAAGTTTATTAGAAATTATTATAAAAATTTCCTTTAAGTATTTGTATTGAAAATTTTATTAAAAAATGTTGAGTTTAAATTTCATCCAGAGAATTCACTAAATCTTTTAACAGTGGAGGTCACCTCATTACTTTGTTTCAATGTATCATGAATTATAAACTCATGAAATGAATTAAAACTTAATGATTACATTAAGTTTTAATGCTTTTTACAAATAATATAAAAGAAAATAATATAAAAGAAATGACTCACTTTACTACTTTTGTTTGGTACAAAATTTTCGCTTTTGATAGCACATATCCATACGTCAGATAAATTCTTATCTTTTGGAAATTAAAATACATTCACTTTTGGTTCATTTTTATTATTTTCTTTGCATTTTGGGAAAGTGCAACCTTATGGCATTTTTTTCTTAAATTATTTCAGTGAAAATATTTACAAAACAAATAAAAATCAAGCTGAGTCAAGAAAACAGTAAGAACTAATGAAAGTATTTCTCTAAGTTTATACTACATATAGGGACGTCAGCAAATAAGCCTTGCCCATCAAACAGGCTTTCTATCTTGGTGATGTTGACATTAGCGGAGACAAAAAAAAACTCTGGACCCCAAAAAAAACAGAAAGTCCTAATATTTAGAGCAATTTAGATATCTGGGAAGTGTTTTAACACAGGACAGAAAATGCAACACAGAAATCCAAAGGTGCATTGGAATAGCAAATGATCAGCAAAATATTTGGTAACAAAAAAATATCATTAGAAAGAAAGAAACAAGTATCAAACTGTAATATCAGTCCCCTCTTATATGGCAATGAAAAATCTCCTCACAGATGAAGAAGTGACTTGAAGCAACAAAAAATATGGTTCTATATAAAGGATGCTGAGAATGCCACGGACCAAACATGTGAGCAACAACAAAGTTCTAGTGACAATGGCAACAAAAAGGATACTTCTACTTAATAATAGGAAGAGATAGTTGAAATTTCTGTGGCATATAAGAGGGCTCGGAAAATTTGATACTCACAGGACAGATTGAAGGTAAGAGAGACAGAGGAAAGCAATACGTAACCTACTTTGTGAGCTTGAGTGAATGGATGATGGAGCAGGGTTTGGGAAAGATGGAAAAAAAAACCCCAAAGTCATTAAGTGCTACAAAGGACAGGACATTGTGGAGAGACATGATCGCCAATGTCCAAAAGAGACATGGAACATAGAGAAGAAGAATGGCTGTTCAGGTTGTCAACTGTTAAAAGTTGGTAATTTCTTATTTAAAACTTTGTAAACATTTCCAATTGAATATAAAGATTTTAAAGAAAAACAGTAACTATTGGGTTGACATGTTAATAGTGATAACATTTAAATGTATGGTGTCTCTGAGAAACCAAAATCAAAGAAGGACTTGATATTAATATCAGAACACAAGATAAAAGCTTTGGAAACAGTAAATATTATAGAAATGGTTTTGTCATCAATACCAAATGGAAGAATAATAACCATAAACAACCACAGTATACACATTGAACAACATTAAAAGAATTATTAATAAAATTTCATCATTAGCCATAAAAACAATGAAGAGCTTGGAAAACTGTTGGCAGTTTTGTGAATTAGAAAAGGGCAAGGAGCTTTGAAGGGGGGGCGTCGGGGGGGACTGATAAGAGTTATTTACAAAGTTACTGAAGATGAAAGATCAAACTAATTTGCAGTACGCCTTTAAGTCCAAACAGAATTCATGATGATTATAAGACATAAATATACATTTGAGAATCATTGTTGTCCAACTTCATGAGGAAAATCATTATATTTCTTGTAAATATTGGTATTCTAGCCAAGATGCTTTCATATATTTTTTATACAAGTGTAAGATCGTCAGTCGTCCACATTTTTTATATTAAAAATTTAAACATCCAAATTGCAAACAATAATAAAATAAAAATAAAGAAAACATGGGTATACCTGTTAAATAAATCATTTTTGTTTACAAACATATTACATGAACTCAAGAGTCCAAAAGGAATAAAAAAAAATAGTCTTTAGTTGAATTAAAGTCATTAGGTAATTGGTACACAGAGAAATCAGAGGTTGAGAAAAGACTTTTATCATTAGCAAAGATTCACTGACCATCAAAGCTGTTGTTGTAGCTGCTCTGTTTGAAGTCGCTGATTGGCCATGTCTTGAACAGATTGGAGAGTTGCACAAGAAAGGAAACAAAGCCATTAAGATGCAAAGAGTTACTGAGTGTTAAAGAATAGGAGAAAAAGAAAAATATTATTAAAGAGAGAGAATAATAAAAGAACAGGAATACAGAAGACAGAATATAATGATTGAAAGTGATTTAAATTTTTGAAGATTAATGTTGACTGGAAGCAAGAGACCAGAAGGGGGTTCCAGAAGTGCAAGAGAAGAAAATGTTAACATAGAACTTACAGTTACATTTAACCATTTCAACTGTAAAATGATGAGACCTTGACGCCAATCTAGTACTGCACTTAAATTCATAATGTCCAGGGTATCAAAGGGGAAAGCTCATCAGAACCATTACCATAAAAATATTTATAGAAAAGGCACAGGGAAATTATGATATGGCAGTGGGAAAGTGACAGAAGCTGAGATACCAGGTCAGGACCAATAACATAACAGATTCTTCTTTGGATTTTATCAAGAATCTATAGATACATAGCAGAAGCATCAAACCAGATTATGACAGCAATATTCAATGCATGAATTGTAGACTTATAAATATGCAAGACAGATTCTGGCTGGAAAAATTACCTAGCTTGACACAGTGAAGCAAATTTCCTAGCATTAGACCTAGCAAGTATGTCAATATAACCTTTCTACTTCAAATCAGTAGAAAACATAAGCCTGAGAAGGTGCACTCAGTCCCTCTCTCAGAGGTTAGCATCAGCCATGTTGATGAAAAGCCAAAAAAGGTTTTCTTAGACAATAAAAAGAGAGCTGTTCCATTGGAGGGTGTTAACATTAACAAGTTATTTCTTGCCCCAGTTAACAACAGATTGCAGATCATTTTTGCGATGGGCTACCAATTTAACCTTATCTATCAGACTTACCATTAAAACAGGAGTAAATAATTGTGACATCAGTAAAGATACTGAGTTGAGAACTGATGACATCAGGGAAAGTTATTTATGAAAATTAGGAACAATACAGATCCAAGGATAAAGCCCTAGTAGTATTGCAAAAAGATCTAGAAGAGTGGCCATTCAAGACAACTTTCATTTCAAGATTTGATAATAAAGACTGAATCAGTTCAAAAATTCATCAAGAAATACCATAACCTTTCAACTTGTGAAAAAGATCTACATGCCAAACCCTGTCAAAGGCCTTCAAGATATCCAAAGCAACAACCCAAGCTTCACCATTTTTATCAAAAGCTTGACAGGTGCTTTCAGCAATCACCATTAACCTGTTCATTATTTTTGTTGTTAATTCTCAAGACAAGAAAAAATGTATAAATTCACATGTTTAAGTTTTATTACAATTCTAATCATCCATTTTTAAAACAATAACCATTGTCAAGGAGTGGAGGTAGTTAAAATAATAGAACTAATGGATAAACCTTCCTTTTGACACACCATTTTTTGGCAGGCAGAAAAGTCAAAGTTTACCAAATATTCTTCATGAGAAGAAACTGGACTAAAATCATCAATTTTTTTTAAAAACACCTTGGAATATAAAAATGTTGTATTTGCATTTTATCTGCTTTTTCTTCCTTTTTCTTCATGGACGAATCGAATAGTTTTAAAAGGGTAAATTTTCACCCCACCTCAACTTTCTACAACTTTATACTTATATAATATTTTTGATAAAGAAAATTTGATTTTAGTATTTGAATATAGATTTTCATGTGTATATATAATTTTTTTTACAATCCAAAAAGTCATTTTAATACTGGAATATTCTACAAGAAGAAATCTTTCCAGTTACAAAAATAGTTCAGTCATTATGTACATTCCTTTTTCAGGGTAGCTTTGAGGCTGAGTAGATAACAATTTTAGTCTATTACCAGTTTATTATCCTATTATAATTGTGCTTGTCCCTCCATTTGTTAGTTCACATGACCATTACACCCTGCCAATACCTCATAAATAATGAACTAATCCATTTTGATTGCATAGAGCAACAAAACATACCCTACTTGGTTTAAGTGAGAAAATGAATGAAAGAAAGAAAATAGAAGTGTTTAGTGGCTGTTTCAGTGAAATAGAAAAAGTTGTTAATTTCAAATATTTACATTTGTAACCATTTCTTAAAATAACAACCAGCATTCCTATTTATGATTGTTATTGCAAATATTTTCCAGAACTTGTTAAACTCAAATATTTAACGATGTGATTGGGGAATTTCTACAGATATTTTATGGTCATAGAACTCACCATGAGCTTATTCAATCGTTAACTGAAGAATTAAGATTCATCAGAAAATTCAAATAGGAAAACCGTGAAATTTTCTTTGTCTTTCTAGTAAATACAAATATCTATAAAAGTTTAAAATAAATAAAAAAGCCAAAACTTCAAAAAACCTTCCAAGGCAACAAATTTATGAGTTCAATCCCTGAGGCAGGTAGTGTGTGCTTGAACTCACTGGAAACAGGGAGATCAATAACTGAGCCATACTAAATAAGAACTAGATGAGATATCCTTAGACATGGTCAGCAGAACAACCCCCACCCCTAGATATTAAATAAAGGGTTCAGTTTGAAATTCCCTGAAGATGACCTGGATCAACAAGTACCGATGAAGGTACAGCTGAAATGTAGCGATAACAACAGCAAAGATGAAGACAATAATCTGGGGCATATAGGTGCTATTATAGTGTGATATTTACTGAGGCATTTGCGACCTACCATAAATGACAATGCACTTATTATTGCTGGAAAATGCACAGGAAAAACGATGACCTGTTTACTGTTTTTTTTAAATGACATCAAATCAGTTTACAAACATTAAAGTCACTATTTGATGATTTTTTTTTGTATGAAAAATGAATGATTTTTAATACATAACCAGTTCATTGTTCACTACTCTAACCCCCTAACCCCTAACCTAACCCCTAACCTAACCCCTAACCTAACCCCTAACATATTTCATACTTCCAACAGTTGGTAAATATCATAGTAGAAAAGAAATAGTAGATATCATACTATAGTAGAAAATGAATGGTAGATATAATTCTATACTAGAATTGGCATTTAAACATCTGTCACATGTGAAGCAATTGGGACATTTCTCTTTTATAACATATTTTCAAAAAGCAAATATTTTCTTACAAGTTTTACAAGTTCCAAGTACAATAAATTATAAATTCCGTGTGTCTTCCCAAACTTCTGCATGATAGAATTGAAATAAATAATACAAGGGTAAATCAAAAAGCGAGAGCAATTTCTATACAACACCTTTATTTCCATCTATATTTCTGAGATATTATGTACACTATTTACATTATTTGGACTATTGTCCTCATCTTTGTCGCCATATTTATTACAACAGTTCGGCTGTTGTATGCTCTGACCTTCAGGTGGTTGGAATGTCAAACTGAACCCTTTCTTTCACTAACTGGGGTAGACTGTTCTAGTTCCACATGCCATGTTTTAATGGATGTCAGTTATCAGTTATCTCTTGTTAATTCTCCTCTTCAAGTTCTCCCCTGCCTTAACTGGGTATTGAACTCACACTGTTTAGGTCCTGTCATTGGATCTAACTAATGCCTTTATCCACTGTGGCACAGAAGATAAAGGTGTTAAAGTGTGAGTTCAATACCTGGTTAAGGTAGTGGAGAACTTGGAGAAGGGAATTAACAGGAGATAACTGATAACTAACATCCATCAAACATGGCACATGGAGCTAGAACAGTCTACCATAGTGAGTGAAATAAAGGGTTCAATTCGATATTCCAACCACCTGAAGAAGGCTGGAGCGTACAATGGTCGAAACGTAATAAATATGGCGACAAAGATGAGGACAATAGTTTGAATAATGTAAATAATGTACCTTTATTTCTGTTGACAAAGAACAAACTCATATGTCACTTTTTCGTATATTCCCCCTGCATAGTGGTGCACTTCTGATATCATTCAATAAGCTCCTTCATCCCTTCCAAAAAGAAGCTTTTCAGTTGCTCACGAAACTACATCTGCATTACTTGCTTGTTTGGGAACCCAATGCGCACAAATTTTATGTCATCATGCACATTGATTTGTGCAAATCAATTGTCAATGCCTGTGGGCTTCTTTTTCTGCTGACCATCTCAATGCCTGTATAAGTCAGCAGTCTCCCCTGATCAAGACATCCTCCCTCTGGGTGTGTTCTTCCATGCATCATGTTGATGAGCAACTAGATCAGCTTTCATTGCACTTGATCTTCTCATTTCAAAGCGTTCTATCCACTTATACACTTTTCCTTGATTCATGATGCATGCTCCATCCAGTGCTAACATCTGGCAATGGATTTCTACAAGTTTGACCCCCTCTATTCACAAAAAACACACTATGGTGCAGTGTTCCTTGATGATGCAACTGCTGACTGGAGCATCCATACATCTGACCTCATTGCCCCCCACCATTCTACTGAGGCATCTCCAAAAGGATGAGTAGTGTCAAGGGGGCTTGAGCAATTTTTTAATACAGAACTCATTAAACTCAACCTTGTGTCACATTTTGTACTACATGAGTGTACGAATAAATACTACCTGGAGAGAAAGTATTTTGCGGGGCGACTCAATCTAGTCACAAAGGACTCCCAAATTAGAATGACAGAAACCCGTCCAACTTAACTTATATATCCCTTTATAAAAAACTGAAAAGAGCTGGTAAACAACATTCAAGTGGAGGTGAAGGTGGTGTAATGGATAACAACTAAGATGAGAAATTAAGGAGCCAAGTTCAAATTCCATCGGGTTCATTGCATTCACTTATGTAAAAATACTCTTGGGAAAGGTGTGAATTTATCTCTTCTCCAGCTATAGGTTAAATAGTAGCTGAAGCTGGAAAAATTATTGTTATTCTCAAAACATTATTAATGCAATACTCACTCATAAAAAGAATACTTCTTACAATCCAAAATATGTTTTGACTTTATATGACCCACAAAAGGTTTGATGAGTCCTAAAAGAAATAAATCAATCAAAACAAATCCAAGATTCAAATTTTAAATTCAAGAAAATAATCAAATAATTCAAATGAACCAATTAAAAAGAGTTTAAAAACATTTTACACCAATTATAGTACTTGAATCAATTTCAAAAGGTTAGTCTTGGGGAGCCTCCCAAAATACTTAAATAAATTGACAGAACATCTGTCTATATTTCTGAGATGAGGTATTGTAATTATTTACACTATTTACAATGTTTGGCCAAAACATAGTGAATATGGCAACAAAGATAAGGACAATAATCTGAATAGTGTAAATAGATCGACAGAAGTTAAAAAATGTTTCATGAGGTTTCCAAAGGAAAAGCTAACACTCAACATGGTGAACATGTAAGGAGAGTCAAAATCTGTACAATAAACTACAAGATAAGGTGATAAGTACATTCATCCTTAACCCATTAAGCCCTGCATTTCTGAACAATTTTAACCCTTTCTACCTGAGCTCCTGAATCAAAATTCACAAAGAATTGGTATGTAATGTTACACGGTAGATATAAAAATAGTTACAAGTGTTTACCCTCCATTCAACCAGTGGCTGGGAATTAAGTCATTTTTCTCTACTACTGTTCAACCAGTGGCTGGGCATTGCATCATTTTTCTCTACCACTGGTAAAGCAGTGGCTGGGGATTACATCATTTTTTTTTGACCACTGTTCAACTGGTGACTGGGCATTAAGTCATTTTTCTCTACAACCAGTAAAGTGGTGGTCAGGGTTCAAAGGGTTAATGAATTAAGATGTTCTCTCTAAAAAAAAAAAAAAAAAAAAAAAAAAAAAAAAAAAAAGAAAGAAAAACATAAATTTTCAGATGATCACTTTTTACAATTTGAAAACGAACTTTTGTTAACCCTCCAACATAATCCTTACCTTCCAGCTTTCATTTACACAAGCTTGTGGGGGGGAGAGGTGTTGGTTTATTTCCCACCCTACAACCCCGCTTCCTACAGATGCAATGTTGCAAACCTATTGCTGCTCTAATGCAGACCATTCTTTAGCTCCACCAGTTCAGAACTAGGTGCCAGCATGCCATGTATATACAAAGTTGTCTTCCATTTGTAAGAAGGAAGTTCCACTCAGACACCTGTTATATATCCTCCATATCCTCATAAACTTCACTTTCTACTTCCTCCTTCTACATCCATACTGCACACATTCAGTAATTCTCTACCTTGAGTGGCTCTTGTGCCTTGTATTGGGTGATATTTTTAAAAAAAGTCTGCAATTATGTGTAGATGCTCTATTTAATGAATGCATTCTTATAATGATTTAATAATTTATGAAAAATTTTTGTATTGATATTATTAGCCCGTTACGTGTGTGTGTGTGTGTGTGTGTTGTGAACAGACAATCTTTTTTAAACATTATGAGAGTCGCTGAGAAAACAAATAAGAGTTGACTGATAATTGATTTTTGATTAAAAAAGGGGGGGGGGAAACATTGTCCGTTAAAAATGAGCTTTCACTTGGCAAGAAATGTTCAACTTTAAATTACCGATAATGTTTTTTTGCTGAATTTATTAATTTTTTTACGGATATAAAAATGAAAGAAAGAAAGAAAGAAAACAATTGAAGTTTCTGTTTAACCATTTTTAAATTAATTTGAAAGAAAGAAAGAAAAGAAAGAAAGAAAACAATTGAAGTTTCTGTATAAACATTTTTAAATTAATTTGAAAGAAAGAAAGAAAGAAAGAAAGAATTACTAAAACAAACAAAAAATAATTGAATTCTAATATTTATTTTTAAATTAATTTTTTTATGAAAGAAGGAAAGAAGGAAGAAAGAAAGAAAGAAAGAAAGAAAGAAAGAAAGAAAGAAGCAAACAAACAAACAAACAAACAAAACAAAACAAAACAAAACAATAATTGAATTCCAATCTAATTATTATTTTTAAATTATTTTTTTTTCGCAGGAACATCCACTGGTGTTTAATTTTTTTATGATAAAAATATTTTTTTCTAAAATTTATTTGTACTTTGTCGAAAGATAATGGTCTCAATTCTCAAAGGTTGATTTTTATTTCAGGTTCATTTCATTTTTATTTTCGAAAATCAAAAATATGCTGTTAAAATACTTTTATTTTAATAAAGCAAATTTGTTTGTGATTTTTGTTTAGTTTATTGAATAAAAGTAAAACTATCTTTTTCAACTGTTTCGTTTTTTTTTTTTAGTTTTTTTTAGTAATCAAAAAATCTTAACTTATTCCTTTTATTTTCTTCTTAGGAAAAGAAAAGAAAAAAGAAAATTGTCCACACAAGTTTTCGTTTCGCCTTCAATGCTTTAATTCAACTTTTTTATCTAACCATAAACAACATCCAACAAACATACATTTATTTCAATTTCATGCCGAGAATACACACTCTGTACATACTTTTTAAATATTAATTTTAATATAGCCTGCTACAAGACCATAATTTCTGAGGTACGTTTCTAAAAGACAGCTAGAGACATATAGTATGTTGTTATATAACGCAAAAATAATTTTAGTTATTCTATTTAACAGTCCCTACTCCCTTGTAAGAATGGCGCTACACAATCTTCCAATCCTCATTTCCCACATTAGGCTTTCTTAGTCTTAGCCTTAGTTAACTATGACTCGATATATAACTGTTTGATATTTTAATTAATAATTTTGCTCTGTTTCTTGATATAGCTCTCCCTGGAACCTCTTCTCTTGGTCTTGGAAATTGTAACCATACGGATTACCATTTTCTCATTGGAATCCAATATTCAAGCGAATATTGGAATCCATCGCTTGAAGATGAAACGGAACTAATGCTTTTAATTTAATTATATAATTAAATTTAAAGTTTTTAGCTTCCATTTTTGAAACATGGTTATTACTGTGTAGCGAAAAACCATTTAATTTAATATTATAAAGTGTGATGCAAAAAAATTTTATGAGGCGTTGTTTCGTTTTTCGAGTTTATATTTTCGCCAATGAGAACGTGGCACATTTGCTAGCATCTATTCAAGAATCAAGTTTAGCCCATTTCAAACTGACGCAACACAATCTTTCCATCCGTCTCTTCATATATGATATTTTGCTAAACTAATCAAATTTTATGACAACAATATTGTTACTGCATGAATAAATCACCGGCGCGGATACGGCGTTTCGGTTTCGTTTCTGTTTTTTACTTACCCGAAATACATATGCTTGTACTGATGTACATATGTGTACGTGTGACACACACACACAGCCAGTTTTCTGTCTCATATATATATGTGTGTGTGTGTAAAATTTCCGATATAATAATTTTAAAATATAGTGTAAAAAAGGACAATATCAATAAGTTATCCTTTTTGTCATTATGATATATACATATACATATATACGTGTGTGTGTGTGTGTGTGTGTGTATACGTAGTATGTGCGTGTGATAAAAAACTTTTACTTCGGCCTTTTCGTTTGTTATACATGTGATTAAATATGCCATTTCGTTACCTGGTTCCGCCTTTTGACTTACCCAAACGAAATACATTCATTCATATATATATGTGTGTGTGTGTGTGTGTATATATATATATATATATATATATATATATATATATATATATATATATACATACTGTGTGTGCGCACACGCGCCCGCACATATATATATATTATAATTATGTACACACCCACTCTCTCTCACAAACACACATACATGATATCGGGACAATCAGCAGCAGCAGCCGTGCCGTATACACATATATACACCCACCCACATACATACATACATACATACATACATACATACATATAGACTTACATACACACACACACACATACATACCACAGTACACACGCATATAGACCGGTGTACGTGTGCACACGGGCCAACTGAGGCGGGGCAATACGCATCATCCACACACGGTTGTATACGCAGGCCTCAGTACACACACAATGCCACGGCACACACAGGCGAGGCGGCCTCGGTGAGTACAGTGCACACCACACACACACTCTCTCTCTCTCTCCTCCCCTTCCTGCTACTCCTATGCTAAATGTACACTCAGGAGGCAATGGTTGGTGCTTTATAGGCTTACAGAGTGAGGGGGAATGGATTTCTAGAGAGGGAGGGACAAACTCCTCCTCCCGGAAAAAGATCTCTTGTCGCAAAAATGTCTTTATCTTGATTTCTCTTCGGGATTTTTTTTTTTTGTCATCTTTGTATCAAAATTCGATCTAAAGTCTTTTTTATTACTTCGGTCCGATTATTGACCCGCCGATCATTAATTTTAATATCTGTTTATTTTATATTTAAAAATTCGCTTATTCCTTCGAGTTTACAAGAAAATATGTACCCACCATGGATTTTATTTTTTTTTACTAATTAATTTTAATTACCATATGTAAGTTATTTGACTAGTTTAATTTTTGGTATATAAAATTGTTAAATAATATTTATTTATATATAATATAAATTATACTTAGATTTATTTAAGTAATATTTTTATTTTAAAAATAAACCGGTTCGTATAAACATTTCGTTTTCTATTTTTAAAAATATCAGTTTTTTGTTAATTTAAAATTAAAAAGTAAAAACTTATTTAAAATTTATTTTTTTAATATTTTTAACGATTTAAAAAATTGTATAAAAAATATTTTTTTAGTTTTCTTTTTTCTGTCTTAATTAAAAATGAAGGATTTAATTTAAAAAGTTAAAAATGAAATAAATATTTCCTGTTTTAGTTTATTGTAGATTTTTTTTTATTAAATATAAATTTAACTTACAAAGTCATTTTTTTTTTTTTTAAACTTTTTTCGATTTTATTTTATTTTCCTTAGGTCAGCAAATTTCCAAAACAAAATTTCCTTCGTATTTTGGGTTTTATTATTTTTTTGTCTTCATTTAATTTTCTTTAACTTTTTTTTTATAGTTTACGACTCTTCATTAATTTAACAATTTATTTTTTAAAATTTATTTTAATAATCTAACCATCTTCCGACGATTTTTGTCTACTTTTCTTTGTAAATTCATATTGAAAATAAAATTTTAAAAAGTCTCTATATTTAAATAAAAATCTTAAAAAATTCAGATCCGCCTTTGTAAAAAGCCAAACAAATTTATGAATAATTTTTATTCCCTAACCTAAGGTTTAAGGATTTAAAAATCATCATTCCTTTTAATTAGGAAATGAATAATTTAAAAACTCAGAAACTTAAAAAGGGTGAATATGTTTTAATATTTCTCTCGGAAAGAAAGCTTACGTTTGATTAGATTTTCTTTTCATAATCTCGACATTTTTAGTTAGACATGAGAAAAAATAAAAACAAAATCGTTTTGTTTCGATCGATTATTTAATAAATACCAATATTTTTTTTTAGATGATTAGTTGTAAAACAAAATGAGATCAGAATTACTTACTTGGCTTTGTTTTGCTCTTAAAAGGATAAAAAATAAGATGAAAAAAAAGCTTATGTATCCAATAATGTTTTTATCTTTTTCATTACGAAAGCCGCCATTTTTTTCTATAAAAACTTGAAAATAAAATAATCAAAAAAGAAAAAATTAATCTTCAAATCTAAAAATTATTTTTCTCTTTAGCAAATCTTTTTGACCATGGAATTTAAAAAAAAGAAGTAAATAAAATCCTTGAATAGATTTTTTTTGTGTTTGTGAATTCCGAAGAATTTTTTTTTTTTCTCTCGTGATAATTTTTCATAGACATCTTGATGATGGATCGCGTAACTCTAATTGTTTATTTATTATAATTTAGACATCGTATTTTAAACTTTACTACGACACAAGATCAAATTTGGCCCTTAAAAAAAAAAAACGGTACAAGAAAGATAATTTCATACTTGAAATCATCTTCCTTGTACTTGTATCACCATTTCTTCCACGACTGCAGGGAAGGCCTGCCGAGAAAATCGGCATTTCGTCTTCTTGGTCTGCAAACAACATCAGTACTACTACTAACTAAAAAGAGATCTGCACTCAACCTAATAAAGCTTAATATTTACGAGATAAGTTCTAATAGGAAGAGAACATTTGTCTGGGGGTCAAATTTCCAAGGGGAAAGTGTCCGCCTCTCTACTGTGCAACATGAAAAAAACCGGAAGAAGCAGGAACTCGAACACCGACCTCCAGTATTATAGAAGAAAGGCCACAGAATTAGTCGGTGTGAAGTTCCCAGTACTCATTTTATTTATAATTGTTTATTATGATTATTATTATTATCATCATCATTCATTAGACTTACTTAATCTGATTAAAAAATTAATTCATAATATCGAATGTACGGTTGAAAAAAAAAAAATTTTCCCGGCTTCAACTTTAGTTCTCCACTAATAAAATAAAACCCCCAATTTCCCGTTAGTTAAATTTACGGTGTACCCAGTGCGGATCAAACTAATTCAACTAGTTAGTAATGACCAGGAGAATTCATTTGCTAACTATTGCTCTAGGGTGGGGGTTATCACTTTTTGGGCCATATAGAACAAGATTGTCCATTTGTCGCCTCTGAGGGATTTTTTTTTTTTTTTTTTACAGATCATTCCAGATATAGTAAATTAATTTGTCTTTAATTAAGTTACTTTTCTTTCTTTTTTTTTATTTACTTAACTTTAGCGAAAGAAGTTTGTGCCACCAAGTAAGGATTGAACCCAATACTTCTCAGCTATCTAGAGTGGCTCTTGAGCCTTGTATTAAGTTAATAATACTAAAAGTTATGCTGCGGTGAGACACACAAGTCACTTTCTTTTTCTATTTACATCTGGAAAAAAAACCAAAGAGTATCTATTTCAAAATAGTTTCAAACTCCATAACCCCTTAAGTCTTAGTGGCTTTATTGCCTTGCTTGGAGTTAAATGATTACAAAAAATATGTCTAAATAAAATGGGGAAAGTAATATTTTATTTATTAATTTAATGTCTATGAATTAACAAGTGTAAAATGTACATTTTCTACCTAAATCAGTAAATTAATAAATCTAGTCTAATGATGAAAAAAAATATTTATACAATAAATATTTATTTTACGAATATAATTACAATGGGCATGAATAGATTAATATAGGTTTATACTGGTCATGTAAATAAACTAGTATTAGTAGTTGTCAAATTCTAGGAATTAAGATTATTACTTTGGGGAATTCTATAATAACCATATTCTTTTGGTAATATTTACTGATTACTTAGTAATTATTACTAATAATTACTTACTAATTACTTACTAATAGTTTTATTTTTAAGACATTTTTATGTTTATACATTCTTTTTATAGATACAAATATTTAAGTAAATGCTCTGTTTATAATAAACAGTATTAAACAACATTTAGCGGCCTGAATGTCTGAGAAATTTTCACAAAAAATATTCGTCCTCTGACAGGATTCAAACCTGTATCCTATACAGAACTGTCATTTACTAATAGTTCCCAATTACTAACGCGTTTCTGTAGTAAAATATTACTACTGTATATACTTGTGTATAAGCCAACTTTATATGATTCCTGATTTTTTTTCATGAATTTTAACCCCTCTAGAAAAAATTTACCTGTGTATAGTGCAACTGGTCACTGAAAATGCATGATTTTTAACCTCTTTGAAAAATTACCTGTGTATAGTGAAACCCTCTATTTTTTGCATAAAAAAACTGATCATAAAAACTTATATATATATATGTATATATATATATATGATAAATAAATATTTAACAATGAAAGTAATAACCCCTATTTTAATTTATCACATCTTTTTTAATCATTTTCCCATGAGCAAGGCAATAAAGCCACTAAGATGCATGCGGTTACTGAGAGTGAGAGAATATGAGAGAAAAAAACGTCATGAAGGGGAGAGAACAATAAAAGAATTGAAACTAAAGACAGAAAATAACAAGTGGCGTTGCATTTAAATTTTTAAAGATCAAAGTTGACTGGGAAGCAAAAGCATGAAAGAGAATTCCACAATAAATGTAAGAGAAGAAACTGTTAACATAGAACTTACGGCTACATCTAACCATTTCAAACATAAAATGATGAGACCTTGCCACCAATCTAGTACTGCACTTAAATTCATGAAGTCTAGGTGCCATTGAAGAAAGTTCATCAGAACAATTGCCATGAAAATATTTATAAGAAAAGCACAGTGGAGATATGTTACAGCAGTAGGAAATTGACTGTAGCTGAAATGCCAGGCCAGGATCAATAACATTGCAGATGATTATTTAGATTTTATCAAGAATCTCTAAATATATACCAGGAACACCAGACCAGATGTGGCAGCAATATTCACTGCATAGACAAATAGTAGACTTGTAAATGTGTAAAATAGATTCTGGTAAGAAATATTGTCTAGCATGACACTGAAAAGGAGGACACAAGTTTGAACTCTGCTGGAGAGCACATTTTCTATATTAAGTCTTCCTGGATGTGGAGGCCAGTAAAAATAATCTGTACATTATTATCTCAGAAAAAAAAAAAGAAAATAAATTGCATATGAAATATTTAGATTTTGGCATGAAATAACCCATAGTGGTGTTGATTTGACACTAAACAAAAACAAACCAACCAAAATTTATATTAAAAGAATGAGGAAATTAACACTAATGAATTGGACTAATTTTTACAAGTTTTTTTTTTCTCTCCTAGTCAAATGTTGAATATAGTTTTCTAAATTCACAAAACACTTATCTGAGATTAAATATTAGAATGGGTTTTGTTCAGAAAATTGAAAAATGTTCAGATGATCTTAATTTTCTCTACCTTTTACTTTTAAATAATCAAGGAATATTTGATATGTGTTATTGATTTGTATTAGAGACTGTCTATATTTCTGAGATGAGGTATTATGTACATTATTTATGTTATTCGGACTATTGTTCTCATCTTTGTCGCCATATTTATTACAACGTTTCGGCCGTTGTATGCTCCTGCCTTCTTCAGGTGTTTGGAATGTCGAACTAAACCCTTTATTTCGCTCACTGGGGTAGACTGTTCTAGTTCCACGTGCCATGTTTGATGGATGTCAGTTATCAGTTATCTCCTGTTAATTTCCCTCTGAAAGTTCTCCACTGCCTTAAGGCAATAAAGGCGTAGGTTAGATCCAGTGACAGAACCCAAAGAGTGTGAGTTCAATACCCGGTTAAGGCAGTGGAGAACTTTCAGAGGAAAATTAACAGGAGATAACTGATAACTGACATCCATCAAACATGGCAGGGTAGATGCAGCATCTTTTCCCAGAAACTCATTTGTACAATCTATCATAGTTTCTCACCATAAACCTGAGGTACTCCAACCTTGGCAATAAGTTCAGAGACCAAATAAATTGGTTTGAGTGTCTTTGCTTTTTCAGTATTCATCTTCTTTACAAAGTCGGATAGTTTGACTGGCTGTCTTTTCTTTTTATCCTCAAAATATTCTATATCTTTACCAACAGATGATGGATGCTTTGATTTTTGGTGCTGCTTAACTTTCTTCATGGAATCATTTGTCAAGATGGCACCACATTCAAGACACTATGTGTCTTGAATGTGGTGCCATTTGAGTCTACAGATCTAAAAGCTAAGCATGATAAAATCTTCTGTAATTCCTTTTTTGGCAGTTTGGATAATTTTTTTATATGAATAAATTTATATATATATATATATATATATATATATATATATATATATATATATTATATATAAAATAAATATAGCACTGCATAATAACTATGTAATTTCAACATTTTCAAATATAATGGGTTTGTGTATGTGTGTTTAATTAAACAAAATATTATCTCTTTTAATTCTTCAAAGTATGAATAATTTAGATAAATTTTTGTGAAATGGCTATAATTTTTTTTATGGTTATGAATTCTCTGTGGGCCACTAGAAATGCTATGTGGGCCACCTGGGCCACATTGAGAATCCTTGATCTAAAAGCCTGGAACAAATTCAATGGTAGTTATTAACATGTTGGTGGTAGACATGGCAAAATGGAAGCCATATTGTTTATCTGAAAGCAGGCTGTGTGAAGTGAGATGCTTAATCAATTTGGTGTTGATTAGAGCCTCAAGTACTTTGACAAAAGGAGGTAAGAGACAAATAGGATGATAATTTAAGTGGTCAGGAGTTTCCAGGAGTTCTTGAAAGCAGGAACTGCAGAGGATGACTCCCAACAAACTGGAAAGCAAGAAGCAGTAAAGCATTTGTCTTAAAGTTTGGAGAGAGCACGAGAAAACTTTTTTCTTTTTTTTTTTTTTAAGATGACTGCAGGGATTATGTCGAATAAGCATGCCTTATGGGAATCTAATTTAGAAATAGCAAAAACCAATGGCAGAGTTACACGCATAACAGTAGAGCCTCCATTCCAGGGAGAAAATCTGGTAGATGTACTCCAGATGAGTCAAAATTTCTGTGCAAAGCACTATACCTTATCTGCAGTAGATGTCAATAATTCAAATTGGTTGAAGAAAGGAGCAACTGAGGATTTGCTATTGCTCAGCACACTCTTGCAACACCACCAGTAATCACTAGAACAAAATTTGTGAGTGTCTGTACAGCATCTCATTTTATCAGGATGCATATATATAAATATATATAAATTTCTGATATCCCCTGAAGAGTGGATGGACAGGTTCACCTACGAAACTCTGGATTCAGGATGCTGAAGGTAACTTCAGTCAGCTAAATAACAAACTTTTACTCATATTTATTATATATTGTGTATTTAGGCAGCAGTCCTTCATTTATACAGGTTTCATTAAAGACAACACACAAGGTACTACGATTAAGCTTTTTATTTGATTTTTCTTGTGTTCAAGCAAGTGTTCTCTTTTCTGGACACAAAGTGTGGAGAATCTGTCCAAATGTTCTGTAATTCCGAGCATTTTATACTTTTAGCCATTATCAAGAATGATTTTACTTTTTAATTGGGTGTATGGGTTCTGTGTATGTTTTTAGAGTTATAGGGATGTTTTATTTTCCAAACACTGCCAGCACATACTGGCCATGTTCATAGTCAACAGTTAAAAAGGAAAAGTAATATTTATAAATGATGCCCAGTGCAAAATGTTAAAGAAAAAACTAAAAGAAATAATAGCATACACCTTACTTTATTAAGGACAAATATCACAAATCCAACAATGCTTGGTGAAATTATAACTTTTTGTCCTGCAGTTAGATTCCGCATGAAAAAAATTACACACTTCCATTTATAATCCTGTTTCACTGAGTGAACCAAAATTTCAAGTCACAGACAAATGGCCTTTGTTGACTTGAGAAAAAATTCTTTATCGAAAAGAAAATTTTATGAGCTTCCCTTTATCCTGAATGTTTCTGACTTTTGTTGTGATCTTCCACTCATGAATTAAAACAAAAGAGCTCACCTCAACCGTAATCCTTCATTTAAATAAACTGCTATTCCCCGAACAGCGTTAAATAAATGATTTGTAATACCATCAATAACCATCTATTGCACATTGAAAGGCATTTCGCCAAAATGGCTGTGGTTACAACATCGGTTGTTTCAAATGAGTCATTGTTGTGCTAACCAAAACAGCATAGTTATAGGATCCCCTAAGAGGACTGACAAGCTCCGATAAATATCAATCTTCTTGCAAAATATCTTCTCGTGATAATAATTAATTTAGATCAACAATTTGTGATGAAAGACATGACTTACCTCAGAATTCGAAACGAGCACAAACGTGTCTTGCCTGCAAAGTGATGGCAAAAAGAAATATGGCCGCTATTGAAGACACAATTTATGCGCGCCGATCTCGTCCAAAATGAGACGATATTTGCACACATGCAAATTTTGGTCGTATTGGAATGGCATAAAATGACAGAACCAAAGTCATTCGGTGGACTGCATGCAATAGAGCTGGACGTAGGGATTGACAGATGGACAAAAAGTAAGTCTAAGTAGGCGCGGCTGAGTTGGTGTCTGTTTCACAACTGCCCAGTGTAACGGCTGAGAAACGGAGTCACGCAATCTATTTCCTTGAGGCGACAGAAGAAGAAAAAATAGTTGGCCTGTCAGCAAGCGTCACACTGTACTTTTTACCCCCCCCCCCATCCTCTTTTTTACTTTTTTTTTTTTCTACACAATTGACTTGGTCTAATACATGACATGGCTGAAACGAAAGAGAACATTTTATTTTGTCATTTAAGTGAAGCAGAACTTTGACATTATTTTATGCTGCCTATGTGAAGGATTACCACCTTAACAGACACAATCCGGGTGTGACACAATCTGGCTTAACTTTAGGCCAAGTTCATGTATCTACTTCCAAGACAAAAAAAAAAGTCATAAAAGTATTTTCTGACCAATCAGAAGAGATCCTACACAGCTTCAACCAACAGTTCATTTTCAAGCCACTCCAATACTATATAAACCACCATCAATTCATCTCCCCAAGGTAGAAGGCTCATTTAAGTACCACAGTCATTTACTTGTCTCTTGCTCCTTTTGGTCAGACATTCACCAAAGACCAACCAGCTGAAGCCTAATGCCAACAACTAAATATATCTAGAGTGGCACCAGGATCCTGATATTAACAGCTGAAACCACTATATAATGAAAATCTCTACTCACATAAACTCACATATATGTATATTTTCCTCATGTGATCTTTCTCTACAATAACAATCTATCTATGTGGTAGAATCACAAGGCAAACTCTCTAATCATTTTTGCATATCACCTGAGACAAAAGTGTAAATAAATCCTCCTTTTCACTTTAACAATGCCTTATTTCCAATGTATGTTAGCATTAGTGGCACCATAAACAACACATTCACACAAGGCCTTTTCACACTCATTGTTATTGTAGTTCCTATAACATACACTACAGGCCAAAGATTTGGGGATACCCTGCATTTCTTAAAAAAAACACCTTAAAATGAGATATTTTTGTATTCCTTTTTAAAGTAAAAGATAAAATTTCAGTAATTACAGTGTATTTGTTTTTATTTTGACAATAAGCCCTTATCTATAAAAAAATTATCACACAACAACATCATATTTTGTTTTCATTAATAAAACCATCACCTGCTTTAATTACTGCTTGAGAAATTCTTGGCATCCTTTTCAACAGTTTTTGAAAAAAAAAAAAAAGTAAATGTCAAACCTTCCCAAGCATTCTTCACACACTGAAAAAGCTCACTCTCACTCTTTGGGTATTCTCTTCAAATTCTCCTATCCTATTCATCCCATACTAATTCAATGGGTAAGAGATCAGGAGACTGAGATGGCCAAGTCATAATTTCTAAAGCTTTGTTTTTTGAAATAATTTAGAAGTGTTTCTTGTTGAAAGGTGAACTTTTTCCAATTATGCAAAAACCAGATTGTGAAATCAAATGATATTGTTCCTTTTTCATGATTCTGTTGACCTGAATCAAATCTCCAGACTTTTTCATGATCTCAAAATGTCTACTAAGGGCTTAATGATGAAAACAAAATATGTTTCTCATACAAAATATTCATAATTTAGCAAAATTTATTGTGGACAGATGAATCCAAATTTGAACTTTTGGTAATGAGAGGAGCCTGAAGAAACATTGAAAAATAAAATCAAATACAACTGGTTAATGAAATTTTATCTTTCACTTTAAAAAAAATAGAAAAAATATCTCATTTTAAGATTTTTTTTGATTTTTTTTTTAAGAAATGCAGGGTGGTCCCAGACTTTTAGCCTGTGGTATGTTAATTTCTTATCCTGAAAAGTGAAAATATTTTCCAGAATTAAATTTTTCTCAGAATTATATTTCAGCATGTTGCCCAGATGTAAACAAGCATTTTCAACATTTCAACTTCAAGATTAACTGACCAAAATTTACCAAAGAATTCTTTGCTGCTTCCAATTAAACTAATTTAAATCCAAATATTAAAAGTTACAGTGGAGTAATGGAATTAAGGAATTGGAGAGCCAAGTTCAAATTCAAGTTGAATCCATTACATTCACTTATGTGCTAATACTCTTGGGAAAGGTATGAATCCTCTTCTTCTCTCTCCCAGCTATGGGTAAATAGCAGGACAGACCAGGTTCTTTATCCTTGGGCGGGAGCTGGTCTAGGAGAAGGTCAACACTGAATTCAAAACCTGTTCCTCCAGGTTGTGGGTTGTGCAGTAGGCTGAAAACCTACTTACTTAAAAACTGGCTTGTTATAGAAACTGCAATGATATCTAGCAAGTCCTATGTCACTCAAGAAATTTAAAAGTATATTAGTTAAAAGTTTAACTCAAAATAAATTCTAGTATTACTTTTCTTAGTGAAACTTATTTTATGTGAAGGCAAGAAATTATTTATATATTGTAAATATCTAAACATTTTTAAAAGAACGAAAGTATAAAGTTGATATTGCAAAAATATCAACTTGTAGGTAGGAAAGAAACTGATACCTGAAATAATATGAAAGGTTGACAGCTCTTGAGAGAAAACAAATTTAAAAATAATATATAATATTTGCTCACGTGTTTATAAGAAGACCTAAAATAGAAAGATTTGTTTGTTGTGTTCACATTAAATAACCTTCCAATGTGATGGCTTCATTTTTTATGTTGCAGAAAATGATAATACGTTTGTTTCTTCGCCGCCGTGACATTTGAAGTGGAAGGGACGAAATAACGTAAAGATAATTTTAAGAATTACCTCCCTTGCTTGTGTCTTGACAAAAAAAAATGGCGAAACTTATTACTATGGTCTGTTGTAATCGAGTTTTGTTCAAACCTGAGTAACTAAAATTGCTGTATATTCAACATGAGAAAAGTTTTTCCTGACCCATATAATTATCTGTGTGACAAGACATTCACTTTTATAGTGGTATAAAAAAAATATATATTTATTAAAATAATAAGAAAGAACAGTAATATTTATAATCTGGTGTTCTTAGCAATTATTTTTATTTAAAAAAAAAACAAAAAAACGCTCGATACAAACAGTAAAGCAAAATATAATAATTTTCATTTTTAAAAATATGATTCCATCGCTACACTGAAATTTCTGTTTCACAATTGAAACAAAATTTATAAATTTAATGATAAATAAAAATGCCAATTTTTTTTTGTCATGGAAAACCCAGACAACACACTGAATAATGAATATCTATGTTTGTGAGCAGATACTGCCACACCACCTAAACTTGACTATATAAGTAACATAAGCTATCTAGGGAAATTAAAACCCAACCAACATTATCAAAATAATTTTCCTTAACAACTCATAATATTAATATTGTCTGCGTTTATAAATTAAGTAAATTTTTTTAGAATTTAAGTTTAATTTTTATAATTACATTTATAAATTTAGTTTCAGTTTTGAAATATACAAATTTCTGTGTAGTGATGGAATCATATTTTTTAAAAAGAAAATAATTATATATATATATATTAAAATAATAAGAAAGAACAGTAATATTTATAATCTGGTGTTCTTAGCAATTATTTTTATTTTAAAAAAAGACAGTGCTCGATACAAACAGTACAGCAAAATATAATTATTTTATTTTTTTAAAATATGATTCCATTGCTACACAGAAATTTCTATGTTTCAAAACTGAAACTAAAGTTGTAAATTTAATTATAAAAATTAAACTTAAAATCCAGAGTTTCATTCCACTCTCAAGCAATGTTAGGAATAACTTTATATATATATATATATATATATACATATTCCAACTATTTTTACATTTATAATTAATTATCCATAATATCATTATACCATTATTTTTTTTAATTCACCCCAAACAAGGCGATAATGCCACTAAAACAAAACTGGGTCTGCTGGGAATGAAACCCGATCCTAAACAGGGAAACCTCTACTCCTGTTCAAAAGACTGCAGAGGAGAGTGGCCTTCCTTTATACATAAAGTATGAATCATACTAAAAGAATAAAATATTAAATAAAGCTTCACCCACACCAATAGCAGCTCAGTTACTCCACCATCTTGCTGTTATCTTCCAAGTTATATTGATTGACCTTTTTCAGAAAAGACCAAGAATCTAGACAAGCCATTAAATATTCTCTTGCTGGCCAATCCACTTTTCTTGCTTATTCATTTTTTTAATCCCTTTTTGTTACATTCTGAAAGCCAGTATTTTTTTCTTGTTTTTATTTTGCCAATGTTTTTAATTTCTTTTTGATTTTGCTATAATCTTTTAACTTTTCCACAATTTCAAATATTGTATTCTCATCTCAGTAACTTGCCTCTCTCTCTTTCTTTCTCTTTCTGTCTCCCTCTTTCTTTCTCTCTCCCTTTCTTTCTTTCTCTCTCCCTTTCTTTCTTTCTTTCTCTCTATCTCTTTTATTCTCATCTCAGTAAGTTGCCCCTCTTTCTTTCTCCGTCTTTCTTTTTCTCACTCTCTCTTTCTCTTTTGCTTTCTTATTTCCTTTCTCTTTCTCTCTTATTTGTCTTCTGTCTGTATCTCAAATCAGGGACACAAACAGATGCTAAATTTGAATTTTCGGACTAACATTTTACCCTGACATGAAGCAGACTGATTATATCGAATCAATTTTAGACAAGATGATTTTACTCACTACAAAGATGCAACTTGGTTTCAATGCATTTAAATTGCACTTCGACAGGTGAGAATCGAAAATGACCATTTTCGATTCTCACCCGTCGAAGTGCAGTTGAAATGCACTGAAACAAAGTTGCATCTTTGTAGTGAGTAAAATAGTTTTGACTATATGATAAAATTATAATATATATATATATATATATATTGACCAATAATATATATATATATATATATATATATATATATATATATATATATGTGTGTGTGTAAGCAAATATATGGATATAGATCCGACAATATGAAGAAAAATATACTGAAAAAACAATTGGATTGGTATTGCTTTTATGTCCATCGTCTTTTTCATGTTGAATTGTATATGGTCTATGTTGATTATGTTTTATGAATATGTCCTGAAGATGGTCTATTAGACCGAAACGTCCGACGTTGACATTAAACATTAAAACAGCATAATCGCGTATTAGGATTTTTGTTTGTTTTTTTTTCAGTATATTTTTCTTTATATATATAAACTACTAATATTATACACACACACACACACACACACACACACACACATATATATATATATATATATATATATATATATATTAGTAGGTATCCATCATTCTTGGGGAAACTATGGAGACTACTAGTGTGGCTAGATAATCCCTACTGAAGACACCTGCTCAGCCATGTTTTCAATTTTCACATTTTCCAATACTACTGTATGCTGGGATTGTCTCCCCAGGCTGATATTATCAAGATATCATCTATTTGTCAAATCAATTATGGTGAATTATGGTTTGAACCTGAAACTCTTGGTTCAAATGTGAATGTTAATGTTCTAACCACTTGGCCATGTGCCTATTGCAAATTTAAGAATAAGGGCAAATAACTCTGATGTTTACAATACAGGATATAGCTATTGTTCTATATGCCATGTCCGTTTTTTTTGTGGGGGGGGGTTGTATCCGTAAGATGTTGGTGATCATAGCTCTTCATATCTTCTTTTCCTAACAAATATTTTTTTTGCATCCCTAAAAATTTTTTTTTTACATTTCTAAATTTTATTTTATTTTTTTTATTTTTTTTTTTTTTTTTTTTACATTTCTAAATTTTATTAATTTTTTTTTTCCATCCTTGACAAATATTTATCATTTTTTTTATTTTTTTCAGAATTTGCAATAAGTGCCTTATTCTTCACATGAAAATTTGGGCACTCCAGTTTTAAAAGAGGTTTATAATTTTAAAAAAGGAGCAGGAAAAAAAAAATTCATTTTATTTATTTCTGTGTCAAACCTTTGACAAAAATATTGATTTTACTATTTATAGGAACTTAAATTAAAAAAAAAAATTTCTAAAAGAAATTTCTGAAAAATCAAACAAATTTTAAAAATATTTTTATTTGTATGCAGAAGTTTTAAATAAAAATAATAATAATAATAACACATGTAAATTTCTTTTTAATTTAATGTAAAAATTCTAATAATGTTTTTAACTATTTAATTTGGGTAAATTATTTGTACAGAAAATAAATTAATTTGAAAACAAAAACAATAAAATCAAAAACTAAACCTCAAAAGTAACATATAATCAACTCCTTGTTCCTGTCTAAAACTCTTTTTATTCTGGGCTGTAAAGATTGAAAACGTCTCCATCAAGAAGGCAAGGCTCTTCAAGAAGAGGTCGCATGAAGCGAAAACGAGAAACCCGTTCTTCTACTGCAGCAGCAGCAGCTGCACAAGCCGCCACAACAGCAGTTTCAGCTGCACTTGTCTCCGTCAACAATTTTCCCGACAGTAATTCCATGGTCGACACAGATGCTGCTGTCGCGGCAGCCACTGTGGCAGCTGCAGTTGCTTCGTCCACAGCTTCCCCCAACTCAATGGAAATGCCTCAGCCACGCATGCCTTCCCAGGTGAACAGTTCAGGGCCCAACTACATGCTAAGCCCTTCTATGGGTCCAACACAGCCTCTGAGTGCCAAAGATATGGATGTCATCTCTGTAAAACAGGAAGAACTCCACATGTTTCTGGATTCCATCCCAGATTTCCGTAACGCCGTTATGGTGCGAGGTGGGCGTTGCATCAAATCGAATTTTGTTCGTGTGGTGAAAGGTGATAATTACTTAAAAGACACTTTCTTTACGACAGAATCAACCCCCCAGCGCCGGATTGTATTGGCTAGGGAAACCCTGTATTGTCGAGGGCGTGGGAATTGTTTGAGGGCATGTGGTGGACGAGGACAATGTGTGGAAGGTTAGTAGCTTCCTAGTTCTATATGGTGTCACATTTATTCAATTTGATTCTATTTGTGTATATTTTGTTTTCTGTGTGCATGGATTCTTAAGAGACATTAAAAGTCACTTTTGTTTCAAATGTTCTGAAGAGGATGGAAATAAACATTGAAATATTAACAGAATTAGGAATAACTTGCTAATCAAATATTGATTTCATATAAGCATGTTAACTTCATCTTTTTCCTTTACATGTAAATATTTATATGTGTATGGGTGCACGTCCAAGTAGTTAGAATGTTTGCTTTCTGACCAGGAGACCTGGGTTCGAATCTCACCACGGTTAATTTATTAGGAAGTAGACTTCCTGATGTTATCAGTCTGGAGGGGGACGATCCCAGCATGCAGCACCTTTGGAAAGTGCCTGAAAACCATACCACGGGTTGACTTGAGCCATGTTAATGAAATTGGGTAGATGGAACCCTTGGGGGCCATCAATAGCTGTGCTAGCACGAAGTCACATGTCATCGTGACCGAGGGTTTGAGTGTGCTGACCTTGTTCAGATTGTTGATCACACTAGATAACATGCTCTCTCTCAGAAACTGTAACTAAGGTCTGCTCAGCATAGTTGTAGTATAAACCACAGGTGGGCTCTGTGGGTGTTGAACAAACACAAAATGTGCCTGAGCAAGCGTCAGCAAGAGGGATTGGCTAGCAGCCCTAATAGACGGGTATCCTCAAATACAAGTGGCCAGATGTTATATTTCACACACACGCACACACATGATGGCATTATATACTACAGCTCTACTCATGGTGCAAGTAAAGGCCAGAACTGGAGACTTATTTCAACAGCTTCTTGTTCAACTGGGATCAGTGCATGATATTCTTATTCATCTATAAAAATGTGAATGTCAGTGTGTCACACCTTTTCAACTTTACTCCTAGAGGCCTTAGTTCAACATATCATATCATTTTCTAACTTTCAATAGCTCATGTTCAAAAGAAAAAATTACTGTTCTCAAATTACAGTGTTTCAAAATAAAATTGTCTGTGTTTTCAACTTTACTCCTAGAGGCCTTAGTTCAACATATCATATCATTTTCTAACTTTCAATAGCTCATGTTCAAAAGTTCAAAAAAAAAATTACTGTTCTCAAATTACAGTGTTTCAAAATAAAATTGTCTATCATGTCATTTTCAACTTTTACTCCTAGAGGCCTTAGTTCAACATATCATATCATTTTCTAACTTTCAATAGCTCATGTTCAATAGCTCATGTTCAAAAGAAAAAAATTACTGTTCTCAAATTACAGTGTTTCAAAATAAAATTGTCTGTGTTTTCAACTTTACTCCTAGAGGCCTTAGTTCAACATATCATATCATTTTCTAACTTTCAATAGCTCATGTTCAAAAGAAAAAAATTACTGTTCTCAAATTACAGTGTTTCAAAATAAAATTGTCTGTGTTTTCAACTTTACTCCTAGAGGCCTTAGTTCAACATATCAGCCTGACTCTGTGTGCAAGTTAAAAACATTTCGGGCCAGATCCAGACCCACAATTCTGAAATGTTGGATTCCCAAGTTTTCATTACTGCGATTGTTTTCAGCATTATTTTTCTTTTAAGCTTAAATATTAATGCAATATCTAAATGCAGCGATAAATTTTGAGTTCTTCTGTAGTTTATTGCTGTCTATCATATACGGCAACAGTATACCTTGTAAAAAGAAATCTTCACCAACAGAGGACTAGAATGCAAGGAAAAGAAAATCCCATGTAAATGAAAACCCAGATCAAACGGCATCCAGGAAAGATTCCAATGCTGAGAATATGCAAACACTTAGGGACTCTCAAACTCCTGAACACACCAAAGGTCCAATCAAGAGCCATCTGCAGAAGCTAGCTTAAATGCCACCTGATAGGGCGGCTTTTAAGCTAGTAACAAATATATTTATGATGAAATTTTAATTTTTTATGAGTAATTTGTCGGTTTTTTTTGTTTTTTTTTCTGAAAGGTATTTTTAAAAAAATAGTATGTTGAATTTATGATTCATCAGAAAATTCAGATAGTAAAAGTGTGAAAGGTTATTTGTTATTATGTTGCATTTTTAAGCTTTTTTTTTTATTTTTTTTAATCTTTTTTAATGCCAGGTTGTCCCAAGATTTCGGACCGGGCATCCGGTGGCCATTACTGCCATTTTCAGGTGAAATTATTTATGCTGTCCACATCAGTTGGAACTTGGCAGGTGCGAATTATTGGTAGTCATGATGGACCAACCAACAGTTGGTCTCCAGAAGGAGATCTTCCTCCACTTGACAAAGTCTGCCAGGTGAGCACATCACTTATTCTAAGGAATAACACAGCCATTTTTTTTATGTTTCATGTTTATGCATCGTCCTCTTGCCTCACCTGAGTATTAATTTTTGTCCTATTCCATATGTAAACATGTAAGAACCCTTTTTAATGCAAACTACATAAGAGTGTCTGTACGTGTGTGGGTGGACAGGTTTTGAATGTAAGGTTTTGAATCTATCCTGCACACCTCTTTAAAACAAATCTATGATTGGTTGGAAATTTTCAAAGAGCAATTGATAATGAGAATAACATATTGATGTAATAAATATGCATACACCTGGGTTCCCCCTCACAGTAATATGATTGGCTGGTGTCAGCCATAAATACAGACTGATGTGGAGGTATATGAACGACGTCTATTGTCTTCACCTATTGACCTACGCCTATTGCCTACCATTCCGACAAGGACCAGTCCATTACGGTTACCTGCTAGATTGTCCTACCCGGTTACAGTTATGAACAACCACTTTGCTACTTCGAACAAATATATCACATTCCGGGACATATCACATATATTATGTATTTTGGAAGCAATCCTTCTTTCATGCAAGTTTCATTAAATATGACAGACAAGGTGCTTTGATTAAATTTTTTATATAATGTCTCATGTGATAGTATAATTTTTTTCTTTTCAGTAGATAAATTATATAAAAACTGTCCATGTGTTTTATTTTTCTGAGCACTTTCAGCTATACATTTAGCCATTTTCAAGGTTGAAATATATTAAATGTTAACAAGAAATAAATTGTATGTATGTATTTATATAATGTTTCATTTTCAAAAAAAACAACAAAATAGAGTCCATGTTCATAGTTGATATCATTGAGTGTTGTCTTTTTTTTGTTTTTACTAATAAGACTTTTTTTTTTTTTTTTTTCTTTTTTTTTTTTACATGTAGACAATGCTATTATATTTGTATTATCAACAAGTATGTTGCAAATAGGGTATTCTTTTGTTGATCCCAAGCTTGGACGTTGGTTGGAGTAGAAGAAAGAACTTAGACACTTATTTAGATAAATGACCAAAGATTTATTTTTATATCCAAGTTATAAAAATGTCTCTGGTAAGTCATATACTGTTGAAGGTGTAGTGTACTAGGTGTGAAGCAAGAGTGTGAAAAAGAAGTATGCTTAACCCCAGCTGACTACTTGGTAGCTATCACTTTGTGCTTGTCATGCTGATAGGGTTTGTTCATTTACTGTGTTTACAGGAGGTTGTTTACAAAGCCTAATGGTCAGGCGAACAGTCAGCCATGCGTGCAGTCTCTCTCCACTTTCTGTTGTCCATGTTCCATGCAGCTGTAGCTGTAAGCATCTGTGGCAAATGAGATTCGCTTCAATAATGGCCAGCAGTCTGATATATTTAGGTTTCTTTGAAAATTTGTTTTGAGTAGAGTGCAGTGTGTGTGTGTGACTTGGCTAGATGAAAATATGTTTTCTAATAATTGTATAAATTTGACTGTAATTCGTTATCTCTGTGAGTAAATTGTTTTTCCACTACAAATGAACTATAAAAGACCAGGAGTTAAGAAGACAAAAAATAACGATTGACACTGCATTTAAATTTTTGAAAATCAAAGTTGACTGGGATCCAAGGATCAGGAAGAGAGTTCCACAAACGAAAAGTGCAAGAGAAGAAACACTTGTCATAGAACTGACAGTTACATCTAGCCATTTCAACTTTAAAATGATGATATATATATATATATATATATATATATATATACAGAGGGAGGCAAGTCGTGTACCATAGAGATTAATGGATAGGTTGCTTTTTGTTGATGTCTACTGTTTGCATTCTTAATGTCTATATAAGGGAAATGCGCGGACATAGTTGAAAGCATCTGTGGCAGAAATTTGCCTCAATAATGGCCAACAGTCTAATATATTTGGGTTTCTTTTAAAATTTGTTTTGAGTAGAGTGTGGTGTGTGTGTGACTTGGCTAGATGAAAATTGATGTGTAGAGATATGTTTTCTAATAATTGTGCAAATTTGGCTTCAATTTATTGTCTCTATGTAAATTATGTTTTCCCATTACAAATGAACAGGAACAACAAAATACAATTTTAAAGAAATAATTGAAAACTGGCAGTCAATTAAAATATAATTTTTTTTTTTTTTTACCCCTCTCCTGAAACTTTTTTTCTGTTGTCTTTCAGGTTTGTTCATCAATTAAATTTTTTATTTTACAAATATATATATATATATATATATATATATATATATATTTTGTTTGAATTTATTTATATATATATATATATTACATTTAATTTTTAAAATATATATATATATATATATATATATACATTTTAATTTTACAAATATATATATATATATATATATATATATTTAATTTTAAATATATATATATATATATATATTACATTTTAATTTTACAAAATATATATATATATATATATATATATATATTACATTTAATTTTACAAATATATATATATATATATATATATATATATTACATTTTAATTTTACAAATATATATATATTACATTATAATTTTACAAATATATATATATATTACATTTTAATTTTACAAATATATATATATATTACATTTAATTTTACAAATATATATATATATATATTACATTTTAATTTTACAAATATATATATATATATATTACATTTTAATTTTACAAAATATATATATATATATATTACATTTTAATTTTACAAAATATATATATATATATATATATATATTACATTTTAATTTTACAAATATATATATATATATATATATATATATATATATATATATATATATATATTATATATTTTAATTTTACTGTATATCAAATTTTATTTCTTCAGAGTTGTGTCCCCTATATGATCCAGTGGAATTGCTCTACATTGTAAAACTGACTGATTAAAATAGAAATTGACTATAACACTCTAAATGTATTTTTTTTTTTTCTCTCTCTTTGCAGCTTTTTTGTTATCAATAATAAGCAAAAATTTTATGGAAAAAAGATTTTTATTAAATTTTTAAAAGATGTCAACTTCCTAGCGAAGGTTTAAGAACTCAATAAGTGTCTTAGAACCCATCTATCACAACTACTAATGAGGCCATGCTGTATGTGTAACATATATATATATATATATATGAAGTAATATAGTTTAAGGTATGCTATATTTATGGGATAAAGTGATCAATATGAGAGCGAGTTTATATAAATTTACCAAAACAAACTACTAAACAATCAGGACTCATCTCAAAATGCAGACACAAAAACAATTTTTACTTCATTACTTAAAAATTGAAAACTGAAAAACATAAATAAATAAAAATAAAAAATAAATAAGCAAAAACAAGTAAAATGAATTAATCTAAATAAATAAATAAATAATGAACAAACCACTCCCACCAAAATAACTGTCAGAATTGACTACCCACAATGCACCACTGACCCATATATATAAATTGTTGAGGGGAAGCAGAACACATGGCCCGATGATTGCATTTAGCATGAAACAGTCTGTCGCCTCTGAGTGTTGATGTCAATGTTCACTTTACAAAACTCGCATTACTTCAAACATTATTTTTAGTGGACGCCCAAGTTTGAGTAGAAGCTGTGTTTGTTTTAAGCAGTATTTCATCTACCAGCAGAGAAAACTTAATAAAGAAAATGTGATCTTGAGTACATAGGCTGATAGATAAAAAAAAAAAAATACTTTTTAAAATACTGTTTACTCAAAAACTGCTTTTAAGTTTGGGGCAATTTTGCTCATTGCTTTTTAGTGAATCTTTGAAGGTACTGGTATATAAAATGAAAGATCTTTACTTGAATACACTTCATGTATATGTACATATAGTATATTGTTATACCTGATGTACCTATTCTATTATTAATAGACTCTCCCACACATAATAAGTAGTAGTAGCGGTCGCCGGTTCAGCTCAGTGGTGTTGAGCGAGTCAGTCGATGTCGGACATTGAAGTATCAACCATCACAACTAGATTTGCTGCGTCATTAACTCTTATTTCAAGTTCCTAACGTTTTGTATGTCGAACCTAATTTAGGACGACTTAGTGAAATACAAGCCTCCACTGTGAAAACTACTCTACAACATATATGTATGTAATGTATGTATGCGTGTGGGTGATGTATAATGGAAGATTCTTACTGGTTTGTGCCAACTAATTCTTAAAATTATAAAAATTCAGTGAACTAGATTTATTACAAAGTTTCGGCCATTGTTCGCTCCGGCCATTGTTCGCTCCGGCCTTCTTCAGGTGGTTGGAATGTCGAACTGAACCCTTTATTTCGCTCCCTAGTTTCTCTTACAATAGTAAAAGCAATGTGAGAAATAACATGCTAAGAGAGTTAGAAAAGTTTAAGAATATTTTTTAGATGTAATCCAGGAAAAAGACCAACATTATAGACGGACATTTAACCCTTTAGCATTCTACCCACCTACACCAACCCTGTAAATATCAGATCTCAAAGTTTCACCGTTTGCACGACTTGCTGCATCATTTGTGATGATGTCATCATATATATTATGACAGAAAATACATGGGGTAGCTTGAATATTGAAAGCTGATATTTACGTGTCAGATTTGGATAGTTGAATGCTAATGAGTTAAAGATTTATATGTAATTTCCATGTGTGTAAAGGACAAAAACTTGTGAGCTAAAGTCTAGCAGCTTCTAAATTCGGAACGGGTGACCACTGATTGTCTGTTCCTCCCACAACTTTGGGTGATTGGCACTGTCGTAATACAACAGAACATAGACACGTGACATTAACACTGCAATAACTCTGCTCTATTTACCTGTGTAACTTTTATATTGGGTACACCAGCCAACAATATCTGAAAAGGGATGGTAGGGGGAGAAAGGTTAAGAACGGCTAATTTAGACCTTTAAACCCTGTAATATCTGACCTTGGAGATAAACGGTAAATTTTTAAGGATTATTTGAGAAATAGATTGGAACCTTTGATGCCAGCAAATATTTTTTTTTTTTTTTCCCTTTGCCTTTTGGGAACAAACTTGGAAGATTTGATTTTGTTCTCAATTCAAATAGCACTTTACTCTTTTGGTACATAACTTTAGCAGCTAACTTTGATTTGTTATAGGGAGGTGCTGTCTATGGGATGGATTACCAGTGTCAATATGATCTGTATACGTAAAATAACAATTGTTTTTATTTTCTTTGTCTCGCCTTCTTTCTTCTTCACTTTAATTGTCACTTTCAGTTTTCCATTTTTTCTTTTTCTTTTTTGTCCCCACAGCCAAATAATGTAAAGCCAGAACTCCTGGAAATTGAACCTTTTACAGATCCCGACCAGGTTTGGAACCAAAGCACAGATCTGGACAACATGGGAGCCCAACAGCCAACTCTTGATTACAGCATGAGCATAACAGCCGATCCCAGTGTAACCCACAGTGTGCAGCAAGAAAATCTCCGAGAGTTCCTTGATGGCATTCCTGCCTACTACGATGCTATTATGGTACGAGGTGGCCGCTTCATCAAATCAGAATATATCACTGTGGAAAAAGGGAATCATTATATGAAAGATAAATTTTACCTGAAACCAAATGCTCCTGCCAAAAATGTACAAGTTGCCCGCGAAACTCTCTTCTGTAGTGGGAGAGGCAACTGTGTCCGACGATGTGGTGGTATTGGTGCCTGTATCAAAGGTAAATCCCTTTTTGCCACTCATTTTTTTTTTTTCATTTCAAATTTTTGAAGATCGTAGTTGACAAGCAGAAAATTGGAAGAGAGTTTGTTATAACACACTCCTAGCAGTTATAATATTATGTCTTACTTAGGCACTCGCCGTGACAACTTTTAGAAAAACTGACTCCAATGGACTTATCTGAGTTCTTTTTTTAAGGCATCTTGCCTAGTTCCCTTGTGTTAGTTTAGGTTATTTACTCCACAACAGAGGTTCACAAGCAAGAAGTGTGAGAGAAGAAACCATTAACGTAGTGCTTAGTTATGCTTAGCAATTTCAACAGTAAAATGATGAGACCTAACTGCCAATCTAGTACTGTGCTTAAATTTATGGAGTCAAAGTATAAAAGAGGAAATCTTATCAGAACAATTGCCATGAAAATATTTTTAGAAAAGATGCAGAGAATTATGTTACAGCAGTGGGCAATTAAAAATAGATGTGATGTTCCTTTCTACCAAATGTCTATAAGAATTTTATCAGAATAATGCTTATTGCCTAAAATAATGTTTCAGTATTGTTTTAGGCATCCAGAAAGTCGTTTTTCTGAACGAATACATAGATATGATAAAAATAGTTTTAAGGTATTTTTATCATATATAAGTATTTATCATATATAAGTATTTATCATATATAAGTATTTGTATATATAAGTAGAGCTGACTATGTGTACATGAGTAATAAAAGGACAGCGGAAATCCTTATGTACAGCCAACTGCATGATGGTCCTGGGAAAGTGGGAAGACCCTAGTTGAGGCTACAAAGATTAACTTAAGCAAAACCTAAATTCTATTGACCTTCCTCTGAGGTCCTTCAAGTAAGTGACTTTGGATCCTGTCAAGTGGAGGAGTGTGGGCATAAAAGTCATTACAACTCTTGAGAAGTCACGCATTGAACATCTGCATATTATAAAGCAGAATACTAAACACTGCTCTAACATTCCTGCAGCCTTCACAAGGGGTGATGTTCCTTGTCCTCTATGTGAAATATTGTGTGGTTCTCAAACTGACATTAAGTCATGAAAATCACACATAGGGCATCAACGGTGGAACATGCTGTTGACCCTCCCCTCCTTCATACAGTGAAAACAACAATGAGAAACGATGTTAAGTATTGCATATATTCAACACTACCAGTCTCTAATTGTGCAAGTGTTTTCAAAACATAAACTTTATCTTAAATCTCTACTGATGATGCAACCATTTACTCCTGCCTCGATAGTAAGTCTGATCAGCTCAAAAACGTCAAATTGGCAACTGATCTGAAAAATGACCTGTTGTTAACTTGAGCAAGGAATGGCTTTTTAGTTTTAACACCACCAAAATAAAGTTTCTCTCTGAAAGATCCCTCCCTGCCTCCCATCAGCATGGCTGATGCTAATCTCCAGGAGAATGACTCATTGCGCCTTCTTGGGGTAACATTCTTGGCTGACATGAAGTGGAAATGATTCTATTGAATCCATTGCTAGGTCTGCTGCTAAGAAAGTCGGTTCACTATGCCATGTTAGACAATTTTTCTCTCCAGAATCTATTTTTTCATATTTATAAGTCTACCATTTGTCCATGCTTTGAATATTGTTGCCACATCTGGTCTGGTGCTCCTGCTATATATTTAGAGATTCTTGGTAAAATACAAAGAATCTGCAATGTCATTGGTCCTGACCTAGCATCTTGTCTTCAGTTACTTTCCCACTGCCATAACGTAGCTTCCATGTGCCTTTTCTATAAGTATTTTCATGGTAATTATTCTGATGGACTTTCCACTTTGGTGCTTAGACTTTATGAATTTAAGTCCAATACTAGATTGGCAGTGAGGTCTCATCAATTTACAGTTGAATTGGCTCAATATAACTGTAAGTTCTATGCTAACAGTTTCTTTTCTCAAATATCTTGTTTGTGGAACACTCTTCCTGCTCCATGCTTTCCAGCCAACTTTGATCTTCAAAAATTTAAATGCAATGTCAATCGTTATCTACTGTCTTCATTATTCTTCTATTGTTTTTGCTCCTTAATAATGTTTCTCTTTTTTCTTATTTCACACTCAGTAACCCCTTATGTCTTAGTGGCTTTACTGCCTTGCATGTGGTGATATAATTAAAAACAAATCTCTTCATATATATTTGATAAAGTATCATGATAAAACGTGTAAGAACAGAATACCAAAATGCAAGAATTTTCATTTCCTGATCTTATTTTCAGGTTGTTCGCGTACATCTGAGCGTGCTTCTGGCGGGCACACTTGCTATTTTCAAGTGAAATTAGCCATGTACGCATCTGCAGTTGGTGTATGGCAAGTACGCATTCAAGGTAGCCACGATGGCCCGGTGGAATCCTGGGACAAGTCCATGTGTCGCCCTGATATGATGGGCCCTGTTGATGCTGAGATGCTTGACCCCTCTGTTTCGCTTCAAGGTGGAGTCACTGATAATTGTATTGGTGGTGACCTTTCTGGGGGAGACATGATGCACACCGATGGAATGAAAGTTGATGTAAGTATTCACACTAAACAACATGGAAGGGTCTTTTTTTTTCTTTTCTTTTCTTTTTTTTTTTTTTTTTTTTTTTTGTTACTTTTTTTATTACTTTATTTTTGTTACTTTTTTTTGGTTACTGTTTGTTACTTTTTTAAAAAAAAACTAAAGTTCAGAGTGGGAATTTATGTCAGGCCGCTATCAGACCACAGAAATCACCTCTTAAAACCCCAGTGTAAACATTGTCCTGCCAGCTCATTGCACATCAAACATAGTCATCAAACATAGTCATCAAACATAGAACAAAGCTTAAAACAGGAAATAAAGCAATCATTAATGCTTCAAGAGAAGGTTTTTATTGTTTCATGTGATACAAAAGGTAAAAAAAAGCTGAAAACCAAACAAATATTATTTACTTACTCTCCTGAATGGGTAAATATGTAGCCATATTATGAAAGTTCAACAATTATTTTAAGACATTTTTATGTTTATACATTCTTTTTTATAGATGCAAATATTTAAATAAATGCTCTGTTTATAATAAACAGTATTAACAACATTTACTGGCCGGAATGTCCAAGAAATTGTCATAGAAAATATGCGTCCTCTGACAGGAATCAAACCTGTATCTTATACAGAACCATCATATAGCCTGATGTGCTTTTACTGATTTCGCCAAAGAGGAGCATTTGGTTAGCAAGGTTGATTTTAAATTAAGGAAAATTGTAGTTTAAAAACAGTAAAATTGACCTTGCTAACCGAAACGCTCCTCTGTGGCTCAATCGGTAAAAGTACGTCAGGCTATATGACGGTTCCATAAAGGATACAGGTTCGATTCCTGTCGGAGGGCAAATATTTTCTATGACAATTTTTTGGACATTCAGGCCAGTAAATGTTGTTAATACTGTTTATTATAAACAGAGCATTTACTTAAATATTTGTACCTATAGTAAAGCATGTATAAACATAAAAATGTCTTAAAATGTAGCTATATATAAGAAATTAAGCAAGGCCGTATCACCCAAACACTCTGCTCTTGTTGGCTGCTGTGGAAAGTTGTAAAAAACATGTAGTGCTGGCCTTGTAGCCAATCAATGAACTAATGTCGGCTAATTCAAAATGCACTGGACCATTTGAGTTGCCAGATTAAATTAATCAAACTCTACCATGTAAATCCAGTACTAGCTGTTACATGGTTGGGTTAGCTACAATTAAACCGATTCCCGAACTGGTGTTTATGGTAAGTGAGAGTGTATATGCCCAGCAGGATTAAGAACAAAACCTATCTACCTTTTTTGTTTTAGGGTCAATGGCTATCTATGAAATAGACTGGGTTCCATAACTATGGATACAGCCAGTGGGGGGTGATAACACAGCTTTGCTGGACAGAGAGCTTCCTAAAGTGAAGTCAATAGCCACAACTGAAGTTTCTCCCAATAGAATTAATGGCCACATGTCTGTGACCAAGGTGAGCCTTCAGATTGACAAGCTCTTTTAGGTTTACCTGCTCATGACATGCTTCAACCTTGATATGGAGAAAGAACTGGCCAGGTGCTCAACTCTGCATGATCCTATGACCCCCTTACCTTGTTGGTTGATTGATTTTTGCTTAGCAGCATAATAAAACCTTTAGGGGTTATTTATGCTGAAATCTAAATATTTTGAACTCAGTTTAATGGTTTCAACTAAATATATTTTGAAAGCAATTGTATGCCTACAACTTTAGATAAACTGTACTGTTATTCATTTTGCTATAAAATGTATTGTTGGTCATTTTGATATAAATAGGTATTACTGTTATTTTTACTATAAAAATGTATTTTTATATTTTCATAGTGTTTTGCTTTTATTTGGGGGTTCACTATTTGCTCATAGCTAGGACCCCAACGGGTGCTTCTACCTCAAGTCAGGGTGGACCTGGGAACAACAGCAATTACGAGGTGGTCCCACGCTCCTCAAAACCTCCAATCTCCCAGTTAGAAGCCTTGTTGTTGGGTGTAGTTATCATCATACCCAGGACTCCCCATCTTGTCATGGGAAGTAATGATGATTGCAGCGGAAAATATCTGCATAATTGCACCCCTAATATATTTAGGAGCTATATTTAGGGATATATTGGCTCCCTTATTTCATATGCAAGCCTGAGGAGTTTTTTTCAGTGACATCGTAGTATAATATGCAAGATTTTTCTGCTATCAATGTCTTGAAGACATATGCCTGAAACTACACAAATATTCACCACTTTGAATGACAAAATAGTTTTTACATTGATGTCACTATTATTTTAACTACCTTCACTCTTTGGCAATGTTTATTGTTTTAAAAAGCAATGATTAGAATTGTACTAAAACCAAAACATATGATGAAAATGAATTTATGCATATTAAACACTATTTATTTATTAGATTGTTTATTTACAAGAATAATTTTATATTTCCAAAATTCTAAAAATTAATACAATTAAAATTAATGCAATGCAATATTTATCATTTACCAATTTATAAAGAAATAAATATGAAAACCATTTTTACTCATAAATTTATAAACATTTATTAAATTTCTGTCTATATTTCTGAGATGAGCTATTATGTACATTATTTACATTATTTGGACTATTGTCCTCATCTTTGTCGCCATATTTGTTATAACATTTCAGCCATTGTACACTCCGGCCTTCTTCAGGTGGTTGTAATGTCAAACTGAACCCTTTATTTCGTTCACTGGGGTAGACTGTTCTAGTTCCTCAAGGACACATGGCACAGTGGATAAAGGCGTTGGACCAAAGCTCAAGTAAGCTTGGATTTGACACTTAATTGCCAGGACCCAAAGAGTATGAATTTAATACCTGGTTAAGGCAGTGGAGAACTTTCAGAGGGAAAATTAACAGGAGATAACTGATAACTGACATCCATTAAACATGGCACGTGGAACTAGAGCAGTCTACCCCAGTGAGCGAAATAAAGGGTTCAGTTCGACATTCCAACCACCTGAAGAAGGCCGGAGCGTACAACGGCCAAAACGTTGTAACAAATATGGCGACAAAGATGAGGACAATAGTCCAAATAATGTATTTATTAAATTATTGAAATATGTAAAGCAGCTATAAAGAAATCCTTATTATTATTTACTATTTTATAAAGTTTGAATCAATTGGCAATTAACATATTTTCTGGCTTACAAGTCTCTACAGCTTGGAAGACACGCCCTAATATTGGAAAGAAATTTCTAAGAAAAAAAAAAAGTCATTCTCATACAACACATTCACCATTATCTCACATACTGGCACCATGTATTGTTTACATTTATCACTCATCCAATTTTGTTTGTATGGCAATGATATACTAGTCAGGAGCAGAAAGGCTTCTACCGCTGCTAATAAACAGATCATGTTTAAACTTGTGGCTTGGCTCCAGGAAGGCTTATAGTCTTGGAAATACTTGTAACAGCCAATTACTGAGGTTACATCATATAAAAGGCTGAATTAGATAGCTAATATTATAGTGTAATGGCTCAGCATAAAAATCCATGTCCCTATCAGTCAAGGCAATTAAGTGTCAAATCCAAGCTTACTTGAGCTTGGGTGTTGCCTTACATTCATCTTGGAAGGCACACATATAGGGTATTTTTTAGGAAAAAGTCCATCTTGTAAACCGGAAAATACAGTAACCAATATTTTACCAACCACCCTAATAAATGACCTAGTAAATAAACAGTCTTATAGTGTTTAATATTTTTGTTGTCAATTTGGACTAAAGTACTAGAATGAGAATATTACAGTTTTTCTCATGTAACTGCTTAAACACAAATTGAAAAAAAATGTAGGGAAAAAAAAATTTACAGGCCTTGTTGGTGAAATTCAATAGATATAGCAATAATAATGGTATTTTACCGAAAATGATTTTACCATCCAGTCTCCTGAAAAATGTATATAATTCTACAAAACTCAGAGATATATAGACATAAGTTAAATGAACAAATTATTTATATATATATATATATATATATATATAATGGGAATGTAGTGATTTTCTAACATTTTTATATTATAAATTTTCTTTATAAAAAATAATTATATATATATATATATATATAGTTGAGCATGTGCAGGTGTTTCTGTATATCTTTGCATTTGTTTCTCTCCAGATGCATTCGCAGTCACAAGGCATGTTACCCCATGGTGATGATAAATCTTCTGTGCTCTGCCCCTGCCCATGTGACGGCAGCTGTCAATCTGAACTGGAAAACCTTCGCCAAGAAAATACGTCCCTTAAGCTTGAAATGTTACGTATGCGTCACAATATGTCCACTGGTGCACAAAACAATTCACTCCCCACTAATGAGGACAACGGTTTTGTGACTTCAAGAGGTGTGTCACTATCATGACTATTTTTTGTTTTTCTCTCTCTGTCTCTGTCTCTGTCTCTCTCTCTGTGTAACACAATAAGCTACAAAAAAAATTTCCCATCTTTCTTGTAAAATTTTTCTGCCTTCTTCAGGCTATGACATCCACTAACATTTACACGGTTTTGAATCACGCACTATTTTTACTTGTTGTCTTTGTAATTTCTTGACAGCAGAGAAAGTCAAGCTTCACATCAAGGCTTAGGCAGTAGCAGCAATAAGAAAGAGAAGCTGCATCATAGATGTCAAGCATCACAGCAACACATTAGCTAGTAACATTAGGAGCATTAAGTTTAAGACTCTAAATTCCATTTTGCCCTACAAAACAATGGCACTGGTAATCATAGTTATTATAAAACCCATGTTGTGTGTGTGTGTGTCTGTACGTTTATATATTGGATCGGATTTCCTACATTTTTCAACCGATTTCAACAAAACTTCACAGGACTACGTAAAATTACCTTGCAGTGGTTCTGACAGCAACAAAAATTGGAAAAACACAATTGTTTTTGCACAAAATCAATTTGAAAACATGATTAAGAGGCATCACGAGAATGAAAGGGGGACAACTCATATCAAGTTATACTTATAAAACCCAGGTTGTTTGTGTGTGTATGTGTGTGTTTGTTTAAATAAGGGATCGGATTTCCTACATTTTTTAACCGATTTCAAAAAAACTTCACTCTTTTTTTTTTTTGGCAGGTAATGTTTCTTATTGTCTTTTTTCTTTATTTTTACATTCAGAATACTTTAAAAATTCCATTTAGAAGACAATTGTTTATAATAAAATTCTATTCAATCGGTAGACTCATAATGATTGAAAACAATGTTTTTGTTTGAGTTTGACCAATTCGTAAAAAAACAAAAAGAAAACTAATTAAGACATGCGTGTCCGTCAACCTTAAACAATAATCTTTGTCAATTTTATTTTTCAGTCTTCATGATGGTCGATACTTGATCTATCTCTTACTGTTACATTCCCGGGCAACGCCGGGCTCTACTGCAAGTATTAGCTATTTCCCTAGAAGGAAACATTTGGCATTCATTGACCGAGCAACCAGTATTCTTTTTGGTTGAAATTTGTAAAATCTTTCTCTTAAAACACTTTTTTTAGGAAAATAAGTTTCTTAAGTCAAGTAGCTTTTATCACTGGAAAGATCCAGTATTGACAGGGATTTCCTTCCAAACTGTCTATTTGAAGTTGTGTGAAACGTCAACATCTTGATTATGTCTATTTTCTCTTTAAGTTACATGTGCTATCCATTTTAGTTGTTGCTGCTGTTGGTAGTCCTTAAGTGATGTAGTTTCTATTATTTGTTACAGTTCTTTGTTTATAATTTTGTTTTGCCAGTCCACAACGTTCAAAGAAGGATGATCATTGCCAAGGCCCTTGGGCTTCACTTGCTCAAAATTGATGGGCTGGTTCATGAATTTGGAGGCATTGTGAGTTCAATCGTTGGGCCAGGTAGTAAAGATGCAGCAAAAAGCAGAAACAAAGAGACGGTCCATGCAGTGGAAACACCCCCACCTCATCTGCTCCAAAGAAGGCAAAGATTGTTTCATCTTCAAGGAACGGATGCAAAAGTCTACGATTTACATTATTTGGACTATTGTCCTCTTCTTTGTTGCCTCAAGGACACATGGCACAGTGGATAAAGGTGTTAGATCCAGTGACAGGACCCAAAGAGTGTGAGTTCAATAACTGGTTAAGGCAGTGGAGAACTTTCAGAGGGGAATTAACAAGAGATAACTGATAACTGACATCCATTAAAACATAGCACGTGGAACTAGAACAGTTTACCCCAATGAGCAAAATAAAGGGTTCAGTTTGACATTCTTACCACGTAAAGAAGGCCGGAGCATACAACGGCTGAAACGTTGTGATAAATATGGCAACAAAGATGAGGACAATAGTTCAAATAATGTAAATAGTGTACATAATACCTCATCGCAGAAATATAGACAGTCATTGTGTTTATTGACTACTTTTAAAAGGGCACACTATCAATGGAGAGTACTGTGTCAATTTGCTGGAGCAGTTACGAAAGGCTATCAAGACTAAACACCCAGAAAAACTGACAAAAATGGTTTTGTTTCATTAGGCCAATACTTTAGCACACAAGTCCTTGGTTTCAGTGTCTGCTGCATTGTGACGGTGGATTTGAACTACTTGATCCTCCCTCCCTATTCTCCTGATTTGATTTTTATCCATTCGTCAATATGAAAAAATACTTGACTGGGGCCCAGTATTGCAGTGAAGACGTCGTATCTGCTGTTGATTACCCTCTTCTTTTTGTTTTCATCATCATCATCAGTCTTGTAATTGCCTGTCACAATGTAACCCCCCTTCCCATTGTTTTAAATGTTTTAAATTAAATGTTCAGCTTTTACACCATTGCTTGATTCCTCATCTTAACTGCCTTTCTATATTATTTGCTTTTCGTTCTGCCTTCATTTTTTTCCCCCCAGGTGACTCTTTTAAGCTCATCGAAGAACTAAAGGAACTTATCAGAAAATACGACAGACCTGAATTCTCTCCAAACTCTCCTGCCTCACCCTCCAAAGAACCTGCCATGTATTTGATGAAGATGAGGTGAGCGACAATGGTAATTTCAACTTTTTAACTTTCTTCCTCTCGTTTATCATTGCTTCTACAAAGGTGTGGTTATTTTTCATGTTATAACTGGGAGATGATCTTATACAATTGGGTATGTGTCTGTAGACCTTTTATTCTACCACCAACTTCTTTGTATGACTGGTGATCATCATAGTAGCTCAAAGTGGGTGTTTGACACGCACTGTCATTGTTTTGATGCAGACCAATTGCAGCAACTAACCCACAAAGGCTTGATAAGCTGTAAAAAGTGAAAAAACAAATCAATCTTAAGCAGTCATGGCAATTCACATATAATGAAGCAACGAAATCTGACATGTCATTTAAAAATTAATGCAATCTGTGGGACATGGCATTTAAAAATAAAACTGTAAATGTTCACCCAATACAGGCTCGAGAAACACCCAAGGTAGAGGGTTGCTTAATGAGGTTGTTGTATGGACATAAAGGAAGTGCGTATTATGAGCCTATGTACACTCATCATCATCAGCCAGTTGATTGATTCATTTGGGAATGTTTTTATATACATACCATTTGCTTTAGATAAATATACATTAGATTCTTTAAGAATGGATGCAATAAAGTTTGGCAGTGTAATGTAATGTTTTGACGTGCGTTTATAGTTAGTAATATTAGTATTGGTAATTCTTTATAGTTACTAGTTAATATTAGTATCGGTAATTCTTTATAGCTAATAGTTAATATTAGTATTGGTAATTCTTTATAGTAATATTAGTATTGGTAATTCTTTATAGTTAATAGTAATATTAGTATTGAAAATTCTTTATAGTTAATAGTAATATTAGTATTGAAAATTCTTTATAGTTAATAGTAATATTAGTATTGGTAATTCTTTATAGTTAATAGTAATATTAGTATTGGTAATTCTTTATAGTAATAGTAATATTAGTATCGGTAATTCTTTATAGTAATAGTAATATTAGTATTGGTAATTCTTTATAGTAATATCAGTATTGGTAATTCTTTATAGTAATAGTAATATTAGTATTGGTAATTCTTTATAGTAATATCAGTATTGGTAATTCTTTATAGTAATAGTAATATTAGTATTGGTAATTCTTTATAGTTAATAGTAATATTAGTATTGGTAATTCTTTATAGTAATATTAGTATTGGTAATTCTTTATAGTTAATAGTAATATTAGTATTGAAAATTCTTTATAGTTAATAGTAATATTAGTATTGAAAATTCTTTATAGTTAATAGTAATATTAGTATTGGTAATTCTTTATAGTTAATAGTAATATTAGTATTGGTAATTCTTTATAGTAATATTAGTATCGGTAATTCTTTATAGTAATAGTAATATTAGTATTGGTAATTCTTTATAGTAATATCAGTATTGGTAATTCTTTATAGTAATAGTAATATTAGTATTGGTAATTCTTTATAGTAATATCAGTATTGGTAATTCTTTATAGTAATAGTAATATTAGTATCGGTAATTCTTTATAGTTAATAGTAATATTAGTATTGGTAATTCTTTATAGTAATAATAGTATTGGTAATTCTTTATAGTTAATAGTAATATTAGTATTGGTAATTCTTTATAGTAATATTAGTATTGGTAATTCTTTATAGTAATAGTAATATTAGTATCGGTAATTCTTTATAGTTAATAGTAATATTAGTATCGGTAATTCTTTATAGTTAATAGTAATATTAGTATTGGTAATTCTTTATAGTAATATTAGTATTGGTAATTCTTTATAGTTAATAGTAATATTAGTATTGGTAATTCTTTATAGTAATATTAGTATCGGTAATTCTTTATAGTTAATAGTAATATTAGTATTGGTAATTCTTTATAGTAATATTAGTATTGGTAATTCTTTATAGTAATATTAGTATTGGTAATTCTTTATAGTAATAGTAATATTAGTATTGGTAATTCTTTATAGTTAATATTAGTATCGGTAATTCTTTATAGTAATATTAGTATTGGCAATTCTTTATAGTTTATAGTAATATTAGTATTGGTAATTCTTTATAGTTAATAGTAATATTAGTATTGGTAATTCTTTATAGTTAATAGTAATATTAGTATTGGTAATTGTTATTTTCTTTTTTAAATAGAGTGGCATTTGTAAACTCAAAGTTATAGCCACAGTTTTGTTCCTGTGTATTATGAGAGAGTTTGAAAAGTTGTCTAAACATAAAAATTTATGTTCATCAATATGGACTTTTAGAGTTTTTAATGTCTCTCCTATATAAATACTTTTATATTGTAAGCATTTATTTGGTAAGTACCAGCATCTTAATTAGTTCGGATTTTTTTCTTCCTAATTATATCGCTGATTATCTTGAATGTGGTGGTAAAGATCCTAGTATTAGTGATAGCTAGTTTTGTAGAAAGAGTGTCAAATGGTAGGATTATGAATTTTGTGTTGTTCTTGCTAGAAGTGCTATCGGAGTTGTATAATTTTTAGGATTTCTGGATTATGTAAGGTTGTTTTCTAGCATTGGTGATGAAATGATGTGGGTAGCAAAGAAGTCTAAATGTTTTCTCAATGTATCTCTCTTCTTCATCTAGGTTTGGTTGAGTTTATTTTGTTTTACGGCATATCAACCTCGGGGTTATTTAATGCTGACAACATTTTTTATTGCTCGTAATATTTTGTTTTGTCAAAAATCTGTTTCTGGTAATATTTTTCCTTCAAAATTGTATTGCTGGTAATAATTTTTTTCAAAAGATTATTGCTGGTAATAGTTAACTATTTGCCAATAGCTGGGACCCTAACAGGTGCTACCACCCTGGGTCAGGGTGGATCTGGGAACACCAGCAATTAAGAGGTGGTTCCACACTCGTCAAAACCTCCTGATCAGAGGCCTTGCTGCTGGATGTAGTTTATCATCTTACCTAGGACACGGATGCAGTTTAACGTCTTACCCAGGATGCTCTTCAACTAGGTATTCTGGGTTACATGTTCTAAGAGCCTCTCTCTGTCTTTTTTATAAATACTTTCATGGTAATTGCTCTGAGGAGCTGCATTCGCTGGTTCCCAGACTTCATGAGTTCAAGCGCCCTACAAGGCTGGCATCCCGCTCTCACCCTTTCACTGTCGAAACTACTAAATGTAGCCATCTCTTCTACTCCAATAGCTTCATGTCTCACACCTCTCGCCTGTAGAACTCCCTTCCCTATTCCAGCTTCCCTGAGAGCTATAATCTCCAACTATTCAAATGTAATGTCAATCGACATCTCCAGTTGCCTTGATCTATTCACCATCCTTCTCCTCATCCTTTCCTCTGTCACTCCTATCTGATCTTGCTCCAAATCTTCTGTAACCTCTTGCATCCTAGTGGCTTCCCGCCTTGCTTGGGGTGAAAAGCTTTAAAAAAAAAAAATTAGATCGTTTTTGTTAGTGGGTTTACGATAAACTCTAAAATCTAATTTGTTACTGTTATGTATTAATAAGAAAAGGAAAGGTAGAGATTGCTTATTTCAAATTTATGTGTAAATTCCATGGTAGGGACCCGAACAGGTGCTACCACTCCTGGTCAGAGTGGACCTGGGGACAACAATTAAGAGATAGTTTCAGGGTATGGTGATAAAGATCCTAGTATAAGGGATGACTAATTTCTTTAAGATTTGTAGAAAGAGTGTTAGAGGGTAGGATTATGAATTTAATGTTGTTCTTGCTAGAAGTGCTATCAGGGTGGTGTGTGGTTTTGGGAATTTCGCAATTATGTAAGGTTGTTTTCTAGCATTTAAGATAAAATGATGTAGGGTAATGAACTTTTATGCTAAAATCTTTTTTAATTTTTTCTTTTTCTTTTTTTTTTTTTTTTTCAGAAATGAAAACTCTTATGTGACTTTGACTAAGTCATAAATTTGTTCAGGGGAATAGCCACAATCCCTACACCACATTTGAATGATCCAGCTTAGTGTCTTCTGGATCCTCTACCAAGCCAATCTACCATTCTAGCTATCATTGGTCATCGTCATCTTTCTAATCATTCAGTTTGCCTTCATTGTTAATGTGCTGGCTTTTATCAACAGAAGACCTCCATGTCCAAATTCTTTAATAAAGAGGAAACTCTGTATCAAAAATGCTTCTTCTTCGACTTGACTTCTTAATTCATCAAAAATATAAAATAATAATGGCTATTGTAACTAATTGCCTTGTAATCTGCAACTTAACTCTCCCATATCTATCTCCCCCATCTATGAGTTAAATAGTAAGTCTTGTATCTGGTAAAATTCATTGTTATTCTCAAAAAGTAATTATTAATGCAATATTCACTTGCAAAAAAAATATTTGTACAATCCAAAATATGTAGCTTTAAATAGCCCACAAAGGGTTGATAAACCATAAAAAAATCAATCAGTCCCCATACGCATACAGATGATACACATGAATGCGTTAGAGAAAAGGTAGCTGACACTTATTTACCAAATACAAGTGCCTGCATAAAATATTCCCCTCGATCGACCACCCCTTCTTCACACCATCACACTGTTTATTTGGTACACTACACTTATTATGTTTAAATAATTGTCTCTGCAACATGATTATTCTGTTCTTATTTATTTAACTTATGCTCTTCTTAGCTGAAAAATTCCCACCAGCATTTGTATTTGGCACAAAACAGTACTGAAAATGACCTACATATATGGTTTATTATATATACGAGGTAAGTCAAAATGATCCACACTGTCAGCATAACATATCTTTAGGTATGTCACGCTGCCTTTTGCTCATGTGTGCTTAGAGTTGGTACTATCATGGTCACATGTTCTTTGTTCCTCTTTAATGCACACTGCTAGCGGAGCGGCCATGTTTACACTGTAACAGCAGCAAGAAAATTGGTGCGATCAAAGCTCAAACTTCAATCATGTAACCGCAATAGTACCAACTGTAAGCATGCATGAACAGAAGGCAGTGTGGCAAACCTAAAGATATATTATAGCAGGTGTGTGGATATTTTTTGACTTACCTTTGTACAATATAACCATTGGGTATGTATCAAGGCCTTTTAAAAAAGCCTTTTGAATTGTAAACAACATAATCACAGGACATATAAGAGCAAGAAAAGTGGGACGCACGGTGAGTAAACTCTTCATGAGGTTGAATGGAAAAACAAGGTCAACAAAGGTTAAAAAGGGTCAAATGATCAAGAGTTACTTAGAGCTACAAAAGACAGGAACTTGTAGAAAGTCATGACCAACCAAATTCTGAAAAAACATGGCGCACATCAAGGGAAAGAAAGTGATTATAATCCAGTGGTTCCCAACTGATTTTGGGCCAAACCCCATTTTTGTATTTCTAAAATTCTGGTGCCCCCTGAAATATTTAATTCTTGTATGCCAATTGCACATGTACGTACGTACGTACGCACAAAATATTTTTATGTATGCTCACTGTATATGCATCGTATATATTAGCACGCATTAACACTCTCACTCTCACTCTCACTCAAACTCAAACTCATCAGAAAACTATTCACTGTTAATAACTCCTTCTTGAATTGTCCCCTTATTCTGTTTGGTATTGTAAGCTGAACTGAAATTTGTGATATATTGTTCATATAAATATAAGTATGTCCCCAAAATTTGACAAACATCAGATGCTTTATACCAATTCTATTCTGAAAATGTTGACTCTCATAATGAAATATGAATTTGTATAGACTCTCATATCATGAAAGGTTCAATTCCTGCTGGCAGCACAATTTTTCTTTTGTTGGACTTCTCTATCTACGTCGGTTGTAATTAATTTCATTATTTAAGAAAAAAAAAATGGGGATAGTATCTCAAATACTTGTACCTACTAAAAATAATGTTTATAGCCATAATATATATATATATATATCATCCACAGACAGACTGTTTCACTGTGATCACAGCTCATCAGTGTGGCTAGACGTATGATTGCTTCAAGCTGGGATTGAAACCCAATTGTTTTGACATCAGATTGGTGGCTCTCACCCTTAGGCCATCAATGCATGCAGTAGAGAAAGGCAATTTTTAATGCATTATATAGATATAAGTATTCCAAACTACCAGAGTGCTCAATTCATTGTGAAGAGTTTTATCATTAATTATCAGCATCCAAAAAATTCCCTTTCTTCCAAAGTGCTCAACCTATGAGAGGGGATATATACATATATATATAGTTTTGAGGTATGCTATATTTATGATTTAAAGTGCTCGCTATCAGGGATAAAGTATAAAAGTGGACATTGACCTGATGATTGTGTTCAAGCATGAAACACTGTCACTGCTGGGTGTTGACCTGAATGTCGACTTATATATTTCGTTAAATAATATTGGCTAGTTTTTTCTTAAATTTTTCATATTTCCAAATTAGTTGTTTTCAGTAAATTTGCCAAAGTTCATACTTATTTTTATTTGTATTACTTTTTATCTATGTACTTTCGAATGTTGCTACATTCGTTTTCAAGGATTGTGTTTTTTGTATAGTTATGCAACTGTTCTGCTTAATTCTGGCTTTCCCACGTTTGCTGGAAATGATTTCTAGTCACTTAAGGTGACACCATTTAGACCATCAAACCGTAAATTTTATATTTATTCATTTTTTTTTTTTTTTAACACACTTCAATATACAATCCTCTATCGAGAAAGATACATTATTTAATGTTGTTGCTTCCCTTGTATTGCAACAACTTCCAGAATTTTGATTTTTTTCATTGCACTGTGTCCAGTATATATATATATATATATATATATATATATTGCTGCATTCAGATCCACAATTATTTCTATGCAATAGTCGCTAGAATAATTTGAAACCACCATTACCGCTTATCCAATAATCATTACGATAATTGACCTACCCATAATGCACCACTGTTCAGCATATATAAATAGTCAACACCAAATACAACATACATTGCCCAAAGATTGTATTTAAACATGAAACACTGTTGCCATTGGGTATTTACCAGAATGTGAAAAAAGTTACCCATTATGGAATTTTTTCTTTTATGTTGGAAAAAAAAAATTCCATAATGGATAACTTTTCACATTCTAATGAATGCTAAAGCATAACTGTCAGCTGTTGCATTTAAATGTAAAAGAAAAAATTCAGCAATGGATAGCTATACATAGCTTTTGCCATACCAGTTGCACCCCTGATGATGATCTCAAAAGGAGATAGAAAGTACTTGGGGAAATAAGTGATTTATACTATTACAGTGCATTTCTTGCCTTTTTTAATTGTAATATATGGAAAAATATTTGTGAATATGAAAGGATTATGATAAAAATAAGCAGACATATTGTTTGCAATTTATTCAATCAGACTTATTATTATATAATGAAAAACACTTAAAATACCATTAGGTGATATTTATTTCATTGAGATTGATAAAATGGCCTCAAATCTTCAGACCCGTAAACCAAATGTAAATGGAAAAAATCACTCCAGGTTTAAAACTTAAGAATAGATTTACTTTAAATATACTGATCTCATATTGAGAGAGTAGGGGAAAGAAAGATGTAAATTTATAATCGTGTAAGAGGAGGGTAGAAAAGAGATGTTGTGTATATAGAGAGGAGTGAAAGAGAGAATAATTGAAATGACAATGGGACCAAAAGAGTTTGGCTTGGTTGTATTAACTGACATTAGGACCTGTGATGACCTAAATTAACATACGCATTGTGGACATAAATTGTTACATAAAATGGCAGTTGAGAATAAAATTAAGAAAAGGAAAGGGTAAATCAAACTACTGGGGAGTCAATAAGAGTTGAAAAAAGATTTTTAGTGTAAAATCGGAATTCTGTCTGGATACTTCTTGGTCAAGATTCTGACATATGTATTCAATTTAAACAACGTTTTATAATTTATATTAAAAATAGTGGTTGGTTAAGAACATTTTAAAAAATATTCAGAACCTAGCGGAAGATTTCAAATTTAATGTAAAAATATCTATTCTAAAATATATATATATATATATATGTGTGTGTGTGTGTGTGTGTGTGTGTTTTAATGTATAATTATCCATGAGATTCCTCATAAATAATTTATAAAACCATTATGATATTCAGGAAAAAAACATATATATATATATGTGTGTGTGTGTGTGTATGTATATATATATATATATATATATGTGTGTGTGTGTGTATATATATATATATATATATATATTGTCATCCACAGACAGACAGTTTCACTGTATCACAGATCATCAGTGTGGTTAGACATCCGTTTCCTTCAAGCTGGGATGAAAACCCGACTGATTTGGCAACAGTTGGAGATTTTCCCCCTAAGCCATCAGCACTCAGCAAAATTTTCCACCCATTCCCTTCTATTTATCAATAAAAAAATTTTAGTGGTGACCGATTTATTATTTTATCTAGGTCCCACTCCACATTTCACCTCAAGGTCCTGAAGTCCTTGTATATCAGATCTCGTGAGCCTTCCCTTTGTAAACAGAGGGAATGCTTGCTGCTGGGTCTGAATATTATTGAAATTCATAATTCTTTTTTTTTTTTTTCCTCTCCCCATTTAATTACATTCATTAATTAAAATTAATTTACATGCTTTTTATTTCCCAGAATAAATAACTTGATAAGTCCTGGGATGAAACCAGTAGTTTTATTTTGGCTTTTGTTTTTAAAAATGCCTTCTTATTATCTTTTCCTATCTAATATATATATATATAGAGAGAGAGAGAGAGAATATGTATACATTACATATGTAAATACAATCGCATACCATACACAGTCTACACCTAAATACAACCATATTTATATGCACATATATATATTCACAAAAAATATACACATACACATGAATACAGAACAATTTAATATAATAAGAATATTTTATATATATATATATATATATATATATGCAACCATGCACATACCCATATATATACATATTTATACATACATATATATATATATATATATATATATATATACACATAAACAGATGTACACAACATTTCTGGTGTCTTATCAAGTGATGGTGTTGAATGTAGAATCTACAATCAACACCATGATGGTGATTGTGTTGATTGTAGTATCAGCAATCAACACTATCACTTGATATATATATATTTATATATATATATATATATATATATATATATATATATGTTGAAGCTTTTAAATAAGCATGGAATAATACAACACAAAATGTAACGTTAACAAAATGTATTGAACAAAGAATAGGTACACAATATTTACAGTTAGTTTGGTATATTCTTGGGAAGACTGTTTCCTGCATAATGGGTTGACTATATGGGCAGAGTCTCTGGATTCAATTTCTTAATCTCTACTATCTTCCCGTCTTCGGTACCAACCCATATTTATATGGTCGGTAGTCCGCTTATGTAAATTAGGTGTATCATACACAACAATATATATAATAATAATGAGTACAGATGATCCTTAAAAATCCATTTGGTTATAATTTATTTCATGCATATACTAATATTCATCTCTTCAGACCAAAGATTTTTAATAAATGGAGTCAATTTCTCCAGACAAAAGGGAGAGGAAAAATGAAAAGAGAAAAGGAAAAAAAGAAACTTAATATTAAAAGAGGAAGAAAGAAAAAGAAAAATTTCAATATAAGTTTTTTTTAAATTTGGGCGGGGAAGCCAGATAGAGAGAGAGGGGGAGAGTGAAGGAGAGAGTGAGAGTGAGTGGGAAAAAAAAGAAAAATACAGAAGGAAGAATTAAACATGAGCTGATAGGGTGACCAAGAAATGATTTTTCCTTTAATGACTGAACAAGTTAAAATACAGGGTAAGGAAAGGGAGTGATCAGATTTAAAATAGATACATTGAATTGTCTGAATTAAAAAGTAATAAAGTTAAATCTATATTATGGAAATTTAAATTTGTTTTTATGTTGACATTTTAAAACTAATTCATTCCTTTGATTTAATAGTTTGCCTTGATTATTGTATTTTATCATTCTATTTTTTGTTCTAAACACAAGTTACACCTATCTAAGATTATTAGGAGTATGAGCGAAACCTATAATTTTTCAGTCTATCTGAGGGTTCACACCTTTTACCTTCAATTCCCCAATTTTTTTTGAAAGAGCTGTCTGGTGTTTTAATTTAGGGTTGGTAAAAGAGTGCCTATACTTATAATATCTCTGTTTCAATTCCCCCATGAAATATAAATGTTATAATTTAATATATTTTCTTTGTGGGAAATGATTGCTTGATATATAACCTTTTTATATATATATATTCAACATTTGAAGAGTTAGAGAATTAAAAAGTAAAATCTATATTACGGAAATTTCTTTTTATGTTAACATTTTAAAACTAATTCATTCCTTTGATTTAATAGTTCACTTTGATTATTATATTTTATTATTCTAATTTTTTCTTTACTTAAATTTAATATAAATTATCTAAATATGACTTATTTTTAATTTTTAAATATATTTTATTTTTAAGTATAATTTATCTTTAGAAGAGTATTTTTAAGTAAGAACCTAACTTTATATGTATAAATTTTATTTATATATATAAAACTCCGTTTTCGGTCCTCTTTTAGTTTCAAATTAACACTTCATTCTTTATATAACCCCAATTTAATGTCATAAGGTTAATATCTGGGTTTCATTTTATAGAACCTCTTCCCCTTAAGGCTAATACCTTCCACCCTCCCCTGATCACTGTCTTGTACATTTTGTCTGACTGAAACATTGAAATGGATAAATTTTGTATCAGTTTTTCAGCTATCACAGTTAAATTTTTAATTCTAACACAAATTTAGTCTATACACCAAGGTTGAATAAGACTGACAAAGTTTTCGTCAGTTCAAATAGATCTATCAACCATATGAAGAAATTTTTGATTTTGTTGTGTAATACTATATATATATATATATATATATATATATATATATATATATATATATATATATAAAAGTGAACATTAAAGTCAACAGTCAGAGGCGACAGGCTGTTTCATGCTAGACATAATCGTCATTTTCTTTTCAGGTGGCCTGATGAATTCGTCTAGCAATGAAACAGCCTGTCACATCTGACTGTTGACTTCAATGTTCACTTTTATATATATATATATATATATATATATATATATAGTATTACACAGCAAAATCAAAAATTTCTTCATATGATGATTGATAGATCTATTTGAACCGACAAAAACTTTGTCAGTCTTATATTTACACATGCTCTATCTCTGATATTGAGCACTCTATCCCATAAATATAGCACACCTTAAGAGTATATTTCTTCATATACATGCATATATATATATATATATATATATATATATATATAAAATATATATATTATAAATTAATTGATTTAAAATATGGTTATTTTCGCTACACAGTTCCAACCATGTTTCAAAAATAGAAGCTAAAAACCCTAATTTTTTTTTTTGCAAATAAATTAAAAGCATTAGTTCCATTTCATCTTCAAGCGAATTTTGGAGTAACTTTTAAAATTTACTGGTTTTAAATACACAGCTAATTTTAGCTTCTATTTTTTGAAACATGGTTGGAACTGTGTAGTGAAAATAAACCATATTTTAAATCAATTAATTTCTAATATTAATGCTCTGTAAATTTACATTGAGCACTATTTTGTAAAAATAAAATATCTATAAGAACACCGGATTTTATATATTACTGTTTTTCTTTTTATTTATATACATATAAATATATATATAAATATATATATATATATATAAATATATATATAAATATATATATATATATATATATATATATATATATATATATATATATATATATATATATATACCATATCTATGAACACTAATGGGTATGTCCTAATCCTCATAAATACATTGGACAGTATAGTGGGGGTAATATGATGTCTAAGTAGTCCACCATTAGCAGTGGTTTACCTACTTCACGCTGCTGGCGAGTATTATATTTTGTTGATGTTATAAAGATTACCATTTCATTTCCAACCTCCGTTTTGGTTATTCCTCATTCAGTAACCATTTCTAGGTTACAACACTCTTCCATAGAATTTAGAATTAGTAAAAAATTTTCTAACAAAGATGTCTTCTATAAACGTAGTGGTTATTATAATACTACTCTAAAAATAGTGATTACAGAGGTACCAAAATTAAACATAACAATATACTGAATATATAATATACAATATAATGTGTGTGTATATATATATATATATATATATATATATATACACACACATGTGTGTGTGCATGCATATGTATATATATATATATGTATATACCTGTTAATATGAGTATATTAGGGGTTACACTGCATCCCTGCTATTTCTGTTCCTTGTGGCCATATCCAGTCTATATGTATATGTTTAGATATGTATGTGTATGTATGAAGATGCATACATATATACAAATATACATATGTATGTTTGTGTATATGTTTGTATATATTTATAGTTGCACATACTTGTGCTTATTTATTTATATGTATTTCTGCCCTTGTATTTACCTGTGTGTACACGTATGTTCATGCATGGGTATAGTCTTATGGGATTTACTACGTATTTGTTTGTATTTTGACCGTTGTTTACTTACAACACTTAGATGTTTATGTCTATACCTGTATCCGCACATGTGTGTTTGTGTACGCATGTGTATATATGTGTGTGTGTGTGTATATATATATATATTTTAAGACATTTTTTCATGTTTATGCATTCTTTTTATAGATACAAATATCAAATAAATGCTCTGTTTATAATAAACAGTATTAATGACATTTACCAGCCTGAATGTCCGAGAAATTTTCATAGAAAATATACATCCTCTGACAGGAATCGAACCTGTATCCTATACATAACCATCATATAGCCTGACGTGCTTTACTGATTTAGCTATAGAGGAGCATTTCGGTTAGCAAGGTCGGTAAATGTTGTTAATACTGTTTATTATAAAGAGAGAATATACTTAAATATTTGTATCTCTTCTAAGCATACAGAGGATGGAGATAAGACCCACAACAAAAACAGGATATACCTAATTATGCAAACAATATAACAATCAATATATACACACACAAATACATCCACACCTCTGTACAAACACAAACACATATATACATATCCACACATACACACCCATATAAATATATACACATATATAAATAAATGGGTAAATTTGCTTTTTAAGCCCCGAGCTAAATATGTATTAAAATTTACTTAAATTGTCTTATTTCCATGTAAATGTACATGCTGAACTTGAATTAACAATTAAATTATGAAAAAAACTACCGTTTTAGAATTATCAACAAAAAAATTGGACTTCATGTTGGTCATTTGTCCGCCATTACTGCCATAATTTTTAGTAATTCACTGCAGTGTACTTCCATTGACATAAGCAGAAATTTGGGCCTATTTACTTCTTTGACAGACTTACAAAGAATAAATCAGTAAAGTTAGTGTAATTAATGGTGAAATCACTTTGCTAACAGATTCAATAAGCATTAATTTACTTACCACTTGTTGAATGATGCGATCCTTGTTTTTAAAAATTTTAAAATGGATTTGTCAATATGCTAGTACTTTTGATAATTCTATTATCATCATCAGGCATTGGTTACTTTCTTCGCCTCAAGTTTTCCACTGACTTGTGGTCGAGCGACTACATCAATCAATATCTGCATCTACTGCAAGGAAAGTTGGGTCACTGTATCTTACTAGAAAATCTTTTCTCCTCAGAATCCATTTTGCACATTTACAAATCTATCATTCATCCATGCATTGAATACTGTTGCTATATCTGATTTGGTCCTCCTGCTGTACATCTTGAGATTCTTGACAAAATCCAAAGAAATACCTGTAATTTAATCGATCCTGACTTGGCATCTCAACTTCAGTCACTTTCTCACCGACGTGATGTCCTTTTGTCTTTTCTACAAATATTTTCATGGCAACTGCTCTGAGGATCTTTTTTACATTGGTGCCATGACTACATGAATTTAAGTGTGCTACTAGATTGGCATTTAGGTCCCACCCTTTTATTGTTGAAATAGTTAAATACAACCACCACTTCTACTCCAACAGTTTCTTTTCTTGCACTTCCCACCTGTGGAACTCATTTTCTGTTTACTTGCTTCCCTGATAATTACAATCTTCAAAAATTTAAATGCAACATCAATCACCATCTTCTGTCTTCTTGAATTCCCTTCATCTTTTGTCCTTTCTTCCATCCTCCCTATTCTCAGTTTTTTTGTTTCACTTGCACTCTGTGTAACTCCCTGTGTACTAGTGACATTCCTGCCTTGCTTGGGGGTGAAATGATTAAAAAAAAAAGAAATTCATGCAGATGACACAACTATTTACTGCTATTTATTGTCCAACAAAATAAAACTGGCAACTGCTCTCAAAAAGGACCTTAAATGTGAGGTTAACTGGGGCAAGGAGTGCCTTATAAAATTTAATGCCTCCAATACAAAACTGCTTTTGTTTAATCACCATAGAGCAGGGGGGGGGTTCTCAACCTTGCTTGCCCCATGCATACCTTTCACCATTTGTCAGAATGCCATTATCCCCTCCTTTTTAAGATGACAGGCCAGATAAGCCAAATTCTGTAATTGCTCTCCTACCCCCAATAAACTTACTGTGGTTACAATTCAACACTGAAAATCCAAAATTCACCCACTGAGGGTGAATTTTACCACTGCTGAGAACCCCTACCATAAAAAATCTTTTCTGCCTGCCATGGCTGATGCTAACCCCTAGGAGAGCAACTCTTTGTGTCTTCTTGGGGTCACATTTTCCCTGACATGAAGTGGAGTGATTATATTGAATCAATTGTTATGTCTACTAATAGGAAGATTTGTTCTCGTCGGAATCCATCTTGCACATTTATAAATCTTCCATTCGTCCATACATTGAATATTGCTGCTATATCTTCTTGTCTGATGGTCCTACAATATATCTCAAGATCCTTGACACAATTCAAAGAAGATTCTGTGATGTAATCTGTCTTGACCTGGCATCTCAACTTTACCACTACTGTGACATGATGATAACACAAATATTTATTCATGTCTTAGTAGTAATTTGGATAGGTCTGTCAAAGTAAAACTGGCAGCTACTTTTGAAAATGACCTCTAATCAGTGGTGACCTGTGGCAAGGAATGGCTTGTAAATATTAAAGCCTCCAAAACAAAACTGCTATCATTTAATCACCATAGAGAACCTTTTCTGCCTGCCATCAGCATAATTGATGCTAAACTTCAGCAGAGAAACTCATTAAACCTTTTGGAGTTCATGTTTTCCCCTGACATGTAGTAGAGTTAATATATTGAATCAATTCCTAAGTTTCTTGCTAGACAAGTTGGTTCACTGTGTTGTGCCAGACAATTATTCTCATCAGAATCCATCTTATGCATTTATATATCTACCATTCATCTGTGCATTGAATATTGATCCATATCTGGTTTAGTGCTCCTACTATATATCTTGAGATTCTTGACACAATCCAAAGAAGGTTCTGTGATGTAATCTGTCTTGACCTCGCATTTTGACTTCACTCACTTTACCACTACTGTGACATAGCTTCCCTTCGTCTTTCCTATAAATATTTTCATGACAACTGTTTCTGATAAGCTTTCATCTTTTGTAACTCAACTGCATGAATGGTATCTAGGTCTCACCATTTTACTGTTGAATTAGCAAGATGTAATGATAAGTTCTATTCTAATATTTTCTTTACTTGCCTGTAGAACTCTCTTCCAGTTTCTTGATTACCTGCCACCAACAATCTTCAAATATTTAAATGCACCATCAATCAACATCTTCTGTCTTTCTGAAACCTGTTCTTTTATTGTCCTTTCTTCTCATTGAAGTCTCCTCTCTGTTTCGCTCCCAGTAACCCCTTATGCCTTAGTGCCACCTAGTGTTTGGGGTGAAATGATTAAAAATTGGCAACTACTTTTGAAAATGACCTCTAATCAGTGGTTACCTGTGGCAAAGAATGGCTTGTAAATATTAAAGCTGCCAAAACAAAACTGCTATCATTTAATCACCATAATCTTTTCTGCTTTCCATCAGCATGGCTGATGCTAACCTATAGGAGAGCAATTCATTAAACCTTTTTGGGTTCATGTTTTCCCCTGACATTTAGTGGAGTTAATATATTAAATCAATTCCTAAGTCTGCTGCTAGACAAGTTCGTTCACTGTGTTGTGCCAGAAAATTCTTCCCGTCAGAATCCTTTGTGCACATTTATAAATCTACAATTCATCCATGCATTGAATACTGCTACCATATCTGGGTGGGGTGAAATGATTTAAAAAAAAAAAAAAACATGCTTATAGTTAGCATTGTTTTATTTTTTACCCTTTGAATAATCTTTCTTTATTTTTTCTTTTTGAATTCTTATTTTTTGAACATTTGTTTTGAGAATTACAAAGATTTTTCCAGATATAAGTCCTACTATTTAAATTATAGCTGGGGGAGTAGATGAGTTTGTACCTTTTCTGAGGGCATTTGCACATAAGTGAATGTAACAAACCTGGCTGGAATCTGAACTCGGCTCTCTGATTTCTCATTCTATGTCAGGGGACACCAAACTTCTTTCACAAAGTGCCAGATAACTGAGAGAATAACGACAACAAACATACTTATTTACTAAAAAGTTATAGCAATAAAATATTTATATCACACCACGTGCGCACATATCCGAATCTCACAAACTAAGCAGCAAAAAAGGTTAGTGAGATTAGTGAAACTGGTGTTTACCTTTTAAGATATTAATTAATTAATATTAGTTTTGGTATTGCTGCATCCAACCAAGAGAAATGCTTTCAAATGTTCATCAGTCAACTTCGTTACATGTACTGACTTTACATACTTTAGATTTTATTATAAGTTCAGGCAAAATATATCACATAATTTGCTGAAGTCAGTCCTTTTTATATATGGCACTCTTCAAACCGGTTAAATACAACAATGCAACCTAAAGCATAATTGCTGCAGCAGGCTCATAATCTCTTTTCTTAGAAACTTCAATTGTCCTTATCTTTATTGCCATATTCACAACATTTCAGTCATTGTACCGGCCTTCTTCAGGTGATTGGAATTTCAAACTAAACCCTGTACTTAATCCACCCAGGTAGATTGTTCTAGTTCCAATCACCTGAAGAAGGCCGAAGCATACAGTGGCCGAAATGTCGTGGACATGAAAATAAAGATGAGGACAACAGTCCGAACAATGTAAATAATAAAATACGTTAGCTACTTGAGTTTGTCCCCTATAATCAGGGATCATCAGGTAAGGTTATATTTTTATTTTAGAATTATAAAAGTATAATGCTGCCTGATGATCCTTGATAATATGGGAGAAACTCGAGTAGCTAATGTATTTCATACTTTTATATATGTTTATGTTGTGTAAAATTTCATTACTTGTATTTCATTACTTATGCTATCTTTAGTGGATACACATGTTTGTGTAGGAATTCCTGTTTTGTTTTCATTTTTTAAACAGTGTAATTTTACATCTACCAGTCTGTGTAATCAAAAAACTTCATAAAGAAAATATGCCTTCTGGTAAAGTTCAATTCTGTGTCCGCCTTTTAAGGGAAACCATTGTCAGTCTTTAGACCATTCAACCATGGAAGTCTTTCAAAACCAAGCAAGGTTCAATTATCCTATTTAAGAAACTTCTTAAATAGATATAGAATAGTATTATTTTGTGCCTTTTAGTTTTATTGTTAGTAAGTAAAAACTATAATTACTAATCATAAATGCCGGAGCTTAGTTTAAAGCCAAAATATCTAAAATTCAATAAAACATTAGATTACAGAGAATATTTAAAATTTTTAAGATTAAGTATTTAAAAATTATATAAAAAAGGTGTTATATTCCTCAATTAATTTTTACATACATATCCACTGTAGAAAAACTTCCATCTGTTATTTAAAATAACAACTATGTTAAAAATGCATTTCTGCAATATTTTAAACTTAAAGTAATATTTGTTTCAAATCAGATTAATTAAACTTTAAATCAGTTAATATTCCTCAAATAAAGTTTCAGAAAAGTATATTTATTTTCGGAAGATCTTTTTAATAAAGAAAATTGCATTATGATGAAAGATGGCTCAAAATGGTGCTAAAATCAGCAATTTCAAAACAAAAACTCATTCTAGTCAATTTAAATCAGTTTTAAAATACAGCAAAGTATTTTGCTTTTTGGAAATATTAAATTTAATCTATTAGCTTGGAATTGAAACTAAAATATAAGATTCAAGAAAGATTTTTCATTTTAAAAAATGTATTTTAAACTTCAAATATTGTGTTTCTTTGATAGTACCTAGACAATAGTGTTCATAATATATCTTAAGCAATTAAAAGTTTTACTAATTAAATGCCTTAGTTTTATTGCATTTTTTTATTTTACACTTGAGTAGATTTTTAGTAACTGGGGTGCTGTTTGACAAAAACAAATTGATTTAAATTCTACAAGGACTTATCCTTAACTATCAAGTGCTACAAAAAAAATATATTCTCGAAATTTAAGAAAATTAAAAGTATAATGTAGGGGAATAAAAGAAATTTTTTAACAATCAAAATTTCGAACGTTTTAAAAAGCATTAAAGATTTAAACTTTTATTAATCCGAAAATCCTTTTTAAGTCTTTCCTTTAATTTTGAGTTTGACGATAAAACTTTGTTTTTAATGAGGGTATTTTTTAAAATCATGCTTCTTGATGAATCTTTCAAGATACCTATATGTATATTCGAAAAATTGCCGAAAATATTTTCACTGGTAATTCATTCATAGAAGTAAATTTATTTTAAATTAATTAAGGCCCTTAATTAATTTGTTGTCCACTGCTTAAAATACCCTTATTAAGGGTATTTTAAGCAGTGGACAACAAATCAAACATAAACATATGCACCCGTTTTATTTCGAGCCCCACCCCATTACACCAACAAGAGGCTAGCATCGTTGATGTGGATTTTTACTGAGTAAATTTCCACTGGCAGGTTTGTTTTTTTTTTTTTCTAGTCACCCCGCCGTTTCCAAGGAACAAGGAAATCCTTTCACACTTTCCTTCATTCTTTTTTTCTATCCATTCTGTCTGTCTGTCTGTCTGTCTGTCTTTTCCCGGTGGTGAGTGCGCCGCACCAAATGCTCTTCCGGTACAGAAAAAAAAAATCTCACTGCTAAAAAACAAGTTACGAGAAAGAATTCTCGATTCCAAACTATAGAAATATTATTAAAATTCATCAACACAAATATAAGGTCGAAATAAAATAGAACTGGACCATACAGAGAGAGCTGTGTAAAAAAATCGCAAAAAACTACTTCGCCCCCGCAGAAAACGATTCCAAAAAACATATTTTTTTGTGGCGAGAACAATGAACCCGGTGAAAGGATAAGATATGTCCCTCGTTAAAAATAGACCAATGTTAAATTTGACAAATTCCGGACGTTTTTAGCCTTATTCTTGTTTGCTTATGTTACATCGACAAATATTTAAGTTATATCTTGAAATAATTTAAAAATTTAACGGAAAATTATTAAATTTAAGCTAAAACTTGCATTACATCAGAAAGATGTAGCTAATATATCATAATCAAGTAGCGCGTGGTTTCTTTCACTCGTATCAGCTTCGTACTCGTTAATCTTTCTTCCAATTGCAAATGTAATTAATATTACTCTTTTACTTATTATTGTAGACATGTTTTTAATTTATTTTTAAATGAAAAACACGTCAATAAAGCTTAATTTTGTGTATCCGTGCGGAAGATATTTTCCATGGGTCTAAGCTCATTGGTCCGTGTTTTCAGTAGTCCATGAATTACCTCCCTTGGTTTTCTCTCTCGACGCCCATTTGGGCAACTGAGTCACTCAACTTTCTTGTAAAAAAACTCGGGAAATAAAACAACCAAAGTGTCTGTCTGTGTGTCACATTATCTCCCTTGCTCAGCGTAAAACCGATGTTTTTTTTTTTTTTAACTTACTTTCTTTTACCAGATATAGCTTCATGGTACGTAAATTTGCAAGCGAAGGGCTTAAAGGACGGGCGAAATTTTTCACAAAACTAAGTCAAGTGCCCTGTTCTTACCTTTCAAAAAAAACGTGGTCCAGGTCTGTATATAAGTTTCATATATCATAATTAATTTCAAAAGTATGCTTTACTTTTTTCATTTAAATTTTATTTAATTTCCTTACTTAAAAGAAGAGAACGTAAAAAAAAAAACCCTGAGAAAGCAACGATTCATGACGAGCTCTTCTCTCTCTGTTTATTGTACACATTCCCCCGTCCCGAAAACGGATATTATTAATATATACAGACTTACTATTCATACGTATACATAGCTACCTACCTACATACCTACATAGATAGATATACACATACACACTTATTTAACCTCAGCAGTTGGTGTAGTAGCAGCAGCGGCGATATTTGACAATCATAAAATAAGCAAAGCACTTGCCACATAATAAAATATGATTGCGCAAACTTCAAACACATATAGACATATTGACTTATATACAGAGACATAGAAATATTTTCAAACTTATATGTTTTTTTAGGAAGACCATTTTTTAGCAAAAATTTTCTACTCTCACTATTGAATGCATTTTATTTTAATTACGTCTATTTCTGACCCGTTCTTTGCAAATGACAATTTATTTTATTGCAAATATATATATATATTTTTTTAAATTACTGACTGGACCCATATTATGCAATTTAATTTTTTTTTATTTGGTTATTTTTTAATTTTAAAAAAATAATTGTAATTATTTTAAACTTTTACTACATATGCATTTCAAAAATTATTATAAAATTTTTTTTTTTTTAATTTTTTTATAAAAATTTTATAAAATTTCTTAACAATTACTAATAAATAAATTATATACGATGTGGTTGCCGAAAAGTCATCAGCCCAACCAAAAGGATTCTCAAAAAAACAAAAAATCGATGCTTGCTCATTTGGTCATTTTTTTGGAGGAAATGGGTCGGGCCGAGAACTTTTCAGCATACCTTCGTATACGCTGACATGTATATGTATGGGAGTTTGTTTGCATTTCGTTGTGCACGAACACACGGACACACAACATAGACTTACTACATCATATATAATTAATTAGTTGCACCTACCAACCCTAACCTTACACCACAATTAAGGAAACAATTTAACTGACAATTATTTTTAAAAGTCACGTTTTTTCTTTTCTTTTCTGAAAGATATTTAGGCACAATAACGTAAGTAAAGTACAGAAAATGAACCCTTGAATTACGATGCGTGTCAATGCAAAGTAAAAATACACATACATATGTGTGGGGCTCGTGCGTGTGTAGTTGAATTGGAATTTGTCGCGCACGCTAAAAGATTGATCTGTTCAATTGCACGTACTGACATTTGCTCTTATAACCAAATAAAGGTCGTTTTGGTGAATTCCCAGACCCCTCTCTCTTGAATTGAAATCGAATTGTAGGATAAATTATCCTAATTTTTTAAAAAGTAACATTATTAAAATTTAACCCTTTTTTTAAACTTAACTTTAAATTTAAAATTTTAGCAATTCTTTGGATAATTCATTTCAAATCGCGGAAAAATAAAAAAAAAAAAAAGAAACTTTAAACATTTTTTATGAAGTTTAAAAAAAGAAGCAAAACTAATTTTTAATAAACATTTATTTTTTAATTATTTCTTAAAAAATCCGGCAAAGTTGAGGGCTCTGAAGCCACTTCATCTTTACAAATGGGTTCTTTTTTTCTTTCCTTTTAAAAAACAAAAAACAAAAAATAACGACGTAACTGTGATGAAGTGAAGGGGAAAAAGTTTAAGATCTTTCAGATTTTCCCGCTCTTTATGAAAATTTGTTTCAATTTCTTTTCTTCAAAGACGAAAATATGTTTTAAGGCCGTTTTCGCAAGGGTAAAACGCAAATAATCCCTAAATTTAGGTAATCAACCTTTAACCCTCATTGTACGTAATTCATAAAATGAACTTTTAGGCACTTGCAGGTTTGGCTAAGGTGGTAGGGATCAGAGGATTTATCACTGAGAGGATCGATTTCACCTTTCAAATTTTGGACTGAGAAGGAACTCTTTATTGCAATTTAACGTGCTGCTAGAAGTGGGAAAAAGCTATGATTTGCAAATTAATGGAATGCGAACCTATTTTCTCTGTTGTATTTGTAAAAATGACACTTAAAATTTTAAAAATATGGGGTATACAGTAAAGAAAAAAAATATGTTTATCAATGATTGCATAACAAGTATTCTGGGGTCTTTTGCTTCTAGTCCCTAACAAAAGTTAAGGTCCATAATTAACAGAAAAAAATAAAATTTAAATTTGATAAAATTTAATAAAGTTTTACATCTGACTGAAAATGATCCCATTTTTTTTGTTTATACCCAGAACGAAAACCCTAAAAAAAAACACTTAACCCTAAGGACGAAAGAAATAATTTTTGTTTTTACCACTGAAAATTTTTGCGTGGTTGGGGCGTAGCGAAAAAGCCTTTGGAAGTATTGAATTATTTTTGTTGTATTTTTATACATTTTTGTTTTTTAAAATCCGATTTCTTGAGAGGACTGGAACCCAAAGACTGACTGTTTGGGAAAAAAGTTGATAATCACCTTTTTCAAAATTATTATTAAAAGCCAAATTTACACCAACACTTTAGTTTTTTAGTCTACGAGAAAAAGAAAATGCATTTTTTAATTTAATTTTTCTCTCTTTAGGCTTCTGTACTTTAAAATAATGGAGTCGATATTAGCATTTTGGTGGGACTTAAAAAAACATATGATCCGTGTTGGGTGGTATATTTAAATTAAACCCTTATTAAATAGGCGTATTATTCGCCTATGGTCCAGTTCATACTCCTCCTCAGTCTCTTGAGCAGGTGTAGAGATTTTTATCCCTTGTTTCCTGTTTAGAACTAGGTTTCTGGGTCCTTCTAAAAGTTTTCTTATTCTATTTCACTCCCAGTGAGTAACCACTTCTATCTTTGTGGCATTATTGCCTTACCTGGGGTCGTAAATGGATTAAAAAAAAAAAAAAAAGTGTGTGAAGCCAAATTTTCGAAATGGCTTCGTTACTTTTTTTCATTTGGAGTTTTTGGATGAGAGTCAAATTGCTAAGGGAGAAAATTGAAATCTTTATGTTGACTGCTAAAAAGTTCTAGGCTTGTCTGGATGTTGGGGAAAATACTACTGATTTTGTGCCAATATCCTACATTTGGGCCAAGGGTAAAAATTGCCCAATTCAAGCAACCACCGTCAGGCAGGTTTTGATATTTACACCGATACTTGACCTCCCCAGTAAAGCAGGATTTAAACACAGTGTTTTTTTTTTTTTTTTTCTGTGTCGGGTGTCCATGTGCATATGGGCCAAGGATTACCCTATCCCCCAAAATGTAAGAGGAAGGTGTTGCTGCAGGTTAGAATCCGCGGGGCCAGGCGCCTTCTCCCATATAAAATGCGGAGAACAGATACTACACTTTGATCCCGGTACCAATGCCGGATGTTTGTCATATTTTGGAAAATGGGTCAGTATGGAAACTTTTTAGCACCTTACATAATTGCGCCAATGTAACGGGTTTTAAAACTGACCAAAGCGTTAATACGTTTTCACAAAATCGCCCACGTGACGACGACGTGGTCATATTTAAACGGAACGCTGAACTTATAAAAGATTTTTCAGTTATCTGTTTGGATTGGTATTGCTTTTTTATCTCCATCGTCTTTTTCCTGTTGAATTGTATATGGTTTCGTTTATGTTAATTATGTTTTATGAATATGTCCTGAAGATGGTCTATTAGACCGAAACGTCCGACGTTGACATTAAAACAGCATAATCGCGTATTAGGATTTTTGTTTGTTTTTTCAGTATATTTTTCTTTATATATATATATTTATTATAATTATTTTTTAAAAATATGATTCCTTCACTACATAAGAGTTCTCATGTTTCAAAAACAGGAGCCAAAAACTTTAATATAATTATTAAATTGAATTAAAGTATCAAGCTCTGTTTCATCCTCAAGCAAAGTTTCATTCCTCAATTTTTGGAATAACTAATCTCAAAATTTACGCATCTTTATAAGCATATTTATTTATAAAATGAATTACTATGGAAACGGCTGAAGCAATTATTTCAATAAGGGGCATAAGGGTTAACAATTTGATACAAATTGATACAAACTGATTGAAGATTAGCTATTCCAAAAATTTCACTTGAGGATAAAACAGAGCTTGATACTTTAATTCAATTTAATTCTAATAATTATATTTTTGGCTCCTGTTTTTGAAACAAGAGAACTTATGTAGTGAAGGAATCATTTTTAAAAAATAATTATAATTTAGGCTCTACTTCTGTATCATGCACTGTTTTTTTAGAAATAAAAACAAAAATACTGAAGAACTCCAGATTATTTACCTAACATGTTTCCTATTTTTCTATACACACACACATACACACAAACACACATATATATATATATATATATATATATATATATATATATATATATATATATGAGATGATGATACAATGTGGAAACTCTATAAAATGTTTTGCTGAGAGTACCTGCTCTCTCTGGCTTCTTCAGGTCAGAATGAAAGAGAGACAAAACTGTATGTAAGGGAAAATGCATTGGACTCTCTGAGAATAAGTGGGAATAATTTGATTTATGGTCCCCACTTATCTCCAGAGAGCAGACATTCTTGTCAAAATGCTTCATTTATAGATTTTGCACCTTCTCTCCTCAGATCCACTTTTGTTTTTCATTTTATAAACACACGTATACACGTCACACACACACACACACACACACAAACATATATATAAGAAATTGAAGTATTATTTGCATTTTAATCCTGAGAGGTTCAAAATTATTCATACACACACATATATATGATGTGCATGTATGGATAATGTAACCCATGGCACATTCAAAATGCAAATAATGCTTGAATTTCTTTTTCTCTTATTTGTATGTCAATTTGCCTCAGAAAAAAATTTCTTTAATGAAAACCTTTGTTGAAAATATGTTTATATATATACATGTGTATATGTGTGTGTGTGTGTATATATATATATATATATATATATACATACACACACAATATTAAAATATCAATAAGAACACTGGATTACATATCTTACTGTTCTTTCTTTTTATTATATATATATATATATATGAATGAATTGGGATCAAACATGGATTAGTTTTTCGATTCTTGGATCAGATAAAGAACAAATAGGAAATGTTTATCAATCTAGAATATTGATTTGTTTTTGAAGTGCTTTCCATGTTCAACCAAGATGAATTTGGGTCAAATATAGATCAGAACTGACAGAATGATAGACTAAAGATCCTTATTTGATCCCAATTCATTTTGTCTGAGCATTGAATTGACTTCAAAAGACATCAACCTCCTAGATTGATAAACTTTTTCTTATTATTCTTTATTGTGTGTAATATATATATATATATATATATATATATATATATATATATATATATATATACTTGAATATAGTGCAAATTTATTTTGTGTTCAGTTTTCATAAGCAAAAAATAGAGGGTTGCACTATACACAGGTAATTTTTTAAACAGGTTAAAATCCTGCATTTTTGGTGACCAGATGATTGCACTCATGATGAAACAGATTGTCCACCTCTGGACATTGAATTCAATGTCCACTATAATATATATATATATATATATATATATATATATATATTATTGCTCTGCCATGAACACCATTTATGTGTCTATAGAACACTATTAGGGAATGAATTTGTTTTTAGCGTGTATATATATATATAATATATATATAAGTACTCTTCTATGTGGACACTTTGATGTGGTTAGTAAGCTTGTCTCACTAGATCATTTATGACTGAATAGGGAGTTCAGTCCTCATTGGGTGCTCCATACTTTTGGCCTTGTGCCACATTTAAACTATTCTTAGAAAATCACCACACACACACATATATATAAAAAATGATCCTTTCTCTTTTTTGTATTTTTTTTTTAACAGTCAAAACATTCCAAAACTGCCACCAATTCTTTCAACTATTATATCAGAACTGCTGCTATCAACCTTGTTGATTATATTACTCTACACTAGTATTTTATAGTAATTTACTAAGCATACCTTAAATGTGGCACAAGGCCAAAAGTAGGGAGCATCCAGTGAGGATCAAACTCACCACTCCGTCGTAATTGATACAGCAATATTCTATAAAGAATCATCCAATATTAAACGCTGATAACGGCTAGGAATGTCCGTGTGAATTGTTTGAATTTTAAAGGATTGATAATTATTAAGTTAATGGTTGAATAAGTACTTTGGGAGTTCCCCAACATTGGAAATTCTTTTATTGCCTTGTTAAATATTTGCACTTAACAACTTTAAGAAATCATTGCAATAACAATCATAAATATGAATGGAGATCATTATTTACAGAAGTAAGAATGAAAAGATTACAAATTGACAAGGTTTTCCATTTCACTGAAGCAGACGTTAAATACACAAGAGAGCTTTATTGCCTCTTCTATGTTCCTACTCCTTCTTTTTTCTTCTTTTTTCCTTCTTTCTTTTTTCTATTTTAATTTTTCCTTTTCTCCTTTTTCTTTTGTTTTTTTCCTTATCTTTTCTTTTTCCTTTTTCTTTCATTTTTCTTTTTACTTTTTCTTTTCCTTTTGTTTTTTCCTTTTTCTTTCATTTTTCTTTTTACTTTTTCTTTTCCTTTTGTTTTTTCCTTTTTCTTTTCCCTTTTTCTTTCTTTTTCCTTTTTCTGTCATTTTTCTTTCATTTTCCTTTTTCCTTTTTCTTTTTCTTTCTTTTTCTTTTTTTCATTTATATTTTTCTTTTTCTCAGATGTATCTTTTTTCTTCTGTCTTTCATTGCAATCAAAAAGGAATGGTCCATTATTTATCTGCAATAATGGCAGTACGTAACAGTCATGCTGACTACCTAAGGAATAAGCAGAATTATAATCTGATGGCTTTGCGGTTTGCATCATTGTTGAGAAAATAAAATCATTTTTACAGACAACTAATCACGCAACATACCAAATCCAATTTAGACCACAATAAACAAAAAAGCAATAAAAATGTACTCCTCCAAGGTAGGAGTCCAGTAAATAGTAAAATATTTATCATATACTACAAAAAATTCAAAACTCTCAACTTTACAATGACTTGATACTTCTCCAACAAAAAAAAATAGTTAATCAATGTTGGGCCTGGTGGGTACCTAGATGGTTTTACGGCTTAGGGATACAAGTGCTGTAAGTTGGATGTGTGGGTGGTGTAATGGATAACACCTTGGAATTGTTAACAGGAGAGCCAAGTTCCAATTCCAGTAGGGTGAAGATGTTACATTCAATTACATGCAAATAACCTTGGGAAAGATGTGAATTCATCTCTTCAGCCCCCAGGTATAAGTTAGTAAGGCCGGTATCACTAAACCATTATTATCTCAAAAACTAAATTCTTACAATCTAAAAATATCTTCTGGCTTTAAATAACCTGCAAAGTGTTGATAAGCTGTAAAAAATGAATGAATCAATCAATCAATCAAATACTGATCGACTATACAGGCATGTCTTTTGGATTTATTTACATTCTCTGGAATATAAATTTATAGAAACTACCTTGGCCAAAAAATGAGTGATCGGTTTATATATTGATTATAATGTAGAATTAATCCCCCACATGATAATTTCTTGTTTATAGAAAATGAATGAATCAATCAATAAAATACATGATTAGCTACACAAGCATGTCTTTTAGATTTATTTACATTCTCTAGAATAGAAATGTATAGAAACTACAATGGCCAAAAAATGAGGTGAGGGATCGATTTATATACTAATTATAATATAGAATTGATCCCCCACTTTGTATATACATTATAATTTCATATTTATTTATGAAATTCTGAATAGGTGTAAATTCACCTCTTTCTCCTCTAAGCTTGTATCACTATAGTATTATTATTTCAAAAAGAAAATTCTGACAATCTAAAAATATTTTCTGGTTTTAAATAACCTACAAAGGGTTGATAAGCCATAAAAAATGAATGAATCAATCAATTTAGGAGTCTGTGTCACTGTAACTAATTTGTTATATCACAACATTTCTCATGAAAAGAATGGGCAGTCATTTCTTGGGCCAAAACTGTCATAATTAAATATATAACAGAAATCCATGGTGGTCTTTTAATTTTCATCAGAGATTTATCAACAATATTCACGTGTATTTCTTAACTGTAAGGAGGCACAGTGGAGTAATGGATAGCAGCTCGGATTGAGGAATTGGAGAGCTGAGTTCGAATTCCACTTGAGTCCATTACATTCACTTACGTACTAATACCCTTGGGAAAGGTATGAATCCTCTTCTCCTCCTTCCAGCTATGAGTTCTAAGAGAAGGACAACTCTGAATTCAAAACCTTATCCTCTAGGTTGGGGGTTGTGCAGTAGGCTAGCCTACTCACTTAAAACCTGGTTTGTTATAGAAACTGCAACAAATTTAAAGGCATAATATATATATATATATATATATATATATTAACTGTACTTGGTCACTCAAACTGAAAAAAACAATTACAAACCAAGAAATCCATTTACATCAAAACAGGTATTTCTCATGTGATGCTAAAATCTATTTGACAGTCATAGTATGCAAGTCCACATTTGTTAAAAATGCATTTTAATCTATTTCCAATTGTTTTGTGCTAAAAAACAACAAACTTTGATAATGTTATTGTTGCTTTCAAAAGTTAAACACCAATGGATCTCTTAAGAAAATTTCTCAGTGAATCCAGATTAAAACCAAACATGTGAATCACAAAATGAGTAACTCTATAGCTTCATTCTTATAAAATCTGCATAATTCAAGATATATATATATATATATATATATATATATATAAATTCAAATTTATAACATGCATGTTATAAAATCACTACAAAAGTTGCACTTTTATTTTGACACTTTAGGTGACTTGTCAAGTGATGGTGTTCAGTGGAAAATCTGAAGTGTTGAAACAAAATTGCAACTTCTGTAGTGATCTTATAACATGCATTTGTTATAAATTTGAATAAATATTATCTCTATTCAGTATTGAGTATACAATTATTTAAGTAGATTCTCTGTTTCTAATAAACTGTATTAATTACATTTACCGGTCTGAATGTTAGAAATTTCATAGAAATGTGTGTTATGTTTATTTATTATAAAACAGAGCATTTACTTAAATACTTGTATCTATAAAAATAATGTATAAACAGAAAATATATTAAAATAATTTTCTAACTTAGTTCATTTTTTAAACCAGATCTAATAACGGTTTCTCTTGCCAAAAGGGACTCAGGTTCAAATCCTACCAGAAGGCACAAATTTAAAAAATGCACAGAGCCTCTACTCAATATGGATATCCACTAAGAATAACTTTCAAGTAATAAAATCTATCAGGTTAATAAATAAAAAAAATCAGTCACTTCTTTAGAAATTGCTTTGTTTACGTTCAGATACAAAATTTAGCAAGTATGAATATTTCGAGAGACTGAGAAAGATTTGTGCTTATAATACATTATTCACCTTTGTTTGATCAATGACGCACTCTGTCACTGAGTAGCCCTAAAGCACATTGGTTGGGAGACTTAGGTTTGAATCCTGCCAGAGAACCCATATTTTTCTTTATTAAGATTTCTTGAATACTCAGGCCAGTAGACAAAAAATAAATAAATACAGACAAACCTCTCATCATCAGACTAATAGTGGGGAGGGGTGGTCTGTTAAAGCTGATTGTCCGTAGATGGGAAGGGATTATTTTTGAGTTAAAAAACCACTATAGTAACTACCAGTAATTATGATCATAATGTAAATACTATAAACATGTATATATGGCATAAATAAATATATACTTAATATAGATATATTAATCAAAATAACAAAAATAATAGATTTCTCACAGCTACTTTCTCACGCACATGCTAATGTATCGTACTTTATATACTGTACACCCGTCTTTGTTTACAACTGAAAGGCCTGCAACTACTGCTAAGTGGTCACTTAGAGAACTAATATGACTTGTTCTGCTAAGCCGACAAATTTTGAAATACATTGCTGAGGATTTGGAAGTTTTTTTTCTACATATTTATTTTTTTATTTTGCCTGCAGATTTTGTCTGTTGCATCCAAAAGTTTGTTGGTGTGTGTGTATGTGTGGGAAGTCCGTAGAGGAGAGGTTTGTCTGTATACTGTTTGATAAATAAACTGATTGTTATGGGTATCCACTAAAAGTAACATTATTGATAGTTCACTGAGTCATACTAGATGATCTGTCATGCGTATTTATAAATATGCCATTCGATGGTGCATATTTGGTCTGGTGACTTTGCTGTACATCACAGGATTACCAGTATTTAAAATGTGGAAGAGATATTGGTACTGACAGCTAAATCCTACTGAGCTAAGAAGATATTTCCTAGTTTGTTTTACATATCCGGTTGCTTTGTCAACAGCTATCATATAACAGCTTGATTGTCTCACTATGTATTTTCCTAATTTACTGAGTGTAAAAGATTTATTTTAAATACTTTTAATATTTGAAAATAGAAATTTAACTGTCAGATTAATAAATAAAATTTCATGACTTTATATATATATATATATATATATATATATATATATATATATATACATGCATACACACAGGATGTATCAAAAATATCCTAATATTACAAAATTTGGGGGTCAGGTTCCTGACACGAAAACAGGGTAAAATGTCTACATAAACATATGTTCAAAAGGCCATCATTGTACCTCAACACAGCAACTCATACCAAATGTTCAAAATGTTCTCCGCTTGCTTATACACACGCAAGCACCCGTCGAATCATTGATTGGGAGATCCTTTCAAATCCTTCCACAGTGTTGAATAGTTTTGCAATCCCCTGTGACACATTGATGAAGCATCTCTGTGTTATTAATGTGTGCTCATAAAAAATTTAGGTGATTTACAGATAAAATCCACGTGCAGGCCATGGAACCAGTCCTCCGTCTTTCAGGGTAGATGTCAGTCTGTGCATTGCAAACAATGTGACTAAAATGTACTGAAGCCCCATTATGTATGAACCATATGTGTCTTCATATTAGTAGGGGTGCATCCTCTAGTAGGTCTAGAAGTGTGTTTGAAATAGTCCCTTTAGACAGATCCTGTAAGATGTGCTGGGAGAACATATGGACCGACCAGACAGTCACGTACAATTCCAGCCCACACATTAATTGTAAACTGATGCTAATGCTCTAGCCTGTATTGTATCATGGAGATTCCAATCCACCACAAATGTTGACTGTGTAAATTTGTCATTCCATCTCTTCCAAATTTTACCTAATCCTTAAACAAGACAGAAGAGACAGTTCTCCTGTGGTGAGTGATCAGAGGCTGAAAGACCTTGCAAACATTGCAAATGATATGGATAGAGGAGCTGCTTTTGAAGTAGATTCCATGTAGTACTATAAGATATACAACATGCTACGAACACTTGACATGTGCTGATACCTGGATTGACTCTGACAACCTTGGGTCAGACATATGAGCAGATCTCAGTCTTCCTTGACCCATAGTTTATGTTGCCACAGATCCTGTGTCAGCAACACGACGATAAACGGCAGCAAAGATTGGACACTCGGTCGTCGATTGGCAGAAAACACAATCTGATGCAGCCATCAACCTCATGTTTCCATTAGCCCATCTCCCAAAATTTTTTTGGTTTGGGTCATAAATGATAGTCATCAAAATTCTACTATAAATTTTT
>CAHIKZ030003668.1:0-25000 GCA_903632075.3 Acanthosepion pharaonis
TGATACAATGATTCTTTCAAACTAGTTTCCTAAGTTTCATTTTTGTTCTATCACAATATTTCAACCACAGTAACCTCTGACCTTTCTTAGATATCTGATGAATTTAGTAACCCTCCATTAACCCTTTACATGTCCAGGGCATTTTTGTGTGTAATATCCAAATGTTCATGCCTGTTTTCAGATTCATAACTATTGCAAGGCAATTCAGCTTATTTGGCAAAAAGAATTTGCTGATATAAATATTTCACATAATAAAAATGTACAAATCATAGGTTATTCACACTACACTCTGTACAACACGTGATGCACAGGTTTTTATTATGTGAATATCAGCACATTCTATTTGTCAAAATAAGCTGAGATGCCTTGAAATACTTATAAATCTGAAAACAGTCAAACTTGCTGTGGTCATATATGATGAACAAAATATTAAATTAGGTCTTTTCTCAGAATGTCCTGCTCAATAGTAGACTTTTTTCTTAAGTGACCTTAGTGTTACCACTATTTTAAAATCATGGCTTGTGTGCGCCACAAGTGATGCATAGATGTGGAAACCACATGTGATGCACAGAACAGGCAAAGGGTTAACGTTGCAATCTTTTTTATCTCTACCATTATACAGTATGTTTATAGCCTAATAATGAAAAGTATTTATTTGGCACATTTATTTATTTCCTTCCTTGTCATTGCACTTAATCAAACACATTCCCATTAATCACTTAAATACAGTGAAAATTTTTGATCATAATTCTTCTAAATATGCATTAGGCTATGGACTTACAGGTTTCTTGTAAAATTTGAGTTCAATCCCCAAGTAAGGTAGCAGAGAAATATATGTCCACTGGCTCAGTGGAAAGATAGATCAATATTATAAAGAAGATCTGATAGTTTACAGTCCTGAATTTCTCTAAGATAGAAATTGGACAAGTATAAGAATGAGAACAATATGTCACCTCCCCACTCTGTTGTGGAACAAAGAATCTACATGGAATATAACAGACATTTGAAGAAGGCAGGAGAATACAATTGCTAAAATTGGGTAAATATTATAATACTAGCTTATATATATATATATATGTGTGTGTGTGTGTGTGTGTGTGCACATTTCATTGAATATGACAGACAAAGTGGTTTGATTTAATTTTTTATACAATTTCTCATGTGATCTAATAATTATTTTCTTTTCAAACAATAAATTATATAAAAACTGTCCAATTGTTCTTTTTACCCGAGTGCTTTTGGCTATACATTTATCCATTTTCAAGGTTGAAATATATATAACTGATAACAAGAAATAGTTTGTTGTATGTATTTATTTATATAATGTTTTCATTTTCAAAACATGGTCAAGATATTGTGTCCATGTTCATATATATATATATATATATATATATATATATATATATATATATATAATTTGTATCTATAAGAGTACCACCTTAAGAGAAACCATTACTATTAAAATAAATCTCATTGTTATTATTTTCTGTTTTTAAAACTATGGCAGTCAAAGATTAAAATGTAAAAAACTGAACAAAATAGATTTTTTTTCCATTTGCAAAAAGTAATCGATTTTTATTTCAGATTACAAATAATCAAAATATTCCCAAAATAGGACAATTTGTAAAAAAGTTTATAATTAAGAAGAGAAACAATGCAGTTGATTTTCATTTTTATTTTTTATGATTTATTGTGAAACTTTTAAAAAGCTTCATGCTCATCGCTATTGAATTGTTGACAAAGAATTCTGGAAAATTTATTCTGAAAAGTTTGTGCATTTGGATTTGCATAAAGAAAATGTCTGAAAATGTAAAGGGCAATGAATTTCAAGAAAAATGGTAAAGAAAAAGGAAACAAATGAAAAAAGAGAAAAGAAGAAAATGAGTGATAGAAAAGAGAAAGACGAGAGAGAGGCTAAAGAGGAGGATACAAAGGGTGAAAAGGAAAAAGAAGGGAAAAGAAGAAATGACAGCAAATGAGAGAGAGAGAGAGAGAAGAGGAAAGAAGGGAAAAGAGAAGAAAAAGAGAAAGAAAAGACAGAAAATAAGAGATACAAAAGATGAAGTCAAGAGTGAAAGGATAAAGAGGAGGAAAAAGAAGAGAAAGGGAAAGAGAAGAAAAGGGTGAAAGAAGAAAAGAGAAAATGATAGAAAACATAAGAGAAGAGAAAGAATAAATAGAAAGAGGAAAAGGGAAAAGAAAAAGAGAAAACAAAGAGGAGAAAGAGGAAGAGAAGAAAGAAGAGGAAAGAGAAAAGAAAAAAGAGAAGGCAGGAAAAGGAGACAAAGGAAAAGGAGAAAAAGAGGAAAGGGGAAAGAGGAGGAATAGTAAAGATGAAATGGGAATAAGAAAAAGAGAAATGAAAAAGAAAAAAAAATAAATAGAAAAAGATTGAAAAGAAAATGCAAAAAAAAGACAGAATAATAAATGAAGAATGAATGACAAAGAAATGAAAAAAAAGTTTGAATGAGAAAATAAGAAAACAAAAATAAATGAGAATAATAATGATAGAATCTGAAAGAATTACAGCCAAAAATGAGCCTTGGAAATCAGAAGGGAGCATGGAGGCATTGATCTGAAATTCTAGTGAGACTTCCAGTGTCAAAAACGAAAATAGAGAGCATATTTCTTGCAGGCACACAGCACTCATTTTTGATTCCATGTTGCCTCTTGTGAATTGCAATAAATTAATTTAGGAATAGCTAAGACAAAATACAATCACACTCACCTGTAAACTCTTTGTTCCATATTTAGATACTGAGAAGAATAGAGCTAGGTGAGAACATACAATTGCTTGTTGCCATGGTAATCAGAATGGGAAGAATGAAAGTAGACAAAATACATTTTTGTTTTAGCCAGATGTGGAATATACGGTTAGACAATATACGTCATTTGTTCTTAACTTGAAAGTAACGTTAGGGCCTTTTGTTTTCTAGACATTCATAGTTTGGTAACTGGTGATAATCGTGACTTTCATGAAATGCAGAAAAGTAAAAATTTAAATTCTTATCATAGACCAAACAGAAAAACAAAGTTATCATTAATTTAAATGAAGGAGGATTTAATAAATAAAACAAAAGACATTCTTAAATAGCAAAATATTAAGACTAAAATAAAAATGTACATTATAAAATATCTACATTCTTCATTTCTTTTTTTTAAAAAAATTAAAAGATACCATGAAGATATTTTATTAAAAATTCTATTAATTCATTATACTAATAATTTTGTTCTATATTATAATTATGGATGTAAATTATTTACATTATATTATAATTCATAAATTATATATAATTTCTTCAATATTATAAATATTATGGGATATAAATTCTCTATTGTGTCTATTATGTTCACATAATTCTATTAATGTTCATTATAAAAATTCTCTTCATAAACCAAAGAAAAATATTCATTATAAAAATTCACAAATTTGTGAGAAATAAAAAAAAGAGAAGAAACATTTACAACTCAAAATCTCCTGTTAAAGGTCATGTTGAATGGCCACACATCTAAATCATTTCACATTAATGCAAGGGTCCCCCAGGGCTCTATCCTTAGACCTATGTTGTTTCTTACTGTCATCAGCAAAATTTCTGGTGTCATCAATTCCCAACTGGGTATTTATGCAGATGAAACAACTATTTATTCCTTTCTTAGTAGCAAGTTTGACATGACCAACAAAGTAAAATTGGCTACTAATCTAAAAAAATGACCTCCAATCAGTTGTTAACTGGAGCAATGAATGATTTGTAAATTCTAACACCTCCAAAAGAAAACTGCTCTTTTAATCAGCATAGAGAACTTTTTTGCCTTCTACCAGCATGGCTGATGCTAACCTCCAGAAGAGCAACTCATTGCACAGTGTTGGTCTCATGATGACATGAAGTGGAAAGATTATATAGAATCTGCTGCTTGAAAAGTTGGTCCACTGTCATTACAGAAAATTTTTCTTGCCAGAATCCATCTTGCATGTTTAAAAATCTATCATTCATACATGCATTGAATATTGTTGCCAGATCAGGTCTTTGTTTTTGCTATATTTTTTGAGATTCTTGACAAAATTCAAAGAAGGGTCTGTAATTTTATTGGTCCTCACCTAGCATATCATTTTCAGTCACTTTCCCACCACAGTGATGACATTCCTGTCTTTTCTGGAAATATTTTCATGGCAGCTATTCTAATGAACTTTCCTTCTTTCTAATGACCTTGACCTCATGAATTTAAGCATACTGGCAACTAGGTCTCATTCTTTTACTATTGGAATTAGATAGATATAATCATAAGTTCTATTCTAACAGTTTCTTTCCTTTCACGTCTCATCTGTGGAACTCTATTCCCATTTCATGACACCTACAATCTTTTAAAATTTAAATGCAACATTAATCGCCTGTCTTCCTGAAACCTGTTTTTTTATTGTCATTTCTCCTTATTAAAGAATTCTCTTCCTCTTTCACTCCCAGTCATCCCTTTGCATCTTAGTGGCATTTTTGCCTTGCTTGGAGTGAAATGATTAAAAATATCTATTAATTCATTGCACTAATAATTCTATTAATGTTTTATTATGTTCAGCTATTAATATATATATATATATAATGTGTATTATAAATTATATATATATATATAAATATATATATAATGTACATTCAAAATATAAGATATTCATAAATTATATATAAATTCTTCTATATCATATATATTATGGTATATAAATCCTCTATTATATTCCACCAGGTGTAAACTAAATATTTATATATTATTTAGACATAAAAATTTGCCCATTATTTAAACATAAATTGAAACGTGCCTATTCATGGTAATAGTTACAAACTTTGCATAAGACTTTCTAACATTCTTTTGTTTCATTGTTTACAGTATAATTAAATATGGCAGCCAAGACAAAATGTGATCAAATTGTTGCATTGAAAATGGCTGGTATGAAGAACTGTGAGGTGATAAAACAGTTAAATGTTTGCAAAAAACTGTTATTAATATGTGAAAAAAGTTTCAAGAGTTGCAAAAAGCCTCACCAAATCCAATTCCAGGAAAAAATGGTTCAGTTCACACCAGGAGAGTCATTGAAATTGTCAAGAAGAGGGTGAAGAGAAATTGACAAAGAAGCATGGAAAAGATGGTATGAGAGTTGGATATGCCCTACAAGATTCAATGACAACAGCTGTTTCCAAGCAAAAATGGCTTGACAGAAGGAAGAAAATGATCATATCGCAGGTAAAGTCTTTATTTGTTCAGATGAGAAGATATTTCACTGTGGTGACTGTGGTCATCTCTCAAAACAATAGGGTTAATATCAATTCCCCAGGAAACATTCTCAAAAGTGTCAAAGAAAATTACAAGCAACAGAACCCAACTGGTGTCATGGTTTGGGCTGCTGCTGTTGTTTCTGATGCTTCAAAATCAGCCATTGGTGTTCATTGAAGAAGGGGTGGAAGTGAATAACAGAGTTTGCCAGCAAATGTTGGACAGAGATGTGTTGCTCTGGTTGTCAACCACATTTGTAAGTAGCCATCTTTACTAAAGAGGGAGCTCCTGCACACGGCCAATTTTATGCAGAGCTAGTGCAAAAAGACATTTCCATGGATATTTTGACAAGTCAATTTAACCTCCATCAAGCCCTGACATTAATCCTATGGACTTTGCAATATGGCCCATATTAGAAAGTGGTGTTTCATGTATTCATACTCAAGTGTGTCAGACCTGAAATCAGCTCTTACAATGTTATGGCATAGTTTGAAAGGTGAGATGGTGAAGTCACACATTTCAGTTCTGAATAGATTAAGGGCTATGGTGAAAGCAAAGAGTGAACATTTTGAATTGTATATATATGTAAAATATTGTCAATAAATATAACATTCAGCCTGTAAACTTTCATTAACCAAAATCTGAAACTTTTTTTTATGATAAAATGAATAATGAATATAATAAATATAATTGTATATTTTTCTATTAATGTTCATTTATAAAAATTCTCTTTATAAAACAAACAGAAGAAAAACAAAATTTATATGACAAAGAAATGAATGAACAATTCAAATAAAAACTTTCAAAAACTTAATGGTTTCTTTGACAAATTCTATGGAATTATTTTATTAAAAAAATCTATTAATTTTTTCTAACAGCATTTCTTTTGTAATGTTGGCTCAGGACAATAATACATTGCCCAAAGCCAGTAGTCATACTATTTTGGCAATGTTACCATCTGTTAAAATGCTAGATGTTCTTCTCATAAACAAAGAAGAAACTTGAAGTAACAGAAATGTGGTCCTACTAATAAATGCTATAAGAAAACTGATACTTATCAAAAAGAGTTGAAATGTTTGAAACACATAATGAGGAAAGCCAGTGTAGAGAATTTAACACTCACAGGATGTACTGAAGGATGCAAAGGGAAACAGTAACCTACTCAATAAGTTTGAGTTAATGAATGGCAGAACAAAGATAAGAAATAATGGTAAAGAGTGAAAGAACAACAAAGGAAAGGAAAATATAGAGAGCAATGATCAGCCACCTTCTGAAAGACTATACTATATAAGAGAAAAACTTCTGCTAGTTAAGCAACATTATTTGATCGACATCAAATTGATGAGCTTTTGAAAGTATACTAGTGTAAAAAATTTAATTCTATGAATTATTTAGATGATTATCCTCACCATTGTTGTTTTAGTTGGTGAGTGTAGCATCTTGAAACCTAGAGGCAGTTTTGAAAAAGTAGTCCTTTATTTTGTTCATGAGGCTCATTGTTTTTGATCTTATATTCAACATCTTAGGAAATGAACTTATGCCCTTTCTTTCTTGTTAGTTTTTATCTAATGATCTTTTATGAAGTCCTACTAATAAATGCTATAAGAAAACTGATACTTATCAAAAAGAGTTGAAATGTTTGAAACACATAATGAGGAAAGCCATAAATGAGCCAGCAGGAATGCTCACCAAAAATTCTATCATCAAAACAACAAAGATAATGATGCTAATTAGAATGCAATTACTTTAAAATCAGACCCAAAGAATTATTCAATAAGTAGCAGTAATAAAAAAGGAATTATCAGGATATTACATCACCATCAAGTCAAATCAAGTATGAAAAGAAATTTAGCCATCTGAAGCATGTTTTAACAGATGATAAAAAATGTAACACCAAAATCTGAACTTGTATTGGAATAGCAAAAGATGCCTTCCAAAAGCTAAACAAAGTATTAAGAAACAGGAAAATTTCATTAGTAAAGAGAAGAGTAGTGAATTGTTATATAACATCAATCTTTCTATATGGTAGTGAATGCTAGATAATTTCCTCACAGATGAAGAGGAAACCTGAGGCAACAGAAATGTAGTTTTATAAAATAATGCTGACAATATGGAGCATGTGAGCAACCAGAAAGTTTTAAGACAAATGGAAACAAAAAGTATACTTAGAATCAAAAAAAGACAGTTGAGATTTCTGGGATACATAACGAAGAAAAAGTGTTTGGAGAATTTGACACTCACAAGATATACTGACAATAAAACAGTGAAAAAACAGTGAGCAATCTGTCTAATCAGCTTGTTTAAGTGGATGGCAGAACAAGGATTGAGAAGAATAGTGAGAAAAATAAAACATTGCTAAAAGCTACAAAGGATAGGAAGTTCTTGAGAGTCATAATCACCAGTATTCTTATGGAACATGGCATATAAAAGAAGAAGTGACAGGGAAATTATTGAATATTCATTTATTTTCTCTTTCTTATGGATTCAGAATGAACATTTCAAAGTCTCTCATTTCTCCCATCTCAAACTGAAAGTTACAAATTATAATAAACACTTTCTTAAAATGAGAAAAAGAAAAAAAATATCACAATGAAAACAAATGGCAACATTTTTCAAATTAAATTTTTTTTTGTAAATTGCAAAATTCTATCACTGGCATATTGCGGAGTCAACCATCATGACATACTAAGAAAGAGAAATTTATAAAAGGCTGTTGTTCTCCATGACAAAGTGATGAAAGATTGATTTTGTTCACACTCCTCCCTTTTTTTTATTGAAGGTTTATACCTTGTTTCCTGTTTAAGAATGGGTTTCTGGTTCTTTCTAAAGTCTTTACATTCTCTTTCACTCCCAGTAATCCCTTGTGTCTTAGTGGCATTATCACCTTGCTTGGAGTGAATTAAAAAAAAAAAGCACAGAAATTTTTTTCCTAAAATTGAAAAAGAGCTCAGTTTTTCCTGCATATCATGAATTGAAAAGAAAAAATAATCAAGTAATTTGTTTTTTACATTCTCAAAATAATACCTTCTGACCTGGCTTGCAACATTCTTTATCTCAAAATGTATTTACTCTTTGATAAAGATCTATTTCTGGGGAGGGATATAGCCAGTGAAATGTAAGAGTTTGAATTTACTTAGATAAAACAATTTATTGTATTTGTTAATGATAAATCATTAAGAAAATTAAGAATATTTTTATATCAATTAAAAATTTGAAACTGAATAAATTGAAAGCATTTTGACAGTTGTGCTCTTCAGCCTTCTTCAGGTGTCTGTTGATCTGGGTAACATTTAAATAATTTAAAAGTGAACCCTTTATTTAAATGACAGAGTAGATTGTTCTAGTTTTCTTTCCCTGCCTAGGGATATCTTCTTGTGTTGTTCTTTTTAGAAGGCTAGAGGATATAACAATTGAAATGTGATAAAAAAGAATAATCTAAATGCAAATGATGATAATTATTCATCTCAGAAATTCATATAGGAATTGAAAACAATTTATCATTTACTCAGGGCAAAATGCAACTAAATATCCTATTATCTTATTTGAAATATAAGCTGAGATATGACTTTTAAGATAACCCGATATTATGAATTTCAAAAACAATGGAGACATTAATGGCTTTTGTTTATTCTACTTGTGTCATTGTGAAAATCTGGAAAAGTAATGAACATTAGTTATTTTTTAACACAGAGCTGTACACTTAAAATATATAAGTAAATTCTTATCAGAATGTTTTTGAACTGATGGTTTGGAATGACAGAAACATTAAAGGAATTAGATTACATCAATAAGCAATATTAATTGAATTGCAAAGAGGGATATGCCACTTATTGTTGATTAAGTTTACAAAGATCAATAAGCCTTTGAAAGTATTGCATTGTGTATGCAATATCGGTTGTCAGGAGAAATTCTGATTGTGTGATTGCCTTTTCATTTCCCATCAATAGATTTTCTAGGCACTTGACAGTGTAAACTAGTTTGATTGATTAAATTTAAGAAAATGAAACTACATATCAATTTAGTCAGTGGTTGCTACCATGTCTCAATAAGGCATGAACTCATTCTTTCCTGCATTATCTTATTGTTAGTCATTTTAGTACAGTTATAACACTATTGAAACAACACAAGAAACAAATTATAAACTGTTATATACTGTACATATGAACACTAATGGGTATGTCCCAATCCTTATAAATACATTAGACACTATTGTAAGTGGGGGGATAATATGCTGTCTAAGTAGTCCACCACTAGCAGTGGTTTACCTACTTCAAGATGCTGGTGAGTATTGTATTTTGTTGATGTTATAAAGATTACCATTTAATTTCCAACCTCCGTTTTGGTTATTCCTCATTCAGTAACCTTTTCTAGGTTACAACATAAAACATTTTCTCTTACAAAATTAAATTCTTTACATTTAATTCAGTTCCACCTGAGAAATGAATAACAATGTATTAAGAAAGTATTAATGGGATGTATTTAGAATCATGAAATTTCTGGGACATATAACAAGTTAAGAGGGCTTGGAGAATTTGACACTCACAAGATAAATTGGAGGGAAAAAGAGCAGAGGGAAAACACCGAGTAACCTATCTAACAAACTTGTGTAAATGGATGGCAGAATGGGTACACATAATGAAAAAAGAGGGCTTAGAGAATTTGACACTCACAGAATATATTGGCAGTAAGAAGTACAGTGGAAAATAGTGAATAATGTACCTAACAAGCTTGTGTAAATGGATGACAGAACAGAGAATGAGGGAGATAGTAAGTGTAAAAACATTAGTTAGAGTTACAGAGGATAGGAAGTTGTGGAGAGTTATGACCACTTATGTCCTAAAGAGACACAATACCTAAACAAATTTAAATCTTCATAGTCTATTTCATTAAAGAGCTTAAAATGTAACAGAATTGAAAGGTTAAGAATTTAGTCATCTTTGGTTATTGTTGTTTTATACAAGCTGCTTATACACTTTATGATATTATAGGTAGAATTTATTAAAACATTCTTTAACATTATCTATACCAAATTCTGTTGATAGAAAAAAATGAAACAGTTCCAAGTATTGGTTTTTCTTGTTGTTGGACATTGAAATTTCTGCTATTTCACTAATCCTTTGATTATATTGAGCCATTTTCTCTACAGTACTATCTTGATTACCTGTACCTCGATTTTCTACACATGAAATTAGTTTTTAATAATTTTACATAATGCTAATAAGATGCAAGAGGTTATTGGCTTTGGAAGAGAAAAAGAACACTTAAGTGAGGAGAAAGGACAATAAAAGAACAGGTATCAAGAAGCCAGCAGATTGATATTGCATTTAAATTTTGAAGATTGTAGGTTGTAAGAAACTGGGTTCTACATTTGAGAATAGAAATTATTAAAACAGAATTAAAATTATTAAAATAGAATTAAAATTATTAAAACAGAATTAAAATTATTAAAATAGAAAATTTTTGCTTTCCAGTCAGCTTTGATCTCCCAAAAATTAAATGCAAAGTCCAACATTATTGTCTATCTTCATAGCGCCTGTTCTTTTATTGTTCTCTCTCTTTAATAACATTTTTTTTTTCTTATATTCTCTCACACTCAGTAGCCCCCTTGTGTCTTAATGGCTTTGTTACCTTGGTTGGGATGAAATCATTAAAAAAAAAAAAAAAAAAAAATTGAGAAAAATATTTAGCACTAAATTTTGTAATTTTTTACCAAAAATTTGTTTGAATAAATTCCAGCACTCAATCTGTAAGTTTAAATGACTGAGGAGGTTGATATGTCGTAAAACACAAACAAACAAACAAACAAATCAATCTGTAAGTTTTGCATTTAAAAAGCAAAAAGAAAGAAATTGGTGGATGAAATCTGTATGGATTTTCATTTTTATTAAAGTTTGTTACCAAAAGAAAGGGAGGCACACTAGAGTAATTGATAGCAGCTTGGATTGAGAAATTGGAGAGCTGAGTTCAAATTCCAGTCAGATCCATTACATTCACTTACATGCTAATACCCTTGGGAAAGGTATTAATCCTCTTCTTCTCCCCCAAGATATGGGTAAATAGCAGGACAGACTGGGTTCTATAGCCTTGAATGGCAACTAGTCTACCACAGAAAGAAATAGCAACCTACTGCGGGAAAAAAATCTGCCTCATCAGTCACGTATCAAAAGATACATGATCATCCAAGCATGTATCACACATGGCACGTAACTGACTGACTACCAAGAGAAAGCTTTATCACATCAACATTATATCAACAAATTTATAAACAACTGAAATTTGGTTTAAATTTTGTCAAAACATCATCAATGAATTATTTACATTGAGAATATTGTTCTCATCTTTGTTGTTACTATCACAACATTTCGGGTGTTATGCCCACTGGCCTTCTTCAGGTGTATGTTGATCTAGAGAACTATCAGAGAATTTTGAATTGAATCTTTTATTTAATCTACAGTGGTACAATGTTCTCATTCCACACTCTTCTTATTCGTATTTACTACTGTTCAGTTATAGTTGCTCTAACAAAGAACTGAGTTCATAACTACCAAAATTGGGATTGAAAAATTACTATGTCACCAAATTCAGAAACCATGAGACAATAGCTTAGTGGATTAAAACATTGGTTTGTGAATTTAGTGACATAGTAATTGTGAGTTCAATCCCTGAGCTGGGTAGTACAGACTTAGACTCACTTGAAGCAGGGCAAACAATAACTGAGCAGTACTAAATAAGATCAAGATAGCCCTAAACATGGATAGTGGATCAAGAACAGTCTATCCTTTATAGATTAAATAAAGGGTTCAGTTCAAAATTCCCTAAACATTATCTGGATCAATAAGCACCTGATGAAAACTGGTTGGGGGCACAACAGCTGAAATGTTGTGATAATTCCAAAACCAAGATGAGGATATTAGGCCAAATGTAATAATTATAACTCCTTATCTAATAGAAATTCTCACAGAATTTATCAATGCAATTTATACATTTTTTGAAGAAAATTGTAGAAATTTACTAAAATGATAAAAATCTATTTACAATAGAAATTATTTTTCTGAAAGCAGAAGCATTTGTAGAATAAAACATTTTTATATGTACTCATTTTTTTAAAATGGAAAACAAAAACTGGAAGTTTCTGACAGAAAGAAATATAAAGTGACAATTGTTTAGCATTGAATCTGACAAGTTATTAAAATTAGGAAATAAAAATTATTAAATTAATTTGGTTTTCAGTGTACATTACATATTGTGATCAATTGCTCCCCCCACCTTTCGAACTATAAATGTAATGGTTGAACCTCACATATGGGCAGTGGTCAAATTATTATGAGCTTAAAGGGCTGTTTTTCCTTACATATATCATGAAGAAAAGCAGAACAGAAATATGAATGGAAGTTTTTTTCTTTCCACTCTGAAAATCAATGATGATTTTGTATGATTTCAGTAAAAGGATCTGTATGTAATCGATCCTGATTAAGCATCTCAACTTCAGTGACTTTCTCACTGATGTAACATGGCTTCCCTCTGTCTTTTCTGCAAGTATTTTCATGGCAACTGCTCTGATAAGCTTTTTTTTCCTGGTGTCCTGAATACATGAATTTAAGCTTGCTACTAGATTGGCATCTAGCTCCCACCCTTTTATTGTTGAAATAGCTAAATGAAATTGCCACTTCTACTCCAATAATTTATTTTCTCACGCTCCCCACCTGTGGAACTCCTTTCTGTTTACTTGTTTCTCTGATAACTACAATCTTCAAAAATTTAAATGCAATGTCAATCACCATCTTCTGTCCTTTCCTCAATCCTCCCTATTCTCAGTCTTCTCTTTCACTCCTAGTAATCTCCTATACACTAGTGGCATTCCTGCCTTGCTTGAGGTAAAATGATTAAGAAAAAAATAATTTAGTAGTAAAAATTTGTGCAAGTACCAATTGTTTACTGAAGTTACTCTAAAGATTAAGTACCAATTGTTTACTGAAATTACTCTAAAGATTAAGTACCAATTGTTTACTGAAGTTACTCTAATTCTATTCATGATTGCTAAAGAAACAATGATATTTAAAGCATATTTGAAGCTTCATAGTACATGTTTCCAGAAAGAAAGAAATTATAAGTTCATAGGAAACAAATATGTCTACATTGTGTGCATAACAAATTTATTCCATTTTTGGCTAGTTTCATCAAGATCAAAGTCTTTGCATTTCATGATAATTTCAAGCATTTTCTACTGTGTTGAGAAAATTGTCTGACACACTCTTATATTCTTGATATCAATGTCTATTCATCTGAGTAATTACATCTTTTGTCGTCCTTTGTGAAAAGGAAAATTACTCTAGGGATGGATTTTCTCAAGACACAAAAGAAAAAAAATATGTCTGCAGTTAAAACATTCACATATGAATGAATTATATTTTAATGTGTGAATTGTTATATAAGAGTAAGTCATGTTACTTTCTGAAATAGATACTAATTATTTTTTTTTTCTTTGATGCATCAGAATTTTTTTTTATTTATTTATTTGCTTCAAGGTTCTTCTGTCTTCAGTATTTCTTCTATACTTATTGCTAAAGAGATTGCACTTCCACCACCACCACCACCACCACCTCATTCTATTCATGATTTATTACTTCATTATTAAGCAAACTATTTTACAAATGGCATCAAAAAGTGATGGAAATATATTTAAGTAATTTTGCAATTACATTGTACTTCTAAAACATTAAAAACTTGATGCTGCCCTGCACTTTTTTGTCTATATTTAATAATTCCTGAATACTGAAGTAAAAATAAAATTAAGTAAAAGATAATAATTGTTCCTCATGTCATGTTGCCATTGAAAACGATTATAAATTAATTTTTAATTTATACATATATTTTAAAATAACTTACTTTTAAAGTTTATTTATCTACTAATTAATATTTATTTTATTTATCTATTTAAAAATTTATTTATCTATTTATTATCACAGTTTAAAGGTATTTCTTAAATGGTCTCATTTCTACATCACCTGAATAGTCCACTACATAGAAATTGGAAATTCATCTCAGCTTTTTCCCTTTGCTATACAGTGTAACCCGGATATAAGAGTCCTGGATATAAGAGACTTCTTCTCTGGTCCCGACAACTCTCTTATATCCGGGTTACACTGTAGTTGAAAACTATAAACAAATTAATCTAGTTTTAATGAAAGATGCTCCAAATGTAATACCTCTTATTTATCATAGTTTAAGATATTATTTCTAATATAAATAGGTCGTCTCATTTCTACATCACCAGAACAGTCCACTACATAAATATGGGCAATTCATCTTGACTTTGTCCCTTTGCTATGGAAATCTATAAACAAATGAATATAATTTTTTTATGCCTTTTATCTATTTTTCATGATCACTACAACAGATAGAAGAAAACTTCCTCTATCAAATGACACTTGATCAAGGAAATTTGAAACAATAAAACCTTATTTTTCCATGGATACCAATATTGGTTATACATTTTTTCCAGCAATAGACAACAATTCCTGAATATTAAAGTAAAATCAAATAAAAAATATTATTTGATCTTCTGCCTTGTGCCACTGCTAACAATGAAAAAATAAATGAAACAATGTTTTAATATATATTTAAAGATATCTTTCTTTAAAAGTTCATTTCTCTACAGAGGACAATGATGGTTAAGTTTCTGTATAATGCAATACATGTAGATAGAATTTCTGGTGCCATCAGAAGAGTTTACTATCTGGCAGAAACATATTGTGGCTATAAAACTGCAAAACAAATTGGTATTCAGTAACATCAATTTTTAACTTCAAAATAAAAATGAAAAATAATTGAAAAATAAAATAACAGAAAATTCTATTTTTAGATCATCAAATGAACCCAGAAGTAGGAATTGCTTACTTATCCTGTAAAATCCCTTTCCACTCAGTCAACAAAATTGTTTACACTATATATGGGCAATTTACTTATACAGTTGACTCTTCTGGTGACAAAAATATTACACACAAAAAATATATCTAAATATGGATACACATTGTATTTTATAATAAAAAAAAATAATTCAAAGATGTATTATTATTAATATCACCGCCACCACCTATCAACATCATTTATGTTTCATTTTTCTTCACAATTTTTTAGAATTCTTTTACTATTATGTTCAAATTATTGTTTTTTTTCTTTCTCTCCAAACTTGTTAATAGTTTTTGTTTATTTATCTTTTCCTGCAAAAAAGAACTTACTATTCTTCCATTGAAGGCAACTATTTTTTGAGTGTTTCAAACATTGTTTTCTAATATTAACACAGCCTTAAGATATTACCAATGCAGCAAGCCTGAAAATGGCTGCTCTCATAAGTAATAGTATTCTTCAGTAAGAAAAATTCTAGTTCTTGGAGAAATAAGCTACCAAACTTCTTAATAGACTTTCAGTTTATAATTTTTCCAGTTTTCTAAAAGACAAAGAATTATTCTCTTCTGTTTCACCTAACCAACCCCTGCTTGCTTAATTAATTTTGAAATAAAATATTTTACCCTTCACTTTACATTGGGCTTTACTTCAAAGCTTATTTTATTTACATACCTAAAGATTCTTTCAACAATAACCTTTAGTTTTTTAATGGCATGTCAGTTCAGAATTAAGGTAATTATTTTTTTTGTTTTTACACTTGTTCACCCAATACAAGACCTAAGTGCCACTCAAAGTAGAGGGTTATAAAATTGTAAAGGCATATAGGGAGGGAGCAAGGGTTCCATATAAGGATATGTAGGATAGCTAATGGTTGACCCTCAACTTGAAGAGGTTAAGATTGTAGTGATCAGGGAAGCATCCTCTTGGGAGTCCATTCCATATCACAACTGAGGAAGAAGCTGTCTGAGTGGAACATCCTCGTTACTAATGGAATATGAAGGGAATGGTGAATCCTATCTGTGAAGGTATCAATTGGTGAACTAGGGAATATAGATCATCTGAACATTTTGCCATGAAAACAGTGATAGAATAGTAAAAGGCTAACAATGTTTTGTCTGTGTGAAAGGCATCGTAATGTGAAAAATAATTCATCACTCACAAGGCTTCATAAATACTATTGAACTCTTTCAAGGCTGGGTAGTAAGGATTAGGCAATTCTAGCCCAAATATGGCAGTTGACTATGTGAAATTCCCATCTGTAAAAATCTGAACTGGTAGAACTAAGGAATGTAATTTGCTTGAAATCTGCTATGAAAATAGCACTAGATGAGTGAGAGGCTAGCAATGCTTCAAATGGAAAATTTTTAGTTGTTGAAGAATTAAAACAATTCATCATCCACAAGGCTGTGTAAATATCTTTGGAAAGAGAGGATTCGGCAGCTTTAACTTAGATGTGACAGCAATACTCCAATTTTGTTCTGGCGTTTCCAGAGATAGGGCATGGTGGGAGGAGTCAGGTACTTTCTAGAGTGTTACAGGGAGCTGATCATATTTGCAGCATCTTTAATAATGGATCATATATATATATATATATATATATATATATATATGTGTGTGTGTGTGTGTGTTACACTTGAGGTCTGAACAGATGTTCCAAACAAGGAAACTCATTGAGTGTATTACATGACTGGAGAAAATGTAGGGTCTTCTCTGTGATGATGAAACATGACTAGGTTGTTTTTTTGGTACAAACAAATGCTACAATAAATTTAATCATCTAGATTTTATAGATATTGAAGAAAATTGAGCCATAAATGAAATTTATTTTTGGTGGGGAACTATGATATATGTTTTATTCTGAAAATCATTTTATATATTATAGAATTTATTTATCTTAATATATGTTATATATATATATATATATATATATACTAAAGAAAAACAAAAAATGATGGAACCAATGGATACTTAAATATAAAAATATAGATATCAAACAAAAACAATACTGAAAAAAAAGTCCCGCAAACGTTTTTGGTTGTAATGTGGATTTATTGAGAAAAAAATATTATACTTTGTTTTACATAATTTCACGACACGTGTTTCTGGTCTGGTCTGGCAACCGTCTTCAGGTGAAAGTGGAGATTTTTACATATTATTAAAAATAATTAATTTTTCTTCATGTTCAATGTGGAATATTCTCGATATGAGACATTCTGTTTGTGTGTTGGCAATCCGAATTTTCTTTCTAGAATTGTCAATGAAGAGTTCTGCGTGAAGGGTCATAAAACAATTAAGGTTTGTCCAGCGAGTAGTTATCGGCATTTAATCTTTTAATGTTTTAGTGACCTCTATGTGCTCTTGGATCTGTTTTTATATTTTGGCGTGTTCCTGTCAGCATGCGTGTATATATGCGTGCGTATATTTCCTTACTACGAGGAATTCGTAAACTTATTTGTACTTATACACGCATACACACACATACACACATACACACTATCCCACCACAAGTAGTCAGTACACACACACATATACACACATATTTCCCAAGCTACATGGAACCAGTACACACACACACACACACACACACACACACACACACACACACACACACACACACACACACTTCTTTTAAGTTGTCAACATCCGCATATACATACATAAATGTATGTATGTGTACATATATATATATATATCTCCTCGTGTCTCCTGTATATGAGTGTGCGTCCATGTATGTATATGTGATCATTGATCATTGTATTTTGGTCACCCTTGTGCATGTTTTTTTTTTTTTTTTTTTTTGGGGGGTTACGATCTATTCAGTTCGGGTTTGAATTTGTCTATAAAGTTTTTTTTCCTGTATTTGTAGATACGAGTAATTGTCTGTTTGATATATCGGCATGATATTAAACTTACCCTGGTTACATTTGAAAATGTGTTGTGATACAAAAAGTTTTCTGTTGTCTGTCAATTTTATATTATTTTTTGTGTAGGGAGACCCTGTTGTTCAGTTGTTGGCTGATGCCTATATATGACTTCTTACATTTTGTGCATTTAAGTGCATAAACTACATTTTTGGAGTTGCAGTTTAAGTTTTTGTTTATTGTGAATGTTTTTTGGGGGTTTTCAAAAGTGTAGGAGTTTCCTTCTATAATGATGTCACAAACTCCACATCTATTTTTTTGTTGCATTTTGTGACTATCCCTGTATTTTGTGTTGACTAAATTTAGATGAGGTTAATATGTGTTTTAGGTTTCTAGATTGGCGTTTGCTCTTAATTAAATTGTTGTTTTTAGTATATTATTCAGTTTATTATTCTTGCTAAGTAAATCTAGATTTTTGTGATTTCTGGGAATATTTCTGGGTTGTTTTTTTGTTGTACGTTGAGACATATGCTAGAGTTTGTTCGACGTTACGTTTCTTTTTATTTCTAAGTTGGTCTAGAGGAATTTCTTTATTTGAGTTCAATACCTTTGTTTATTAGTGTTGTGGGGTAGCCTCGTTTTGAGAGTTTTATGTAGTTCTTCTAAGCGGATTTTTCGGAGATGTTTATCAGTCACTATTGTACAAATTCTACGTGCTAGGAATAGGGGATGGATTTTAGGCAATTTTTTGGGTGATGGCTCTTGAAATGAAACGTATTGTTGGGTGTCTGTGGGTTTGTGGTAGATATCTGTGATTATGTGGTTTTTTTATTTCTAATGAGTATATCTAAAAATGGTAATTCGTTAAAATTATATTCTTGCGTGAATTTGATTTTTTTTGGGTGTAAGTTTTGAAGTAGTGTATGGAATTGGTTAATATCACCCCATGATGATTTCCAAAAGATGAAGCAATCATCTAAGATATCTTTTCCAAGATTTAGTGAATTGGGTCTTTATATTTGTCCCATATATTTGTTCTATCTTTTCATAGAGGTTTTCTTCTAGGTAAGCTAAATGTTAGGGTGGCATATGTTGGTGCCATTTTGTTCCCATCATAACAGTACCTAGGGGTTTGGATAGTTTTTTGTTGTCAAATTCAAAGGTGTTATTGTTTAGAATTAGGTCTATACTATCGATAATGAACTCTTTAGTGAATCTCGGATGTAGTATTTCTGGATGTTTTTCAATCCAGAATGAGATTGCTTTTTTTTCCTAGTTCATGGGGTATGTTACTGTATAGGCTACTAATGTCAAAAGTTGCCATAAGCGTTCCCGGATCTACCTTTTGTGGTATGCAGCTAAGGAAATGGATATCATCTCTGATGTGGCTTTTAATTTGTTTAGTATATGGTTGCAATATTATGTCTATTAGGTTACTGAGTTTGCTAGTGGGACAGACTGGTCCTGCTACTATGGGTCTGAAATTTAAGGTCACTGGGGTTTGGGATGCTAATGTATTCAGATTTTTGTGTATGTATCTGCTTTTTATTTCACTCGATTTTGAACTTTTTAGGTAGTCCGTAGAAATTACTTGTTTTTGGTACAAAGTTTATTAGGAAATCCTTCTTTTTTTTTGTTAATATTTTATTATGTGTTGTGCAGAGTTTTGTAATTTTTGTTATAATGTTTTTGTCTATGTTAGTGTCAATTTTTTTGTAGCTGTTCCTATCCTCTAGTGTTGTTTTTTTTTTTTTTTATAGTATGTTCTGTCCATGATTACTAAAGCGCTGCCTTTAATTGCTTTTTTTATAATTATATATATTATTTTTTCGATATGAAATAAATCTAAGGCTAGTCTTTTGTATATATGAGATTGTCGAATGATTTGGATTTTTTTTGTAGGTCAACGTTCCATATATGTTTTTCAAAAATATATTTATCTCATTGGTATTGTGTTTTTTGTTTGGGAATAAATTGGATTTGTTTTTTACTAGAACTCATCTGTACTACTTTTGCCATTGTTAAATATTTCTCTTTAGTTCAGTTTGCGTTCAAATTTTGTTTTTAATGTATTTTTTTAAAATAATAATTTATATACGCATATATACACGCATGCTGACAGGAACACGCCAAAATAGAAACAGATCCAAGAGCACATAGAGGTCACTAAAACATTAAAAGATTAAATGCCGATAACTACTCGCTGGACAAACCTTAATTGTTTTATGACCCTTCACGCAGAACTCTTCATTGACAATTCTAGAAAAGAAAATTCGGATTGCCAAACACACAAACAGAATGTCTCATATCGAGAATATTCCACATTGAACATGAAAAAAAATTAATTATTTTTAATAATAAAAAATCTCTTTTTTCACCTGAAGACGGTTGCGAGACCAGACCAGAAACACGTGTCGTGAAATTATGTAAAACAAAGTATAATATTTTTTTTCTCAATAAATCCACATTACAACCAAAAAACGTTTGCGGCACCCCCCTTTTTTTTATATATATATATATATATATATATATATATATATATATATATATATATATATATATATATATATATATATATATATATATATATAAAATATAAAAAAAAAATTTCAATTTTAAAGTATATAAAATTTAAAATAAATATATTTAGATAAAATTATTATATTAAAATATATATATATATTTATAAATATATATATATATATTTAAATGTATTAGAATTAGTTTATTTACTTAAATGTTATTTAAAAAGAATATTTATCAATTTATTTATATATATATATATATATATATATATATATAATATATATATATATATATATATATATTTATATTTTGAAAAATTTATAATAATTTAAAAATTTCAAATTTTTTAAAGAAAAAAAAAAATAAATTTTTTAAAAATTTTTATTTTTTTTTTTTATTTAATTCATAAAGACCATTATTTCAAATAAAAAATAAATAAATTTTTTTTTTTTTCTGAATATTTTTTATAAATTAATTATAAAAATTAATAATTTAAACTATTTCATTTAAATGACAATTGGATTTTTTAAAAAAAAAAAATATGAAAAATGAGAACACTTTATATCATCAATTATTTTTCAATTAATTTATTATATAAAATAAAAAAATTTAAAAATAAATGATATTATTTAAATAATTATAATTCGTTAATTTTTTTTTTTTTTTTTCTATTTTTCATTATTTTTTTTCTTTAATTTGAGTTGAAATAAAATTAAAATTAATATAAAGAAAAACAAATAATATATATAATTTTACAATAAAAAATAACAGAAAATATTAATAAAAAAAAATTTTTAATATTTTTATATTTATTAAATATATATTTATATAATATATATATATAATTTTAATTTATTTTTTAAATATACAAAAACAATATAATAATCAAAAAAAATCAAACAGTAATATTTTTTTTAAAATTTTTGGTGGAATTTTTAAATAATTCATTTATTCATATATTTTAATTTTTTAAAAACTGAAATAGGTCATTTGTCAGAAATATGAAAATTTAAACAAAATAAAGAAAACTTTATATATATTTATATATAATATATATATATATATATATATATATAATAAATATAATATATATTATATACATTTTTCTTTTATTTTAAATATTCAATTTCAATTGAAATCTTCCATTTTTAAATTAAATAAATAAATACTATTTAATAACAATTTTTTTTTTAAAAAAGTTTAAATTAAAAATTTTTATTTATTTAGTTTGATTATTCAAATTGATATAAATAACAAAGAAAAAAGTTTCTTTTATTAAATTAATTTTTATTGTCCATTACAGATAAAACTAAAAAAAAATTTTTGAAATTGATAAAATTTTGTTTTTATTTGGATTTTAAATTTTCATTTTAAAAACAAAAAAAAAATTTTAAAATTGATTACTCATGGTTTATTTTTTTCTTTTTTTTAAATATATAAAATGATTATCTAATTTATAAACATTAATTTTTTTAAAATTATTATTATATATTAAATATAAAAATTTTATCCATACTGTTTTTATTTATTTTTCAATTAATTTTTTTTTTAAAATTTATATTTTTATAAAAAAATTATAATTTTTAAAAAAAAATTTTAAATAAATTCCATCATTTTTTTTTTATTTTTTTTTTTTGGATATCATATTAATTCAAATTTAAATTTTCCAATTAAACACAAAAATAACAATTTATAAAAATTTTAAAAATTGTTTTTAAAAAATATTTAACTCCCGGAAACCTTGTTTATAAATAAATAAATTCAAATAAAAAATTTCCTATTTTTTCCCAAATTTTTAAATTTAAATATTTATTTGAATTTTGGCAAAATTTTATTTCATTTAATTGGTTCTTTCTTGAATGTTTTTCTTTTTTACAAAATTGAAAGTTTCTATTGAAAGTTAAAAATAAAAAACATTTTTTTTTTTTTTTAAAAAAAGAAAATTTTTTTTTTTAAATTTTTGAAAAAATAATGAATTATAAATATATCTTTTATTTTTTTAAAATATCAAAAAAAATTTAAAAATTAGAAATATTATTATTTTTTTTGACATATAAATTAATATTTTATTATTTAATAAAAAAATTGAATTAAAAAAAACCAAAAATTTTTTGAGCAATTTAAATTTATTGGTTTTATAAAATAAATATTTTTAAAATTTTTTTTAATTTATTTTGATTTTTTAAAAGAAATATTTTAATTTTTTTCCAAAAAGTCTAATTTTTGCTGTTCAATATAAAATTAAATTTCAATAATATATTTTAAATTAAATAAATAAAATATAATAATTTTATTATATTTAAATAAATCTTCAAATTTTTAAATTAATATATGAATTCATTTGTTGATATGTTGGAAATTTTTTGGCATTTTATCAAGTTATACCTTACAAAAATGGGAACAAAGATAAAAATTTATCAATGAATTCAATCTGTTCAATTCATACAAAACAAAATGTTTTTTGAAAAAAAAAAATTATTCATTTTTCTGTCCTAAAATATGAATAAAAAAATTCCATGATTTACTATAAATAGATTTTGAAGATTTTGAAACATAAAAAAAAAAAAATAAAAAAATTAAAAATATATATAATAAACCTCATATAATAAAATATTCAAAATAAAAATTTTATTATAAAAAAATATAATTGAAAATAATTTTAAACTCTATTTAAAAAAATTAAAACTTTTTATTTTCGTAATTGTTTATTAGAAATCAAATTTCATATAAAAAAAATTTTAAATTTTAAATTAATTTTTTAAATTTTAAATATATATATATATTTAAATATAATATTATGATTCTTATTAAAAAATAAATTTTAAATTAATGGAAAAATATTTCTTCTCTAAAATAAAAAAAAAAAAAAAAAAATTTTTCAAACTTGAAATGCAAAAAAAAAAAAAAAAAATGTTTTCTAAAAAAATTCTAAATGTTGTTGAGTTTATAGAATTTTAAAGATTTAAAAAAAATTAAAATATTTATAAAAAAAATACATATGAAGATAATTTATTTTTTTTTATTATTTGGAAGTTTTTCATTTATTTTTCCAAATAAATTAAAAAATTTAAATAAAAATTTTAAATTTTTAAATTTTTCAAATTATAATTTTCCGTGAAATTCTTTGATGGAAATAAAAAATTAAATGATTAAAAATTCAAAATTTAATTGAAAAAATTCCCAAATTTTTTACAAAAACAATCAGTAATTTTATTTTCATGAAATATATTGGATAAAAAATATCAAAAAATATGAAATAAATTCTAAATTTCAGAAAATTTCAATTCAAAAAAATTAAATATTGTTTTAATATCAAAAAAAAAGCAAAATTTTTAGAACAAACAAAAAATACTTCAGCAATAAATTTTAAAGAAAAAAAAATGTTTTCTTAAAATATAAAATGTCCACATTTTTTGTTTTTATATTTAAATGAAATTTTTATTCATGATATTTTTAATTTCACAAATTTCAATTTAATATATTGTTTAAAAATTTTTTATATATGCTATATATATATATTTAGGTAGAAAAATTTAAATTAATATTCGATATAAAAGATGTCTTTTCTTAAAATTATTCCTTGATAATTAAAAACAAAAAGATCATTTTCATTTATTTAAATAAAAATATTTAAATATATGGAATAAAAAAAAAAAAAAAATTTCCTATTTTCCAAACATTTTTAAATATATAAAAATATATAATTTCATATTTCAAAATTAAAAATAAAAATAAAAATATCGTATAATTTACATAAATCCATTTAAACAATTTAATATTTATAAAATTCAAAAAAAATTTTAGAGAAACGAATTGGTGAATATAAAATATTAAAAAAAAAACAAATAATTTATAAATTTTATATAAAATAAAACATTTTTTTTACGACCAGATACAATTCAAAAAAAATTTGAATTTTTTTTAAAAATAAAATGAAAAATTATATAATTTTATATATTATTTTAAAAGGAAATTTAAAAAATTCAATTCAAATGAAGGATTTATTGTGCCTAAAAGTTTTCACAATATATATATATATATATATATAATATACACATTTTTTCCGAATATATATAAAATGGAAAAAAAAAGTCAATAAAAAAAAAAATATTAAAATAAAATATCAATATATATATATATATATATATATATATATATATATATATATATATATAAAAAATAACCAAAATGAATAAAATATATACACAGTAGGTTTTTTTAAAAAAAAAGATTGTTTTTTTTTTCAATTTATAAATAGAAAATTTTTAAAATTTTAAATTTCCAATAAATTTTTTCAAGAATCATTTTTTTTTTTACTAAATTAAAATTTTTTATATTTTTTTTAATCAAGATATATATTTTAATGTTTTTACGTTTTAAATTTTATTTTATAAAACTTTGTGATAAAAAATTTCACAATATTTTATATTATATAAACGTCATATTATATT